>CM042396.1:20340561-20738061 GCA_023634145.1 Thymallus thymallus | reverse complement strand
GAAAATTCCAGAAAATTATGTCATGGCTTTAGAAGTGTCTGATAGGCTAATTGACATCATTTGAGTCAATTGGAGGTGTACCTGTGGATGTATTTCAAGGTCTACCTTCACACTCAGTGCCTCTTTGCTCAACATCATGGGAAGGTATTGGTGATCTACTGTATCTCTCCGTTGGACATCTTGGGATAGCCAGTTTGTTTGAGTTCCTTGTATGATGACCTGTGAGCTCCTCCTCTTGGGGGGGGGGGGGATGGGGGGGGTACCCCTCAGCAACGAAGACGTCCTACCTTGACCCATAAAGACAAAGCAAAAACAGGTTTTTAGAACTGTTTTGCAAATGTTGTAAAAAAAAAAAAAACCGGAAATATCAAATTTATATAAGTATTCATACCCTTTACACAGTACTTTATTGAAGAACCTGTGGCAGCGATTACAGCCTACAGTCTTCTTGGTTATGACTCAACAAGCTTGGCACACCTGTGTTTGGGAAGTTTCTCCTATTCTTCTCTGCAGATCCTCTCAAACTCAGTCAGGTTGTATTGGGAGCATCGCTGCACAGCTATTTTCAGGTCTATCCAGAGATGTTAGATCGGGTTCAAGTCCGGGCTCTGGCTGGGCCACTCATGTACATTCTGAGATTTGTCCGGAAGCCACTCCTGTGTTGTCTTGGATTTGTGCTCAGGGTCGTTGTAGTGGAAAGTGAATCTTTACCCTAGTCTGAGGTCTCCCTGGATCCTGACTATTCTCCCAGTCCCTGCCACTGAAAAACATCCCCACAGCATGATGCTGCCACCACTATGCTTCACCGTAGGGATGGTGCCAGGTTTCCTCCAGACGTGACGCTTGGCATTCAGACCAAAGAGTTGTCACGATTGTGTGTGGGGAGAGACCAAGACGTCTATCTATCTATCTATCTATCTATCTATCTATCTATCTATCTATCTATCTATCTATCTATCTATCTATCTATCTATCTATCTATCTATCTATCTATCTATCTATCTATCTATCTATCTATAACAATGCAAGTCCTTTATACTGCAACACCTTCGTTTTTAAGTACTTAGGGCAAGCAAATTGACTTGTCAATAGTAAAGAGTAGCATGACATGTTTGGGATTTATAGATATCTACAGTATCTATTATTTTGAATGCTAGAAAGTAAACAAACGTATTTCATATATTGTATAGGTCAATAAAAACGAAGGCTAAGTTGTATGTCATTAGTGTTACCGGCTTGAAAACCACTCATTACAAAGATGTATTAAAGAAAATGATCAGCTAATCACACTCTTTTATGTCATACATTTGAGGATTCCATTGACAATTTAGTATGTCTAGATAAAAAGTGTAATTGGTGTTACTCAATTTAAATGAGGGGAAATAAAACTGTGATCATATAATTTTGGCAAAATATTTTTAAATGGTTAATGACCTTAGATTTGAGGATATGTGGGCTCTATTCAAGAAAATCCTCAATTACCAAAAATTGGTGTTGCCGTCATTGGTGTTGCCGTCATTGGTGTAACTACTCCTACTGGAGACACAATGTTATGATAATGGTAACAAATATTTAAGGTCATTAAGCTACTATTTTAGTTACTTTAAAATAGGAATATGTGCCTAAATACATTTAAATGTATAACAGAGTCTCAGTGCCATTTATCACACAGTGGTGAGAAAAACCCACTGGGAAACATTATCTTACTCGCTCTTACTCTGTCGTTCTCTCTCTCCACTATCCCATCTCTCTTTCTCTGAATTCATCCTCCTCCCCGGCCACTTTTCCTTGGTTCCTCCCTCTCTCTTTTTTCTTCCCCTCTGCCTTTAAAAAAAAATCTCTTTATTAATTGAACTTTGCTGGTGGGGGGCAGGTTGGCACAGCCATCAAAGCGCCATCAAAGAGACAGCTAGAGGTCAGAGTTCATAGTTCACAGGTCATTGTAAAATGTGGATTGTGTGTAGTCGTAGGTTGTAGGTCACAGAGAGACTCTTGGATGTGAGACAGAGACACACACTCGGAGACAACCACATGTGCACGCACACCTGTATATAGTCGAGTCGTGGTCAAAAGCTTTGAGAATGACACAAGTATTGGTCTCCACAAAGTTTGCTGCTTCAGTGTTCTTAGATCTTTATGTCAGTGGTTACTATGGTACACTGAAGTATAATTACAAGTATTCCATAAGTGTCAAAGGCTTTCATTGACAATGACATTCAGTTTATGCAAAGAGTCAATATTTGCAGTGTTGATCCTTCTTTTTCAAGACCTCTGCAATCCGCCCTGGCATGCTGTCAATTAACTACTGGGCCACATCCTGACTGATGGCAGGCCATTCTTGCATAATCAATGCTTGGAGTTTGTCAGAAGTTGTGGGTTTTTGTTTGTCCACCCGCCTCTTGAGGATCGACCACAAGTTCTCAATGGGATTAAGGTCTGGGGAGTTTCCTGGCCATGGACCCAAAATGTCAATGTTTTGTTCCCCGAGCCACTTAGTTATCACTTTTGCCTTATGGCAAGGTGCTCCATCATGCTGGAAAAGGCATTGGTCGTCACCAAACTGTTCTTGGATGGTTGGGAGAAGTTGCACTCGGAGGATGTGTTGGTACCATTCTTTATTCATGGCTGTGTTCTTAGGAAAAATTGTGAGTGAGCCCACTCCCTTGGCTGAGAAGCAACCCCAGACATGAATGATCTGAGGATGCTTTAATGTTGGCATGACACAGGACTGATGGTAGCGCTCACCTTGTCTTCTCCGGACAAGGTGTTTTCCGGATGGCCCAAACAATCAGAAAGGGGATTCATCAGAGAAAATGACTCTACCCCAGTCCTCAGCAGTCCAATCCCTGTACCTTTTGCAGAATATCAGTCTGTCCCTGATGCTTTTCCTGGAGAGAAGTGGCTTCTTTGCTGCTCTCCTTGACACCAGGCCATCCTTCAAAAGTCTTCGCCTCACTGTGTGTGCAGATGTGTGTGCCTGCTGCCATTCCTGAGCAAGCTCTGCACTGGTGGTGCCCCGATCCTGCAGCTGAATCAACTTTAGGAGACGGTCCTGGCGCTTGCTGGACTTTCTTGGGCGCCCTGATGCCTTCTTCACAACAATTGAACCTCTCTCCTTGAAGTTCTTGATGATCCGATAAATGGTTGATTTAGATGCAATCTTACCAGCAACAATATCCTTGCCTGTGAAGCCCTTTTTGTGCAAAGCAATGTTGACGTCACGTGTTTCCTTGCAGGTAACCATGGTTGACAGAGGAAGAACAATGATTTCAAGCACCACCCTCCAATTAAAGCTTCCAGTCTGTTATTCTGACTCAAACAGCATGACAGAGTGATCTCCAGCCTTGTCCTCGTCAACACTCTCACCTGTGTTAACGAGACAATCACTGACGTGATGGCAGCTAGTCCTTTTGTGGCAGGGCTGAAATGTAGTGGAAATGTTTTTTGGGGATTAAGTTCATTTTCATGGCAAAGAGGGACTTTGCAATTAATTGCAATTCATCTGATCACTCTTCATGACATTCTGGAGTATATGCAAATTGTCAGGTTCTGACTGTGGCTAGGTCTCTGGCTCCCTCTAGTGGGGGAGTTGGAGGGCCGTGGATAGAGCTTGGCAGTGCACTGGGTGTTTTTTGTATTAGTTAATTTCTATCCCCAATTAGAGACAGCTGTCTCGAGTTGTCTCTAATTGGGGATTCTACTTATGTGTCGATGTTTTCCACCTGGGTGTGGATTCTTATGTGTGTTTGGTCATAGGTTTATGTTCACACCAGTTCACGTTTGTATACTCTCCTTTGTTATTTTTGGTACTTGTTTTGGAAACGAGTTAAATAAAAAGGAATGTCGCTCCACGAACGCTCCGTTTACCGTCCCTTACTAGAGTAACGTGACACAAATTGCCATCATCAACACTGAGGCAGCAAACTTTGTGGAGACCAATACTTGTGTCATTCTCAAAACTTTTGACCACGACTGTATAGCCCATCTGTAAATAGCCCACCCCAACTACCTCCTCCCCATACTGTTATTTTTGCTCATTTGCAGCCCAGTATCTTTGTCCACACCAAAGGCATATTTGCACATCATCATCTGCACTTTTATCACTCCAGTGTTAATGCTAAATTGTAACTATTTCGCCACTATGGCCTATTTATTGTCCTACTTCCCTAATCTAACTACATATGCACTCACTGTATATAGATCTTCTATAGTGTCATTGACTGTACGTTTGTTTATCTCATGTGTAACTCTGTTGTTTTTTTGTCGCACTGCTTTGCTTTATCTTGGCCAGGTCGCAGTTGTAAATGAGAGCTAGTTCTCAACTGGCTTACCTGATTAAATAAAGGTGAAATAAAAATAAAATAAACAAAAAACACGCAAACACACACACACAGAGACCACTTAGCATCACAGAGTGATAGATTTATGAGTTTATTATTATGACCAGAACACACATGTACACACTTCTCCCTGACAACACACACTCACACTGTTGTGCAATGGGTCCAATATCTAGAAATGGGTGGACTAGACAAGCGATTCCCAATTCAGGCCTCGGAACCCCAAGGGGTGCATGTTTTGGTTTTTGCCCTAGCACTATCAGCACAGCTGATTCAAATGATCAAAGCTTGATGATTAGTTGATTCTTTGAATCAGCTGTGTAGTGCTAGGGCAAAGTTTGGGAAAACCCTGTGCTAGACAGAGATGTCATGAAGAGACCAGGAAGCAGTACAGTTCAGCCAGTTAGGACATCTGAGCAGTTTATACATTCTGTCAATACTAATTATATTATGAGCTATGCACCTGTGTGGGTAACAAACTGAAACAATACAATCAGTCATAGTCAGACATAGTCAGTCAGTCAGTCAGTCAGTCAGTCAGTCAGTCAGTCTGTCATAGTCAGTCAGTCAGTCTGTCATAGTCAGTCAATCAGTCAGTCTTAGTCAGTCAGTCAGTCAGTCAGTCAGTCAGTCAGTCAGTGTGTCTGTCATAGTCAGTCATGAAGGTTCAGAGTGTGTGGTGTTTGGTTATTTTACTCCTACAGGACAACACCTAAAGCATCATTACAGAAACACACTGTTATTGACATAAAACACACTCTCTCCTGTCTTCACCAAACCAACATGACTCTTCAAAACGCACAGTTAAAAAAAAGCACCTCAGACATTTCATATTGAATAGTGGCACATCTCTCGGTGGCGTCTCCCAATGGAGTCTGGAAGCCTTCAAACACGTCACACCGCCGACCAGCACATCACACCAGTGTGAGACACACACACACACACAGGCCAGGCTATGCCTCTAGACCCCTGTCTCGGTCTCTGAGCTGAGTCTGCAGTCTGGACTCCTACTCTAAATCTCTCGCCAGCAGTCTCTGTCAAAAACCAACCAACACACACACACACACACACACACACACACACACACACACACACACACACACACACACACACACACACACACACACTATACACCCTCCCGTCTCCTCTCCTCTCATTTCCCTCCCTACCCCTCTCCTCTCATTTCCCTCTCCTCTTCTCTCCTTACCCCCCCTTCAAACTCCTTAACCCTCTCCTCTCCTCTCCTCTCCTCTCCTCTCCTCTCCTCTCCTCTCCTCTCCTCTCCTCTCCTCTCCTCTCCTCTCCTCTCCTCTCCTCTCCTCTCCTCTCCTCTCCTCTCCTCTCCTCTCCTCTCCTCTCCTCTCCTCTCCTTAACCCTCCCCTCTCCTCTCCTCTCCTCTCCTTAACCCTCCCCTCTCTTCTCCTTTCCTCACCCCACCTCTCCTATCGTTCTTTTATGTGTATTACATAACTATATTGGTTATTTCTGTTTCATACCATGGAATTGTTGAATACTCGATTCTGATTGGCTAGAAGGACATTCTAGAGTGGGCATTATTTCCCTATACACACAGTGATATTCAACGGCTGTGAAGTTAATTATTACATGTCCTATGTCTGAGCTGCTTCTGAAAACAATTGTCAAATTGAAAATATTATTGGCATTGCTGAATTTGTTTATCATAATATCAAGTTAGGACTGATGGTTTGGTTACTAAGGCAAGTTGGCAGCTACTGTAGCTATCAAGTAAACAGGTTAGCTACTTCAGTGGATGTTGAACACATTTTTACCAGCAAAATGAAACATTTTCTAGTGGTAAATCTGTTAAATTATGGATATGGTAATAAAGGGTTCATCAACTCAGGGCTCTATGCATTCTCCGGAAAATAATGTAACTCTGTGGAAGGTTAGTACACCTTCCACATCGTTCATTATTTCCCATAGAACGCATAGCCTCTCTCCTCCCCTCCCCTCTCCTCTCCTCTCCCACTTCCCTCTCCTCTCCTCCCTCCTCTCTCCTCTCTACCCTGTACTGAGTCCGCTAGCGCGTCGTGGAACACACCTTCCGCGTCGTTCATTATTTCCCATAGAACGCATAGTCTCTCTCCTCTCTACTCTGTACTGACTCGGCTAGCGCATCGTGGAACACAGCCTCTCATAGATTATCTTTTACCTATTATTTTCTACTTCCTTCCTTTGGCTAGGTTGAAGATACCCAGGTTAGGACCACATTATAATTCCAAGGAGAAGCTTTAGAATATAAACAGATTGATAACTAGCATCGCTGGTCCCTTTGTTTCAGATTCTTCCACATTCATGCACTGAGTTATGGGATATTAGAATCGTCTTAACCTTGGTGCTTAGGTGGTGTCAGCGGGGGTATAGACGTTGGAACAGATACTTGGTCGTATTCAATAGGTCACACTAGCAAAACGATTTCTGATGGAAAACGAAAATAAACATTATGGGACATGTTCAGGTAATCCTTCCCTGTTTCAGTCCGTTTTCTCCCATTAAGTGCCTAATGAAGGACTCCGCATGCATTCACCAACTTTGACAGCAACTTCAAATGCTGATGTCATGGTGAGAAACAAGGAATCCTTACTATCACACACAAGGTTACACAACTACATAGCAACAATGATCCTTAATAACACAACATAAAACTGTTATATTGTCTTGCACAAGAGTAGAGAAGTCAACGTAACAAAGAAAGCAATAACATAGTAATTACACAGTAGCATGTTAATTACACAGTAGCATGTTAATTACACAGTAGCATGTTAATTACACAGTAACATGGTAATTACACAGTAGCATGGTAATTACACAGTAACATGGTAATTACACAATAATAACACTAACAAGCATGTATGATTTTGTACCACAATGTCCCAGAGCTCTGGAGGAGGAGTCCCTTCTCGTTTGTCACCAGAGCTGAAAACTCCTGCTAGGGTTAGCATAGCACACCCCCCCCCCAAAATACCCTCACCCACATCACATCACCCTCCCTACCCCGTACCCTCCATTCTCTGTAGCCCCACTGTCTCTCTCTTTCTCTCTCTCTCTCTTAGACCTTCTGTTGCATCTCTATCTGTTGTCCATGACTGCTGTGACTCTGACCGTTCCCGTTCATCTCGTACATTGAGCTCTTCTGCTGTTTCTGCCGGTAACACCACGCCCCGATCGCGGCTGCCACGGCAACTGCGCACACAGTAACCACAATGACTGCAACCGCGGAACCCCTGCCGGAGGAAGGAGGAGGGGGAGGAGGGCAGTCCTCCTCACCCCCCATACACCCTGTCTCCCGCGTCTCACCTTCGCTTTCCCCCTCCTCAACCTCCATCTCCCCACTGTGTCGAGTCAGGTTGTGCTCGGCCGAACGTTTCTCCTCGTCGATGACATCATAAGTCGACACTGTGGGGGCTGGGCCGT
Source organism: Thymallus thymallus (assembly GCA_023634145.1). Lineage (NCBI taxonomy): Eukaryota > Metazoa > Chordata > Actinopteri > Salmoniformes > Salmonidae > Thymallus > Thymallus thymallus. The sequence goes on along the minus strand of CM042396.1, from coordinate 20,730,285 downwards.
GCTCCCGGAAAGGGTGCACGTGATCCGTGGTTTCCCAGGAGTCCATGGGAGAAGGCCGGGCTGCGTTGCCGGGGACGTTGTCGTCCAGTGATGATGTCAGAGAGGGGGCGGCGTAGTCGGCTGAATGTGAATCTGAGGCTGTGGCCTCCGGGGAGAGGGGTGAATCATGTGAGGCTGTAGGAGTGAGTCCTCCCACCCAGCCCTGGTCCTGATCCTGCTCTACAGGGTTCGCCCCCTGTGTGGTGGACAGGGAGACCTGGGGGACTCCCGTGAACAGGGTGGGACGAGTTAACTCCACCTCATTGGGCCGGTCCGTCGCCCCGACAACCACAACACCCTCTTCTTCCTCTTCTCCCACCTCAGGCTCCACCCCTTCCTCTGTGGATCCACCTCCCACTTTATCAGTGTCGGTCTCCTCCTGACTGACAGGATAGCCGTCCAACCAGGTCTTGTCTGTGCTGGCTGTTGGTTTTCCTCCCACCCGCTCCTGGGTTACGTTCTGAGGCTTGCCTGTTGTCATGCTGACTGGATGGACCACATGGTCATCATGGTCGTTGTGGTCTTGGTCGTCGTGGTGATGATCGTCGTGATCATGGTTGTGACGGTTAACGTCACTACGATCATCTTCATGTTCACTCTGGTCTTCATCAAGGTGATCATAGACATGGACATGGTCTTGGTCGTCGTGGTGATCGCTAGGATCTGAGTGGTCGTGATCATCGAGATCGGTTACATCATCGCGGTCATTACCTTCATGGTCTTCATGGTCATCATGTACACCGTGGCTGTGATAGTGAGCGCGGTTGCGGTGATCCTCCTCGTGTTCACCCATGTCGTAATGCTCCTCGCCCACGTCATCGTCATCATACCGACCAGCCTTCTCATGGTGATCCTCCTCGTGTTCACCTTGGGCCTCACGGTGGGCGTCTTCACTGCCATGGCTTTCATGGTCATCATGATCATTGTGGGCAAGGTGTTCGACGACATGGTCTTCACCCTCAAGAACTTGTTCAGAGCTTTCATTGTGGTCAGGATCTGTTTGATTGTCGTGGCTATAGTGGTTTTGTTCAGGTTGATCGTCATGTTCATGGTTAACATCATCTTCGTGGTCATCATGGTTATCGGGGTCAATTGGTTGTTGGAAGTGACCCTCATGGCTGTCATAATCCTTCATCTCCTCTGGTTGGCTGTCGTCTTGCTTGCTCTCCTCTGATTCACTGCTGGAGGCCCTGACACGGTTGTCCCCCTGAGTGGGTGTGTCCTGTGTGACTGTCGGGTGGGTGGGTTCCACATGTCCCACCTCCTGGAAGGCCTCTGAGGGGAACCAGAACAGGTGCTTCTGGGATAGCAGGGAGACTGGCGCCTCAGTCACCTCCGACACACCCATCTCCTCCACCTGCTCCTCCTCTTCAACGGGATGGTCTGTCAAGTCTTCCACCTCTTCCTCCTCTCCTCCCCCCACCTCCTCCTCTCCCACAGACAGCTCTTCTCCTCCTTGCACCTCCTCCTCTCCTCCTGCCTCCTCCTTTCCTCCTGCCTCCTCTACTCCCTCCAGACTGAATCTGGCCTCCTGCTGCTTCGGATCTCTGTGCTCCTCTTTTTCTGTGTCCTCCTCCTCCTCTAGCAGTTGCTCCTCATGCTCCTCCTCCTCATGCCCCTCCTCCTCTAGCGGTTGCTCCTCATGCCCCTCCTCCTCATGCCCCTCCTCCTCATGCCCCTCCTCCTCTAGCGGTTGCTCCTCATGCCCCTCCTCCTCATGCCCCTCCTCCTCTAGCGGTTGCTCCTCATACCCCTCCTCCTCATGCCCCTCCTCCTCTAGCGGCTGCTCCTCATGCCCCTCCTCCTCATGCCCCTCCTCCTCATGCACCTCCTCCTCTAACGGTTCCTCCTCATGCCCCTCCTCCTCTGCAGGGGTGTCGTAGGAGAGGTGGTGATCGTCATCAGTGAACTTATCTTCATAGTCGATGTGTGCCTCTGTCTTGTCTGGAGAGAGAGAGAGAGAGATCAGCCATAAGAACACACTCAAACCCGTGCAGCACACTCACTCACACAGTATATAGAAACATAATCAACTTGGCATTCTGAATCCCAGTCCAGACTAGCTGTCTTCCGGTCCTCCTCTCCTCTCCTCTCCCCCTACTTGCAAAGCAGCCGGTCCAGACAGTATCCCCAACCGCGTCCTCAGAGCATGCGCAGACCAGCTATCAGGATTGTTTACGGACATATTCAACCTCTCCCTTTCCCATTCTGTGATCCCCACATGCTTCAGGATTTCCACCATTGTCCCTGTACCGAAGAAAGCAAACGTAACCTGCCTAAATTACTATCTCCCTGTAGCACTCGCTTCTGTCATCATGAAGTGCTTAGAGAGGCTGGTCAAGGCCACCCTGTCTGACACCCTGGAACCTTACAATTTGCATACTGACTCAACAGATCCACTGATAATGCAATCGTCATTGCCCTACACACTGACCTATCCCACCTGGACAAAAGGAATACCTACGTGAGAATGCTGTTCAAAATCGATAGAAATTTATGGAACTGAAGGGAACACTAATAACCAGAAAGTGAAGCGTCATGGTTCTGAGGTGAGAGGTCAGGTAAACAGGAGGCCTGGTGACACACACACTCACACACTCACAGTGAAACAGGACTATATACAGTGAAACAGGACTATGTACAGTGAAACAGGACTATATACAAGGCATTCGTAAAGTATAAATACCCCTTGACTTTTTCCGCATTTTGTTACATTACAGCCTCATTCTAAAATAGATTAAATTGTTTTTTTCCACACATCAATCTACACACAATACCCCATAATGACAAAACAAAAACCCACATCACATTTCAGGGACCCCTTACTCAGTACTTTGTTGAAGCACCTGTGGCAGCGATTACAGCCTTGAGTCTTTGGTATGACGCTACAAGCTTGGCACACCTGTATTTGGGGAGTTACTCCCATTCTTCTCTGCAGATCCTCTCAAGATCCTCTCAAGATCTGTCGGGTTGTATGGGGAGCATTGCTGCACAGCTATTTTCAGGTTTCTCCAGAGATGGCAGGGCCACTCAATTACCTTCAGAGACCTGTCTCAGAGCCACTCCTGCATTGTCTTGGCTGTGTGCTTAGGGTCGCTGTCCTGTTGGAAGGTGAACCTTCGCCCCAGTCCGAAGTCCTGAGCACTCTGGAGCAGGTTTTCATCAAGGATCACTCTGTACTTTGCTCCGTTAATCTTTCTCTCAATCCTGACTAGTCTCCCAGTCCCTGCCGCTGAAAAACATCCCCACAGCATGATGCTGCCACCACCATGCTTCACCGTAGGGATGGTGCCAGACTTCCTCCAGGCGTGACACTTGGCATTCAGGACAAAGAGTTCAATCTTGGTTTCATCAGACCAGAGAATCTTGTTTCTCATGGTCTGAGAGTCCTTTAGGTGCCTTTTGGCAAACTCCAAACGGGCTGTCATGTCCATTGGGTACTTGGTCATCTCACTTACCAAGGCCCTTCTCCTTCTATTGCTAAGTTTGGCTGGGCGGCCAGCTCTAGGAAGAGTCTTGGTGGTTCCAAAGTCTTCCATTTAAGAATGATGGAGGCCACTGTGTTCTTGGGGACAATTCCTCCGGCGTCATGGCTTGGTTTTTGCTCTGACATGCACTGTCAACTGTGGGACCTTATATAGACAGGTGTGTACCTTTCCTAATCATGTCCAATCAATTGAATTTAGCACAGGTGGACTCCAATCAAGTTGTAGAAACATCTCATGGATGATCAATGGAAACAGGCTGCACCTGAACTCAATTTCGAGTCTCGTAGCAAAGAGTCTAAATACTTATGTAATAAGGTATTTCTGTTTTTATATTTTTAATACATTTGCAAACATTTCTACATTCCTGTTTTCACTTTGTCATTATGGGGTATTGTGTGTAGATTAATAAGGATTTTTTATTTATTTAATCCATTTTAGAATAAGGCTGTAACGTAACATAATGTGGAAAAAGGGAAAGGGTCTGAATACTATCCGAATGCACTGTAAGCACCCTCTAATAATTATATATTATACACTTACGTTTGCCACAAAGCTGTACCAGTCCATACCACTCTCCACAGCTGTCACACAGCAGGCTGAAGGCTGAGTGGCCGCTGGGCATCACATGACCAGGAAGACAGGAGTACAGCAGCTCATCCCCCATCTCAAACCCTGTGTGGCCCTGGAGACGCGTGTTGGGGAACGCAGGGGGGTCGCCGCATGGAACACCTGACAGGTATAACATTATTAGGTTAGGTTAAATTATATCACAATTATGTTATGCCACAGTTATATACACTTATCATAAGTTATAACATACTATTGGGTCCTGTTGTTCTACAGTGCTGCTCGAAAGTTTGTGAACCCTTTAGAATTTTCTATATTTCTGGAAAAATATGACATAAATATCATCAGTCCAAAAAGTAGATAAAGAGAACCCAATTAAACAAATGAGACAAAAATATTATACTCGGTCATTTATTTATTGAGGTGGCCATTCCAAAACATTAACTTTATTCTTCTTTAACCATTCTTTGGTAGAACGACTTGTGTGCTTAGGGTCGTTGTCTTGCTGCATGACCCACGTTCTCTTGAGATTCAGTTCACGGACAGATGTCCTGACATTTTCCTTTAGAATTCGCTGGTATAATTCAGAATTTATTGTTCCATCAATAATGGCAAGCCGTCCTGGCCCAGATGCAGCAAAACAGGCCCAAACCATGATACTACCACCACCATGTTTCACAGATGGAATAAGGTTCTTACGCTGGAATGCAGTGTTTTCCTTTTGCCAGACATAACTCATTTAAACCAAAAACTTATATTTTGGTCTCATCTGTCCACAAAACATTTTTCTAATGGCCTTCTGGTTTGTCCAGGTGATCTTGAGCAAACTGCAGATGGGCAGCAATGTTCTTTCTGGAGAGGAGTGGCTTTCTCCTTGCAACACTGCCATGTACACCATTGTTGTTCAGTGTCCTCCTGATGGTAGACTCATGAACATTGACATTAACCAATGTGAGAGAGGCCTTTAGTTGCTTAGAAGTTACCCTGGTTTCCTTTGTGACCTCGCAGACACGCCTTGCTCTTGGAGTGATCTTTGTTGGTCGACCACTCCTGGGGAGGGTAACAATGGTCTTCAATTTCCTCCTAAGTCCAAACTCTTTAGAGATGGTTTTGTAACCTGTTCCAGTCTGATGAGCATCAACAACTCGTTTTCTGAGATCCTCAGAAATCTCCTTTGTTCGTGCCATGGTACACTTCCACAAACATGTTTTATGATGATCAGACTTTGTGAGATCCCTGTTCTTTAAATAAAACAGGGTGCCCACTCACACCTGATTGTCATTCCATTGATTGAAAACACCTGACTCTAATTTCACCTTTAAATGTACTGCTTATCCTAGAGGTTCACATACTTTTGCCACTCACAGATATGTAATATTGGATCATTTTCCTCATTAAATAAATTACCAAGTATAATATTTTTGTCTCATTTGTTTAATTGGGTTCTCTCTATCTACTTTTAGACTTGTGTGAAAATCTTATGATGTTTTAGGTCGTATTTATGCAGAAATATAGACAATTCTAAATGGTTCACAAACTTTCACGCACCACTGTATATGTAATTTACCTCAGTAGGGGAGACAGGGGCTGGTTGTCACAGATTGGCTGGCTCATAACTGGAGTCTCAGATTGGCTGGCTCATAACTGGAGTCTCAGATTGGCTGGCTCATAACTGGAGTCTCAGATTGGTTGTCTCATAACTGGAGTCTCAGATTGGCTGGCTCATAACTGGAGTCTCAGATTGGCTGGCTCATAACTGGAGTCTCAGTTTGGTTGTCTCTTAACTGGAGTCTCAGATTGGCTGGCTCATAACTGGAGTCTCAGATTGGCTGGCTCATAACTGGAGTCTCAGATTGGTTGTCTCATAACTGGAGTCTGGAGGGTCCTCAAAGTTATGTGTCATGTACAACATGTCTGATCTCTAATGAAGAGGGTACATATTTCAAATGTCTCGCCTATTTCCTCTCCTCTCCTTGCGGTTTTACAGCTCCCACAGTAACTCTCCTGTTCCTCAGTTCAAACCCAAACATCAGACTTGGGTGTAGTCCAACAGGGGCCCGGTCCAAAAACAACCTCTAACCCCATCCCCTTCTGGACTGGAGAGGTGTCTGTGTAATGGAGGTGCACCACATTTGGGTGATGGGTAACCTGAGGCTTTAGCTCAGTGGGCTAACACAATCTGGTAGAGCACAGATGACCCAGGTTCAAGCCGAGTCGATCGCTTAAGCAGCATGGCGGAAGCCAGTGAAGGAAAAGTATTCAATTGTCATACTTAAGTACAGTTAAAGTCAGAAGTTTACATACAACTTAGCCAAATACATTTAAACTCAGTTTTTCACAATTCCTGACATTTAATCCTAGTAAAAATTCCCTGTCTTAGGTCAGTTAGGATCACCACTTTAGAATGTGAAATGTCAGAATAATAGCAGGGAAAATTATTTATTTCAGCTTTTATTTAATTCATCACATTCCCAGTGGGTCAGAAGTTTACATACACTCAATTAGTATTTGGTAGTATTGCCTTTAAATTGTATAACTTGGGTAAAATGTTTCCAGTAGCCTTCCACAAGCTTCCCACAATAAGTTGAGTGAATTTTGGCCCATTCCTCCTGACAGAACTGGTGTAACAGAGTCAGGTTTGTAGGCCTCCTTACACGCTTTTTCAGTTCTTCCCACACATGTTCTATAGGATTGAGGTCAGGGCTTTGTGATGGCCACTCCAATACCTTGACTTTGTTGTCCTTAAGCCATTTTGCCACAACTTTGGAGGTATACTTGGGGTCAATGTCCTTTTGGAAGACCCATTTGCGACCAAGCTTTAACTTCTTGACTGATGTCTTGAGATGTTGCTTCAATATATCCACATAATTTTCCTTCCTCATGATGACATCTATTTTGTGAAATGCACCAGTCCCTCCTGCAGAAAAGCACCCCCATAACATGATGCTGCCACCCCGCGCTTCACGGTTGGGATGGTGTTCTTCAGCTTGCAAGCCTCCCCCTTTTAATCCAAACATAACGATGGTCATTATGGCCAAACAGTTCTATTTTTGTTTCATCAGACCAGAGGACATTTCTCCATGTCGCCATGTGCAGTTGAAAACCGTAGTCTGGCTTTTTTATGGCGGTTTTGGAGCAGTGGCTTCTTCCTTGCTGAGCGTTTTACTCGTTTTACTGTGGATATAGATAATTTTGTACCTGTTTCCTCCAGCATCTTCACAAGGTCCTTTGCTGTTGTTCTGGGTATTGATTTGCACTTTTCGCACACCAAAGTACGTTAATCTCTAGGAGACAGAACACGTCTCCTTCCTGAGCGGTATGACGGCTGCGTAGTCCTATTGTCAGGTCCTGACCGTAGGGAGGCCTCTGGGCTTCTCTATGTTTGTACGGTCAGGGCCTGACTAGAGAGTTCTAGTTGACTCTATGTTAGTTTGTGTTTGGTCCCCAATTAGAGGCAGCGGCGCTGCATTGTCTTTAATTGTGGATCCTATTTAAGTTCTTGCCTTCCCTCATGCTCTGTGGGTTATTGTTTGTGCTGTATGCACTACGTGTTGGTTTGCGTCTCTCCTTTGTTTGTTTGTTGGTTTAAGAAGCAATAAAGGAATGTCTCACTCCTACCGCTCTGCGTCTTGGGTCCTGTCTACTCCGAACCATGACAGAATAACCCACCAAACCAGGACCAAGCAGAGCATTCCCGGGGAGAAGGATTCACCGTCAAAGCAAGGACAGCAGTGATGCCGTCGGGGTCCACGCCGGAGAGCAGCCCAACAGCAACCCCAAATAAGTTTGGGGGGGGCAATGGGGGTGGTCAGGCAGAGAGGACGACGCACCAGTACCACTAAAGAGATGCCGGAGTTCAAGTGGGGGGCGAAGTCGGCAGAGGAGGAGCAGTACCTGGCGGGTGTGTATGAGGAGATCTATGAAGAGTTCAGGCAGCAGTGGGAAGAGCAGGAGGACGAAACATCGGAGGCAAGGTTGATGGTGCCAGCAGTGAGCACTCCCTGTCCGGTTCGTCCAGAGCCAGCCTCCCGCGCCGGACCTCGAGTGTGCAACCTCAATCCAGTCCGTCCAGAGTACAGCTCCAGCCCAGTCCGTCCAGTGTGGGTGCTCAGCCCGGAACCTCCAGCGGTGATGCGCAGACCATGCATGCTGAGGTATTTTGTCTGCACTGAATCTTCAGTGCGTCTTCCCAGCCCGAGGTGTCCTGTGCCGGATCCATGCCCCAGACCTCGCCCCAGACCTCCGGTACGCCCCAGACCTCCTAGCCCAGTGCGTCTCCCCAGCCCGGTACGTCCTGTGCCGGCTCCTTGCACCCGACCTCCAGTGCGTGTCATCAGTCAGTCCCGCTCCAGTGCCTGAGCCGCCTTCCACACCGGTGCCCAGTCCGGGACTAGTTGCCAGCCCCCCTCCTGGGCCGGAGCCTCCCTCTGTACCGGTGCCCAGTCCGGGACCGGTGGCCAATCCAGTTCCGAGGCCGGAGCCCTCTGCACCGGTGCCCAATCCGGGACCGGTGGCCAGTCCTACTCCGGGGTCCAAGACCGGTGCCCAGTCCAGCTCCGAGGTCGGAGCCCCTCCAGGTGGAGTAAAAAGTTCATTATTTTCTTTAGGAATTTTGTGGAGTAAAAGTTTAAAAAAAATCTAAAATATAAATAGAAAATTTAAGTACAGATACACCAAAAAAACTACTTAAGTTGTACTTTACACCACTGGCTGAAGCGGAGAACACTGTACATACAACACTGTATATATACATAATATGACATTTGAAATGTCTTTGTTATTTTTGTTAATGTTAATGAGTGTAATGTTAACTGTTAATTTTTTATTTTATTTTATTCACTTTTGTTTATCTATTTCACTTGCGTTGGCAATGTAAACATTCAGTATGTTTCCCATGCCAAAAAAGCCCTTTGAATTTAAAATGGAGGGAGTGGAGAGGTGTGCGTACGCGTGTGTATGTACTGACCTTTGTCTTTGACACAGAAGACATCCAGGTATGTGTTGTCCTCTGTAGCGTTCTCTATCTTCACATCCACTGCCTTCAGAGCACTGCCCACGTTACTACATTCTGTAGTCCTGGAGAAACACACTGCTGCTTGATGACATCATGATCCAGAAACATACATCATCAGCCAAACATCCTATATATCCTGCTTTAACAGCAGCCCTGATAGAGCTATGATTACATCTAGACAGGATATACATCCAGCTGTATCAGCAACCCTGATAGAGGTATGACCACATCTAGACAGGATATACATCCAGCTGTATCAGCAACCCTGATAGAGGTATGACCACATCTAGACAGGATATACATCCAGCTGTATCAGCAACCCTGATAGAGGTATGACCACATCTAGACAGGATATATATCCCGCTGTATCAGCAGCTCTGATAGAGGTATGACTACATCTAGACAGGATATACATTCTGCTTTATCAGCAGCCCTGATAGAGATATGACTACATCTAGACATCCTATACATCCTGCTGTATCAGAAGCCTGATAGAGGTATGACTTCATCTAGACAGGATCTACATCTAGCTGTATCAGCAGCCCTGGTAGAGGTATGGCTACATCTAGACAGGATAAATATAATGTTAAATCAGCAGTCCTGATAGAGGTATGGGAGACCACATCGAGACAGGATAAATATGATGTTGTATCAGAAGCCCTGATAGAGATATGGGACATCACTGCCACAGCAACATAACATTAATGCTTGATTTAGATGGTCATAACTATTCGGTCTGGTTGGCTGCATAGCAGAACTTCAGCATTTATTTCCTTATAGAATCAAATAATAAAAAATCAGGAAGGGTGCTGATAAATTGAAATACATTTACCAAAGTTATAGAATTACTGTGGTCTGTTCAGAAATAAATGAAATAATTCAGAATAGTTTACTATACCATGAGTAGGCCTACAAGGATCAATAGCTTCTTTAAAAAAATGGCCTAGCTGTGGATTGCGTGTAGCCCAATAACAAGGCATAGCCTACAGTCGGGAATGAAAGTCCAAAACGGGCTTACATTTTTTTTGGGGGGGGGACAGTTCTAGCGATCTTAATTTACATTGGCTTTCTAGGGCAGACCAGGGCTTTTGGCACCACTAGGTTGCTACGCAGTAGAGGGCAAGCAGAGCTTGTGACTTCATGCTCCAGACCGGACACTGGGGGCCTGATCTGTCTGCTTTAGGCTACCAAAATATTTTTTATCAACTTCCAAATAGGCCTATTGAGCAAACATTGTTTTATATATGAATAACGCCCAATGTTACATATACCTAACAGTGTCTTTAAATACCTGTTAAGGTGTCTGATCAAAACATAAAATAACACCACTCTCTTCTAGATGAGATCCTAATAAACACTTTTTGACACCTGGTGGCCCATCTTATAATTACCAAACTGGCACTCCTCTACAGCTTGTCAACACAGCTGTTCTGCTCCTCTGATTCAATCCCGCACCTTGTCAAAATTGTGAGCTTCTGAAATTCAATGAATGAAAAGTATAGTTACTCTACAAATTCATGTTGTGCATATGAAACATTGGGCGTACATTTGACCAGACAGCATTAGATAGATAGGCTACACATACAGAGACAGAGGTGCGTTGTTTTGCTCACTTGGATGCTTTCTCCGCTGAGATACATTCAGCCACTTGCGAATTGAAGGAAAATTGTGAAAATTATTTTAAGTTTTTTCTTAGTCAATTTTTTGGTGAAGCCTGGCTTCCCTTGGCATCCAAGAATAACCACCACTGTCTATCTAGGAGATATAAGAAAGCTCAGGACATATTTGTATTTAACCTATTTTTTATGTTGCCACAAAACTCCATACATGTTTTTCAACCGGTACCAGGTTACCTACAGACGAGTCCCTTGACACTTGTGGAGGTATAGAGCAAAACAGAGAACACCACCGTGTTCATGAGAATCTCCTCTTTCCATAGTGGGGTCATATTAGTTTGTAGCTCAAACGGATGCTACAGACAGAAGTTGGAACATCGGTGGTACCGAATTCAGACAAGTCCTTTGGGGCTTGTTGTGGTCATAGAGCAAAACGGAGAACACCATCGTGTTTGTGAGAGTTTGGAGGCCAAAATGTTCGGACGCTACAGGCATTTTCATGAGAAGATAGATTTTTGGGATGTCTCAAGGTCTGACAAACACCTCTATCTCGGCTACCTTCCACCGCAGATGCAGAAGGCCGACATAGGCGGATACGACGGATTGAGAAGCAGCCCATGCAGATAACTCTAGGTGAAACTGATGCATTTTGATGGGGATCTTTTTATTATGTTACTTAGATTGACGCACAAGATGTGGTGTCCCAATCCATCAGTTTCAGCCACGACTATCTGCATGGGCTGCGTCTCAATCCACCGTATCCGCCTATGTCGGCCTTCTGGATTAAGAGCATTGAAGATAAAAGCAAGAGCCAATGTTAGTTAGGGACTTATCGAAGAGTGTATGTGTGTGCATGTGTGCATGGGTGTTTGTGCATGCGTGTTTGAGTGTGCATGTGTGCATGAATGTGTGTGCATGTGGGTGGGTGTGTATGCGTGTGTGTAAAAGGAATGCGGTAGAGGACGGTGATGTCTACCTCCTGCCTCTGACACCTTCTTGCTGATGATGAGTCACGACACACACAACGTGTGTCCGAAAGTGACCTGTTTTGTTACCCTGTTGTTAAATACCTAATGGTCTAAACATAGCGAACAGGGGTGGTCCTTTGTAGCTCAATTGGTAGAGCATGGCGCTTGTAATGCCAGGGTTGTGGGTTTAATTGTGGGTTTGTGGGTTTAAGTGGGTTTAATTCCCGGGACCACTCATATGTAAAATGTCTGCAAGCATTACTGTAATTCCCTTCGGGTAAATGCTAAATGGCATATAAATATACAGCACCAGTCAAAAGTTTGGACACACCTACTCATCCAGGGATTTTTATATATATTTACTATTTTCTACAATGTAGAATAATAGTGAAGAGGTCAAAACTATGAAATAACACATATGGAATCATGTAGTAACCAAAAAAGTGTTAAACAAATCCAAATATATTTAATATTTTAGATTCTTCAAAGTAGCCACCCTTTGCCTTGATGACAGCTTTGAAGAAAATATTAAAAATAAAGAAAAAAACTGTCCAAACTTTTGACTGGTACTGTATGTAAATTAGATATTTCTGTTTTTCATTTTCAATACATTTGCTACAATTAATAAAAATATGTTTTCACTTCGTAATTATGGGGTACAACAGGTGTAGACCTTACCCTGAAAGGCTTACTTACAAGCCCTTAACCAACAATGCAGTTCAATAAAGAGTTAAGAAAGTATTTACCAAATAAACTAAAGTAAAAAAAAAAAAAAAAGTAACACAATAAAATAGCAATAACAAGGCTGTATATAGGGGGTACCGTTACCGAGTCAATGTGCGGGGGTACAGGTTAGTCGAGGTAATTTGTACATGTAGGTAGGGGTAAAGTGACTATGCATATATAATAGACAGCGGGGTCAATGTAAATATTCCGGGTGGCAATTTGATTAGTTATTCAGCAGTATTATGGCTTGGGGGTAGAGCTGTTAAGGAGCCTTTTGGTCCTAGACTTGGCACTCCGGTACCGCGTGCTGTGCGGTAGCAGAGAGAACAGTCTATGACTTGGGTGAATGGAGTCTTTGACCATTTTTTGGACATGCGGTCCATACATACAGTCCATAAATACAGTCCATGCATATGGTCCATACATACGGTCCATACATACAGTCCATGCATACGGTCCATACATGCGGTCCATACATAATGTCCATACATACGGTAGTGATCTGAGAGTAGGCTACATTACATTACAGTCTGTACTGTACACTAAAGCTGGGTGGAGATATGACATCACACAATGTACGGGACATACCATCCCATAATATGTAACATATAATGTACCAATAGCATATACCAATAGAGGTCTGAGTACTCAGGCAAACACGCCAGGGTGTTTTCCTTTCTGATATAATCAAACTTTCTACCTGCCTAGCTCTGTTGATAATATCACCCAAACCCACAGTCTATATCTGGGTATCTACAGTGCCTTCGGAACGTATTCAGACCCCTTGACATTTTCCAATTTTTTTTAAGTTACAGCCTTATTCTAAAATGGATTAAATAAAAACGAATCCTCAGCATTCTACACACAATACCCTATAATGAAAACAGGTTTCTTATAATTTTTTGCAAATGTATATAAAAAAAAAAAAAAAAAAAAAGCCTTATTTACATAAGTATTCAGACCCTTTGCTATGAGACTCGAAATTTAGCTCAGGTGCATCCTTGAAATGTTTCTACAACTTGATTGGAGTCCACCTGTGGTAAATTAAATTGATTGGATATGATTTGGAAAAGCACACACCTGTCTATATAAGGTCCCACAGTTGACAGTGCATGTCAGCAAAAACCAAGCCATGAGGTCGAAGGAATTGTCCGTAGAGCTCCGAGACAGGATTGTGTCGAGGCACAAATCTGGGGAAGGGTACCAAAAAATGTCTGCAGCATTGAAGGCCCCAAGAATACAGTGGCCTCCATCATTCTTACATGGAAGAAGTTTGAAACCACCACTTAGCAATCGGGGGAGAAGGGTCTTGGTCAGGGAGGTGACCAAGAACCTGATGGTCACTCTGACAGAGCTCTAGAGTTCCTCTGTGGAGATGGGAGAACCTGACAGAAGGACACCCATCTCTGCAGCACTTCACCAATCAGGCCTTTATGGTAGAATGACCAGAGAAGCCACCCCTCAGTAAAAGGTACATGACAGCCCGCTTGGAGTTTGCCAAAAGGCATCTAAAGACTCTCAGACCATGAGAAACAATATTCTCTGACCTGATTAAACTCTTTGGCCTGAATGTCAAGCGTCACATCTGGAGGAAACCTGGCACCATCCCTATGGTGAAGCATTGTAGTGGCAGCATCATGCTGTGGGGATGTTTTTCAGTGGCACTCCCCATCCAACCTGAGAGAGCTTGAAAGGATCTGCAGAGAAGAATGGGAAAAACTACCCAAATACAGGTGTGCCAAGCTTGTAGTGTCAAACCCAAGAAGACTCAAGGCTGTAATCGCTGCTAAAGGTGCTTCAACAAAGTACTGAGTAAAGGGTCTGAATACTTATGTAAATGTTATATTTCCGTTTTTTACTTTGAATAAATTGGCAAAATGGGGTATTGTGTGTAGATTGATGATTGATGAGGGTAAAAAACCATTTTTATCAATTGTAGAATAAGACTGTAACGTAACAAAATGTGGAAAAAGTCAAGGGGTCTGAATACTTTCCGAAGGCACTGTAGTCTGGTGTAGAGTGCTGTATCAGTATCTATTGGGTGAAATACCACAGTGTGCACAGCAACAAAATGTGTGACCTGTTGCCAGGAGAAAAGAGAAACCAGTGGAGAACAAACACCATTGTAAATACAACCTATATTTATGTTTATTTATTTTCCCTTTTGTACTTTAACTATTTGCACATCATTACAACACTGTAGATAGCCATAATATGACATTTGAAATGTCTTTATTCTTTTGGAACTTCTGTGAGTGTACATTTTTTATTTCACTTATTATCTATTTCACTTGCTTTGGCAATGTAAACATGTTTCCCATGGAGAGAGGGAGAGGGAGAGGGAGAGGGAGAGGGAGAGGGAGAGAGAGATACACCTGCCGCCCATGTCTTCCCTGTCAGAGAAACATATCACTCCATGTCTCTTCTGTCTTCTATCTTTCCATAACAATTTTTCTCTACCACCATGTCACCCTACTGCTAATCACCCTCTCTCTCTCTCTCCTCTCTCTCTCTCTCTCTCTCTCTGGGTGCTGTGTGTCATGTTGCTGTGGAGATACAGGTGTAAATGGAGGTGGCTGTCAGCATGACACGCTGGCTCAGAATTCCCTCCTCTATAGAGGAACAGAGGAGACTTTCTTTCTCTCTCTCTCTCTCTCTCTCTCTCTCTCTCTCTCTCTCTTTGCCTCCCTCTCTCCCCCCCTCTCTCTCTGCCTCACCTCTCTCTGCCTCCCTCTCTCTGCCTCCCTCTCTCTCCCCCCTCTCTCTCTGCCTCACCTCTCTCTGCCTCCCGCTCTCTCCCCCCCCCCTCTCTCTGCCTCACCTCTCTCTGCCTCCCTCTCTCTCTCTCTGCCTCCCTCTCTCTCTCCCCCCCTCTCTCTCTGCCTCACCTCTCTCTGCCTCCCTCTCTCTCCCCCCCACTCTCTCTGCCTCACCTCTCTCTGCCTCCCTCTCTCTCCCCCCCCTCTCTCTGCCTCCCCCCTCTCTCTCTGCCTCCCCCCCCCCTCTCTCTGCCTCCCCTCTCTCTGTGTCTCTCTCTTTTCCTCCTTACATCTTTCTCTATCTTCATCTGATGTCCATTTCTCTCCCCTACCTCCCTCTCCCCCCTCCCTGTCTTTTTCTCCTCTAAACGTCAGTCTCGTTTCAGGTTCTCAGAGTCCTGATACTGGCCACACCAGCCACACCTAAAACATGTCAGTGTGTGTGTTTTACCCCACGCTGCCCCCGTCCAGCCAGCCTCGTGTGCAGGCAGAGAAGGAACACTCCACTACGGCATGACGCAGCTCCTCGCTTGACGCCAGCCGGGCATCATGGATAGCACAGGCATGTTCCGCCTTGGCCAATCCCACGGAGTCAGATATGTTTCTCTGGTCCAATAGGAACACACGACCTGGGGAGAGAACACCTTTACAATAGGAAGACTGAAGATACCATGGTATGAACTGTTAATCAGTAGTTTAGAAATCAGTTGCAACAGTAATAAAACAGCTTAAAACTGATTTAACTATCTATAAATGAATAGTATATGAACTACTTTAAAACCTGTTATAAACCCTTCACATTAGATAACAGAGTTCCCCATCAAAGTCTCGCCAAACTCAAGACTGATCATAATTACAGTACAGATCCAGGATCAATTTATCTGATTCTATTCCTTTGGGACGCAGACAGCAGGAACCGGTGCCCCCTAGTTACATTATTGGCTATAGGAGGAGGATTCACTATATACTGTACGACCTGCAGTGGCCACCCCTATACAGACCATCATCATCAGTGTCACCAATATCATCATCACCACCACCATCATCACCATCATCATCACTATGACAGTTAGGCTATCCATGTACAGATTTTGAATAAATGTCATCATTATTTCCTTAAATTCCTCATCAATACAGACCATGTGATATCAAGCAATACTATATGCATAAGCTTTTTGTAGCAGCATTGTTAAATTCTACATGCCAGTTTACTCTAAACCAGGTTGGAATACAGTAGAATATATTTCTGAGTGTTGCTTAAAATGTTTGTCCTCGACCAAAAGTTCCAGTCCTAAAGGAAGAGGTTCCGCTCCCTCTTCAGATGTCCGGTTGGGTGCGAGACCCCAGATGTTGACAGCTGCACGCCGTGAGATGCAACCAACAGATACCGTTACTATTTGGACAGGGCGTCACAACCCATGTAGAAAAACTTACCGTCAGCGTGAACGACAGAAATCACCGTTAGCCAAAACAAGCATCCAAACATGGACGAGAAAAACAGGGTTTGGTAAATGCGTCGTGCCATCATTCGCTGCGCGCTCCGATTCGGTTTTTCACCCTAGTTGAAAAAAGGATTCCAAAGTTTTAATGGAAATTCATCTCCCTTGGTGAGTTGGTGATGCAGGAGCGAGCAGCGGTTCCGTTATTTCCCTCCCGGTGGCAGACAGACTGAGAGTGTCTGGATTTGAACTTGTTGACACGAAATGGTAAAACGGAAAGGAAAAGTTTGGTTGGTTCGGTTTATCTCCACAAATAGTGCATTTGCGAGCAGATGTAGCACCGGCGCGAAAACTCGCGTCTCCCGGTCAGTAAATACGTGACGGCTACCAACCTGAAGCCTGGGCAGCGGCACGAGCTGAGGAACGCCAACGGTCAAGCAAGCCGGGTGTGCATCTTTACGCGCAGTGAGAGAGAGAGAGAGAGAGAGAGAGAGAGAGAGAGAGAGAGAGAGAGAGAGAGAGAGAGAGAGAGTTTGAGGAACGCCTGTGAAACGAAGCATTCGAGGTTTAATATATGCTATGACGCAACCAGAGTTTATAACCAGGTAGCTCGAGTCACCACCAATTCTAAGAGTGTAGGAAAAACGTTATTTAACGCACACCTGATAACTGTTTTTACATGTTGACATATAGGCCTTCATGTCGTTATATTTTCAAGTTTTGTATCTACAATTTGAAGAAGAAGCTGCAATAGCCTACACCAATATGTTATCATGTGGGGAATTATTCTTCATGACACCAGCATCTCCATTTATTTTCCACCACTGATTTCCTCTGGCCTGGTATAATTGAAGTGACTGCTCCCATTATTTCAACCAGATGTCAACCTGTTTGTAATTACATTATTTAAACCAGATTTCAACCCGTTTGTAATTACATTATTTAAACCAGATTTCAACCCGTTTGTAATTACATTATTTCAACCATATTTAAACATGTTTGTAATTACATTATTTCAACCAGATTTAAACCTGTCTGTAATTACATTATTTCAACCGGATTTCATCCTGTTTGTAATTACATTATTTCAACCAGATTTAAACCTGTCTGTAATTACATTATTTCAACCGGATTTCATCCTGTTTGTAATTACATTATTTCAAGTGACATTTACTCCTGATGTATTTACCTGTTGCAACCTCTACAACCACTATGATTATTATTTGACCCTCTGTCTCTCCCTCTCCAGTCCTCATCCCTTCTCCCCTGTCTCTCCAGGCCTCATCCCTTCTCCCCTGTCTTTCCCTCTCCAGTCCTCATCCCTTCTCCCCTGTCTCTCCAGTCCTCATCCCTTCTCCCATGTCTCTCCAGTCCTCATCCCTTCTCTCCCTCTCCAGTCCTCATCCCTTCTCCCCTGTCTCTCCAGTCCTCATCCATTCTCCCCTGTCTCTCCAGTCCTCATCCATTCTCCCCTGTCTCTCCAGTCCTCATCCATTCTCCCCTGTCTCTCCAGTCCTCATCCCTTCTCCCCTGTCTCTCCAGTCCTCATCCCTTCTCCCCTGTCTCTCCAGTCCTCATCCCTTCTCCCCTGTCTCTCCTATCAAATGCACTTTTCTTTCTCTCTCCCCTATCTCCCTGTTCCATCCCCCATGTTTCTCCCTCTCCATCTCTCATTTTCTGTTTGCCACCCATGGGAAATTCTCTGAGGTTAGATAGAGAGGAGTGGGAGAGGGATGGATTCATCACAGACTCAGCGGGGGACTCTCCGACACACACCTTGGCTATTTATGGAGAGGAAACAAGGGACAGAAAGAGAGATGAGTGAGAAGGTAGCAGGGAGAAGAGAGACAATGAATCACACCTGTACTATCTGACAGAGGTGGGTGAGTATTACATTGCAAGTGTCCAGGGGACTGTCCCTTTACCACAGCTATGTATGTTAATCTCTCTCATGCATGGACGTGCACACACACACACACACACACACACACACACACACACACACACACACACACACACACACACTGTCATATCAGTGCTGCAATTCTATGTGTGTGTGTGTGTTTGTGTAACTGAGGAGGAGTTGCTGATCTTACAAATACAGGGCAGAATCTCTTGTTTGGTCTCCTTGGTAACAGCCTCCTGAGCACGTCGGGTGATTGGATCTGGGATTTCAGGGAGTGGCTTCAGCCTGGGCGGTGCAAGTAGTCCCAAAGTTTGTGTGCGTGTGTGTGTGCATGCGGCAGGTAGGCGAGTGGTTAGAGCGTTGGGATTGAATCCCCGACCTGACAAGATAAAAATCTGTCGTTCTGCCCCTGAACAAGGCAGTTAACCCACTGTTCCTAGGCCGTCATTGTAAATAAGAATTTGTTCTTAACTGACTTGCCTAGTTAAATAAAGGTAAAAAAAAAAAAAAGTGTGTGTGTGTGTGAACGAGCCACACAATACCCCTCTCCAAACTTTATATTTATACTGTAAGAAAAACCTACACATTTTTAAATATAGAAAATATTAAATATAGGAACGTCCTTGTTCTGTATGAGTGGATTCCTTTAGACTAGCGGAAGACATTCTACAAAAGGCTGCTAGGCCAGCCAGGATTGGAGGAGAGGAGTTATATTTAAAGAAGTCAGTTAATTAATTAGACTTTTACTGAGACATTCTTAATTATCATAGTATGCTGAGAGAATGCGAGGCAGAGGGACTGGTGTAACCGTCGTACACTAGGGACGAGGCAGAGGTAATCGTCGTACACTAGGGACGAGGCAGAGGGACTGGTGTGCTTGTGTAGGCTGGGGTCCCTCCTAGAAGAATACACTCATAAACACAGGGCTGCTGCCTATTAGGCCTAATAACCTAAACTGTCACACTGCTTGTAAAAAGTAGGCTACAGTAAAGGGATAGTTTGTATTAGTATAAGTGTGCTCTCTAGAGATGCTTTAGATTAGGCCTGCTACGCATGTACCTATTGTGAGATGAACGCATAACATGTATAACAATACATGGAATTAACTCGAATGTGTGTTTTTGTGTAAAATACATTGTAGACGAAAATAATGATGGTGTGGTCTATCTGTAATCAACAGCAAACTCCTTGTGATAGATTCTGGGGTTCCTGTATACCAGTCAGTGTTTTTCTGATTCAGAACCGGCCTGGGCACCTGTGACAGTTCGGTGACATATCTCGCCGTTAACGGACCGGGAGATATTTCGGTGTCGCGTGGCTGAATATCTCCAATTCGAACTCGCTATCAAAACAAATCGGACGCGTGATTTTCCCGCAGAAATGATGTCACCACCACAGCCCTCCCTTTCCCTATCTACCATAGGCAACTACTAGAATAGCAGAACAAACTGATCAAATATTTGTGGATCATGTTTTTCTAAATTTTAGATGTTTCAAGCCGCTCGAGCAGGAGGGAGGGATATTGAGGCAAGCTGATTAGCGCTGTGAGCTGTCTGAGAGGCGGAAGTGAGGTCACCAGGAGCGCGTCCATGTTATTATTGTTATTTTGGTAGCTGGCAGTGTGATGAGACTGACTGGAGAGCCGTCGGGCTCAAAGACTAGGTTATTGCTATTCCAGGCCGCCCCGGACTAAATAGACACCCCGGAGAAAGGAGCCCTGTCGCCGGCAGGGTAGAGCACCCAGCCCAGGCTCTTCTCTGAACAGCAGCCCTCTGAACGACACAGGCGACAAAAACAATACGGTATTCGCCAAACCCAACTCTAGCCTCAGACGTGTTGTGTGCGGTAACTCCCTTAGCAGATATGAACGGCATCACCAAGGGCAGGTTCGAGGTAAGAGCTGCAGAAACGGGAGAGGAGTATGCATGTAAACGGATATGAACGGTAGTAGGTTTTTCGTGGGGCGTTTGTGCGTGCGCGTGTCGGACCGTGCACTGTTCGAATTTTACATGCTGGAGGGCACTTTGTTGGTTAAGGGTAATCCTAAATCCTGTTATTGTCCAGACAGACGCACCATCTGACTGCGGCAACACCTAGCTCAGTCTGCGAGACAGGAGCTTTGGGACGATGGATAGGGCTGAGGTTGGGTGCTAGTTGGGGCTGGTGCAACAGATAGGGCTGAGGTTGGGTGCTAGTTGGGGCTGGGGTTGGGAACATGGCTAGGGGCTGGTGCCTTAAGGACAGGGCAAATTACTGGGGCGAGGGACAGGGCTGGGACTGGGGCGAGGGACAGGACTGGGGAGAGGGGCAGGACTGGGGCGAGGGACAGAGCTGTGGACTGGGGCCAAGGCACAACTAGTATTGCTTTAGAGCCCTATTAAAACAAGGTAGATTGGTCCTACTGCTATTCAAATGAACAGACATGTATCTGAAATGTAGCCGTACACATCAACAAATGTAGCCATACACATTATTCATATAATAACAGAAAGATATGCCCCACTACGACATACAAGTGTATCTATACATCATTTAGGCCTACCAACACGCACAGGATGAGCAACCACTAGGCTGTCAAATATTCTTACAGGCTTCATAGCTTAAACTTCAATACTTAGAACTATAGGCTACATTTCTGTAGAATTTGTGACACTGCGCGATGAGCGTAACCTACAGTAAGCCAAGCCACCACTTCTCCAGGTGCGCAATATTTACTGTGGAGAGTTTCCGAAAAGCTAACTAAATCAAACTAAGTGCATATTCATAGCTGATGTGAAATTTCCTACATGACAGTAGCCAATTTGAATCTGTGGCAAATAAGAGTAAATGCCCATCACTTTTACTTTTTAGCCTATTACACAACCAGTGGCAATTTTTGCATGTAAATCTTGGTGGGGCAAACAAACAAAACAAGTGGGCTGCATGCCAGCAAAGCCACTACACAACACAATACTAAACAATACATTAACTGCACTATAACGGTGACAAACGGTGCCCACCAACTGTTAGAGCCTACATAAAGCTGTCCCAACAGAAGTCCCAACACCTTACCACTGCTACACCTGGCTATCAGTGGAGCCTTGTCTGGCAGCGAAACAGTTCATTCAGCCTCATTTACTGCCTTTAAAAAAAAAAAAAACATATCTGGTATGGCTGACTTGCTTAAACAAATGTGATTTATACTGACAATTGAGATGTACAAATTATGGCATTAGGGCACGACAAGCGCATAAGAGGCAATCTGTAATTTCGATTAAGACATTAATGAGCGATAACGGACGTAGTGTTATTTGTTCAGCATTTTTTAAATGTACAGTGACAGAATTCAGAACATTCTTACAGTGTTCTCCCTGTACACCAAGTCAGAACTGTAGGATAAATAAAGGGGGCATATAAGCAGACAATGAAAGCTCTTACAATATTCAATTATTACATTTCTTAAAAACAGGTTATAGGCTACATGTGCACCACCAAGTCAGAACAGTAGGCAAAGGTGAAAATAGACCAAATTATTAGGGTGAGGCACATGGGCTACTAACGGGATGGGATACAATACATTTTTGGAGTCACATTGTTGTGCTGTGCTCACTTGAACAGGAAAGTGGCGAAGCGGTCCTTTGTGCAGTTAGCCACTGATTCCTTCCAAACCACTCATAGTTGAATTTGAGATTTCAAACTAGTTGTGTAATGTTTATGTCAAATGGCCGATGAGCACCGATACGTTTTATCTATAATTTCTCTTCATTATTTCTCTTCATATGACAAGGATTAAAAAGGATTTGCCAGTAGATTGTCGACTTGATTCATGATGATGACTGCTAGCTAAGGTTTTGTGTATATACAGTTGAAGTCGGAAGTTTACATAGACTTAGGTTGAAGTCATTAAAACTCATTTTTCAACCACTCCACAGATTTCATGTTAACAAACTATAGTTTTGGCAAGTCGGTTAGGACATCTACTTTGTGCATGACACAAGTAATTCTTTCCAAAATTGTTTACAGACAGATTATTTTACTTATAATTCACTATATCACAATTCCAGTGGGTCAGAAGTTTATATACACTAAATTGACTGTGCCTTTAAACAGCTTGGACAGAACTGAAAAAGCGTGTGCGAGCAAGGAGGCCTACAAACCTGTCACAGTTACACCAGTTCTGTCAGGAGGAATGGGCCAAAATTCACCCAACTTATTTTGTGAAGCTTGTGGAAGGCTACCCGAAATGGTTTGACCCAAGTTAAACAATTTAAAGGCAACATTACCAAATACTAATTGAGTGTATGTAAACTTCTGACCCACTGGGAATGTGACGAAAGAAATAAGCTGAAATAAATCACTCTCTACTATTATTCTGACATTTCACATTTATAAAATAAAGTGGTGATCCTAACTGACCTATGACAGGGAATTTATACTAGGATTAAATGTCAGGAATAATGAAAAACTGAGTTTAAATGTATGTAAACTTCCGACTTCAACTGTACATATTTACACACTACCGGTCAAAAGTTTTATAACCTACTTATTCAAGGGTTTTTCTTTATTTTTACTATTTTCTACATTGTAGAATACTAGTGAATACATCAAATGAAATAACACACATGGAATCATGTAGTAAACAAAAAAGGTTACTACATAATTCCATATGTGTTATTTCATAGTTTTGATGTCTTCACTATTATTCTACAATGTAGAAAATTGTAAAAATAAAGAAAACACCTTGAATAACATGAAAGTTGGAGCTGTATTTTTAGATTTCAGTGCAATAACATCGTCTTTGATGTTATTGCTATGGCTTTACCTGCCATCACCTGGTTGGAGAGTTAGGCCTATTTAACCAATAGAACCCAGAAAGTGTTCTTCAGTGGAAGCTTCTGTAAAATCAGATATGTACAGTGCGGTGTTCCTCTGGGCAGTTGCCTTGGACCGTTACTCTTCTCTATTCTTACAAATTATTTTCCTCTGGTCTTACACAAAGCTTGAATGACTATATATGTGGATGATTCCACACTCTACATGTCAGCACCCGAAGCCAGTGAGCTCGCTGATATTATAAATAAGGAGTTACAGTCTGTATCAGAATTGGTGATTAATAATAAATTGGTCTTAAATACATCTAAAACTAAAAGCATTGTAATTGGTTCAAAACATTCTAAGACCTAAATCTCAACTGGAGTTGTGTATAAAGGGTGTGACCATTGAACAAGTTGAAAAGCTAAACTCCTAGGTATAACATTGGATAGTCAATTATCATGGTCATGTCATATTGACAAAGTTGTTGTGAAGATGGGGAGGGGTATGTCTGTTTATAAAAATATGTTCTACGTTTTTGACCCAAATCAACTGTACAGGCTCAGGTCTTGTCCCATCTTGAGTACTGTCCTGTAATATGGTCAAGTGCAGCCAGAAAATACCTATACAATATGCAGCTGTCTAAAAACAGAGCGGCACACCTTTCCCTTAACTACACATACAGAACTATCATCAACAACACGCATGCCAGTCTTTCCTAGTTGAGGGTTGACGAGAGATGAACTGCATAAATTCTTGTTTTTGTGTGAAATATTAATGTGTTTGCATTTTCCAAATTGTCTGTATAATCAACTTACATATAACTCTGTCAGACAAACTTACTCCACCAAACATGCCACCAGGGGTCTCTTCACAGTCCCCAAATCCAGAACGAATTGAAGGCAACGCACATTATTATACAGAGCCATGATCACATGGAACTCCCTTTCATCTCAAACTACTCAAACAGCAAAATTTGCTTTAAAAAACAAATAAAACAACACCTCACAACACAACGCCTCTCCCCTATCTGACCTAGTTGTGTCGTCTATGTTAATGTTTTTAAAAGTATGTAAATTGTAAAGTATTTTAGTCTGTAATGTGTTTTTCATTATGTGGCGGACCCCAGGAAGACTAGCTGTCGCCATTGCCGTTGGCTAATGTAATGGGGATCCCAGTAAAATCTTGAAGTTTCCTCTCTTCTGAGTCTTCACCAGTAAATTAGGATACTCCCTCTCGCTAGCTTTCCTTCTCCACTTCCTCCCTATTTCTTCTTCTCTCGTTTCCCCTTCGATCTCGGTAACAGTGTTCTGTTGTGTTGCTAGGGGCTGTTTATGTCACTCTCAACTTTCCTAAATCAATCTTTGGTCTCTGTCTTCTCTAGATCTCTCCTGTGTGTGTGTTTTGTGTATGTGCAGGCCTGTGTGTGCACCTGTGTGTGTGTGTGTGTGTTCTATTGGGTGATTGTTACCATGGTGACAGTGGGTCTGATATGGATGTTGATTCTCTCTCCAGGTGTTCTCCAACAGTGATGAAGCTCCCATTAACAAGAAGCTTCCCAAGGAGCTGCTGCTCAGGTTAGTTACACACACACACACACACACACACACACACACACACACACACACACACACACACACACACACACACACTGTGCTCAGCCCAGGGCTTAAAGGACATGGCTGGCCTCACTTAGCAGACTGTTAAATTTGAGTGGTTAGGTGTGTGTGTCACCTTTGAAATGTACACTGGGTGCCAAAAGTTTGGAATATTACTCATTCAAGGGTTTTTCTTTATTTGCACAATTTTTTACAATGTAGAATAAAAGTGAAGACATCAAAACTATGATATAACACATGAAATCAAAATATATTTTATTCTTCAAATAGCCACCTTTGCCTTGATGAAGGCTTTGCACACTCTTGGCATTCTCTCAACCAGCTTCACCTCGAATGCTTTTCTATAAATTTTGAAGGAGTACCGACATATGCTGAGCACTTGTTGGCTGCTTTTCCTTCACTGCATTCCGACTCATCCCAAACCATCCAAATTTGGTTGAGGTTGAAACCAAAAATCTCAAATTTGGACTCCAGACCAAAGGACAAATTTCCACCGGTCTAATGTCCATTGCTCGTGTTACTTGGCCCAAGCAAGTCTATTCTTCTTATTGATGTCCTTTAGTAGTAGTTTCTTTGCAGCAAATCGACCATGAAGGCCTGATTCACACAGTCTCCTGTGAACAGTTGATATTGAGATGTCTGTTACTTGAACTCTGTGAAGCATTTATTTGGGCTGCAATCTGAGGCTGGTAACTCTAATGAACTTATCCTCTGCAGCAGAGGTATTTCTGGGTCTTCCATTCCTGTGGCGGTCCTCATGAAACTGGTTGAGAGAATACCATGAGTGTGCAAAGCTGTCATCAAGGCGAAGGGTGGCTACTTTGAAGAATCTCAAATATAAAATATATTTTGATTTTACAGCTTTTTTGGTTACTACATGATTCCATATGTGTTATGTCATAGTTTTGATGTCTTAAATGTTATTCTACAATAAATAAAAAAGTGCAAATAAAGAAAAACCCTTGAATGAGTATTATCCCAAACTTTTTGCCCCCAGTGTATGGTATAAAAATACTTTAAGGTTCTACTTGGGGACCTTCAATGCTGCAGAATGCTGAGGAAAATGTTTTATTTAATTAAGGCTGTAACGTAACATAATGTGGAACAAGTCAAGGGGTCTGAATACTTTCCAAACGTACTGTAGGTGGGTTCTGTCTGTCTGAAGTTCACACAGCTGGAGCTGAGCACTGCGGAATTTCCCACAGAGGCTATTTATAGCACAAACAACACATACAGAGCCTTCACTAAGTATTCACACCCCTTGACTTATTCCACATTTTGTTGTGTTACATTAAACATTAAATTGAGATGATGTGTCACTGACCTAAACACAATACCCCATAATGTCAAAGTGGAATTACGTTTTTAGAAAGTTTTACAAATGAATTAATGAAAAGCTGAAATGTCTTGAGTCAATAAGTATTCAACCCCTTTATGGCAAGCCTCAATAAGCCTAAAATGTTGCTTAACAAGTCACATAATAAGTTGCATAGAATAGTGTTTAACAGGATTTTTGAAAACTACTTAATCTCTCTACCCCACACATACAATTATCTGTAAGATCCTCCAGTCGAGCAGTGAATTTAAAACAGATTAGACCAGGGAGGTTTTCCACATTTATAGCAGTTTTACTTTAGTACCTTATCCTTACAGGATGCATGTTTGGAATATTTATTCTGTACCGGCTTCCTTCTTTTCACTCTGTCATTTAGGTTAGTATTGTGGAGTAACTAGAACGTTGTTGATCCATCCTCAGATTTCTTCTGTCACAGCCATTAAAATCTGTAACTGTTTTAAAGGAAAGGGAAAACCTATTCATTTGTACAACTGAATGCATTCAACTGAAATGTGTCTTCCGCATTTTAAACGATCCCCTCTGAATCAGAAAGGTCCGGGAGGCTGCCTTAATCGACGTCCACGTCATCGGCACCCTGGAAGCAATTGTTGTTGGGGGTTGACTGTGTGAACCTGTATGGAGGGGGAAAAAGTATTAAATGTATGCACTCAACAGAAAGACTCACAGCTGTAAACGCTCCCAAAGGGTGTGAATACTTATGTAAATTAGATATTTCTGTATTGCATTTTCAATACATTTACAACATTTCCTAAAAAAAAAACATTTTCACTTTGTCATTATGGGGTATTGTGTGTTGATGGGTAAAAATAGATTTAATTAATTTTGAGTTCAGGCTTTAACATAACAGAATGTGGAATAAGTCAGAGGTATGAATAAGGCACTGCAATGTACACACACACACAAACAGGATTGTGTGTGTGTGTGTGTGTGTGTGTGTGATGAAACCAAGAGTGTGCGTAATGAAAGCAGACAATGGCCGATCGATCAGCTCTCGTCTGATTGGTCAGCTGCTTCATTAACAACTGATCAATGAGGTGTGTGTACATGACGTGCTCTGTTACTTTGCCCCAACATGCCCTAGCTGACCACACACACACACACACACACACACACACACACACACACACACACAGCCTTTGTCTCTGTCCATGAGAGGGAATAATATAACGTTTCCTGAGAGTGTGTGAGGGAGGGTGTGAGGGAGGGTGTGAGGGATTAAAGGAGAACTACACTACAGTCTGATATGAATAGTAGGAACTGTTTGTGTGTGACCTGACCCACTGGCTTACCCCTGTTGGCTAACAGCTACATGCTAACTCAATTGGTCTATTCCTCTGTTAGGCTAATTGCTGCTATTATTATTTTTTTTGTTTTTTTTTACACTGAAGATGACTCTTTCTTATTTACAAGAGTTGTCTGAGGAAGTGTGACCAATTTGGCTATTGAAAACTTTTTTTTATTTATTTAACCTTTATTAAACTAGGCAAGTCAGTTAAGAACAAACTCTTATTTACAATGACGGCCTACCCTGGCCAAACCTGGACAACGCTGGGCCAATTGTGCACCGCCCTATGGGACTCCCAATCACGTCCGGATGTGATGCAGTGCCTTAGACCGCTTCGCCACTCGGGAGCCCATTGCTAAATTGACTGGCCAGTCTCTTTGTAAAACTATAAGAATGCTCTTTCTCTCTCTGTAGAATCTTCTCCAATCTGGATGTGATCACATTGTGCAGGTGTGCCCAGGTGTCCAAGGTAAGGCCCACCCCTACAGACTTTACTGACTGACTGGTATCATAGCTACTCAATGTGATTTGTAGATCAGTCAGTTGTCAAGGTTCCACATCATGCTAAACGTGCCCTACTGAAATCAAATCTAATTTGTCACATGCTTTGTAAACAACAGATGTAGACTAACTAAATGCGTACTTACGGCCCTTCCCAACAACGTGGAGAGAAAAATATAGAAAAAATAATAACACAAAGAATACATACACAATTAATAACTTGGCTATATACACGGGGTACCAGTCCTGAGTCGATGTGCAGGGGTACAACGTAATGGAGGGAGATACAGTATGTACATATAGTAGGGATAAAGTGGGGATAGTAGGTAGGGATAAAGTGACTAGGCAACAGGATAGACAATAAACAGTAGTAGCAGCGTATGTGATGAGTCAAAAAAGTTGGTGCAAGGAGGATATAGTCCAGGTAGCTATTTGGTTAATTATTTAGTGGTCTTATGGCTTGGGGGTAGAAGCTGTTCAGGGTCCTGTTGGATCGAACAGTCTAACTTGGGTGGCTTGAGTCTTTCACAATTTCCTCTGACACTGCCTGGTATAGAGGTCCTGGGTGGCAGGAAGCTCGGCCCCAGTGATGTACCCTCTGTAGCGCAATCAGATGCCAAGCAGTTGCCATACCAAGTGGTGATGCAGCCAGTCAAGATGTTTTCAATGGTGCAGCTGTAGAAATTTGTGAGGATCTGAGGGCCCATGCCAAATATTTTCTGCCTCCTGAACACAGCCCTGGTGTGGTGTATGACTGATAACACCATCTCTCTCTCTCCCCCAATCTTTCTTTCTTTCTTCTTCCCCTCTCAGGCGTGGAATGTCCTAGCTTTGGATGGTAGTAACTGGCAGAAGATTGACCTGTTCAACTTCCAGACAGACATAGAGGTGAGAGGTCAGGGTGAGGGGAGGTGATCCTACATATACATAGTCGTAGGTCACACCAGGCTCTCTCTATCACTCTCTCTCTCTTTTTCTCTCTTGAATGGTTTGTGTAATGTAAGTTGAAATGTACCAATGAAGACTGGTTAAACATTCTCTCTCTCGCTCTCTCTCGCGCTAGGGTAGAGTAGTGGAGAACATCTCCAAGCGATGTGGAGGCTTCCTGAGGCAGCTGAGTTTGAGGGGATGTCTAAGTGTGGGAGACGCATCCATGAAGTGAGTCCTTCTTCATAGGGCCTCTTACACTCTTAGTATAACCAACTCACTGTGGTTCATAGGAATGTAACGATTCACCAATATATATATATATATATATATATATATATATTTATTTATTTATTTATTTATTTATTACACACACACACACACACACACACACACACACAATTAGCTCAGCGTTGTCCGAGTTTGGCCGGTGTAGGCCGTCATTATAAATAAGAATTTGTTCTTAACTGACTTGCATTGGTACCCGATTCAATTGATACAACTGCATAGGTCTGTGGACCCCAAACTGATGCAACTGTAGCATGCATCGGTCAGAAAAAATATTAAAATGTTACGAATCGCTGATTCAACCCCCCCAAAAAAAAAGTACTTTCCAAAATGATCTTTTGTGACAACTGATGTGTCCTATCCTTCAGTGTCGAACTACATGTAACTGTGTTGACAGTCATTGATCTACAAGTCATTTAGCATGCCGACCAACCCCAGGCAATATCAGTAGCCGAGTCAAAACGCACATCTGTGTTAAAATGCAAAAATTACTTGCGCTTTATTAGTTGAGTGACATCCTATGTAATTTGATAGGTTATTGTTATCAATGCGCTATTGAAAATGGTGTCTTACCAGAATTAAAGTTAGCTACTGGACAACTGTCATCTGGCGATACCTGCTGAATGGGGCTTTTTTCACAATTGTTCAGGTTCACCATCAGCAAAACTACCTTAAAGCAAAACTACCTAAAACTACCCAAAACTAACTACTATATGATAATTTTTAGATCTACAGGGTTAAGTTGATAATTTCATAATGAGCAATCACTTTTGCGAGGCACACTGCATGGTTAAAGCGGGAGGAGAAAAGAAGCTTACTAAACAGTTTGATTTTGAGATTGGGGGAAATCCAATGTTGTGCTATATATTCATTAGCTATTTCATAGATCATTTGTAAATGATCAATATTGATACATTACTAGCTCAAATACTTAATCTGCAAAATGACAAGTAAATTAGTGGGTGATGGTGATTTTAGAACCAAAGTGGTGGGACAAAAAACAGGCTACATTGACTAGATGCCTAATCTCCCTTATGGTACAGATCAGGTGCCTACATAATACAGACACCATAGACATACATAATTTATAAATACAGTACACACACACAGTGCATACACCATAGACATACAGTGCCTTCAAAGTATTCATACCCCTTGACTTATTCCACATTTTGTTGTGTTACAGACTGAGTTCACAATGGATTAAATAGATATTGTTTCTCACCCATCTACACACAATAACTCATAATGACAATGTGGAAACCTTTTTGCAAATGTATTGAACATGAAATACTGAAATATCTAATTTACCTAAAGTATTCACACACCTGAGTCAATACATGTTAGAATTACCTTTGGCAGCGATTACAGCTGTGAGTTTTTCTGGGTAAGTCTCTAAGAGCTTTGCACACCTGAATTGTACAATATTTGCACATTTATTATTTTTTAAATTCTTCAAGCTTGTTCAAGTTGGTTGTTGATCATTGCTAGACAGCCATTTTCAAGTCTTACCATAGATTTTCAAGTCAAAACTGTAACTAGGCCACTCAGGAACATTCAACGTTGTCTTTGTAAGCAATTCCAGTGTATATTTGGCCTTGTGTTTTAGGTTATTGTCCTGCTGAAAGGTGAATTTGTCTCCCAGTGTCTGTTGGAAAGCAGACTGAACCAGGTTTTCCTCTAGGACTTTGCCTGTGCTTAGCTCTATTCCATTTATTTTTATCTTTAAAAAACTCCCCAGTCCTTACCAGTGACACGCATACCAATAGCATGATGCAGCCCCCACCATGCTTGAAAATATGAAGTGGTACTCAGTGATGTGTTGTGTTGGATTTGCCCCAAATACAACACTTGGCAGAGGGTGTACCTCCCTATCCACATCAATGGGACCGCAGTGGAGACGGTGGAAAGCTTCAAGTTCCTTGGCGTACACATCACTGACAAACTGAAATGGACCACCCACACAGACAGTGTGGTGAAGAAGATGCAACAGAGCCTCTTGGCTTGGCACTTAAAATAATTTTACAGATGCACAGGGCAACCTGTCGGGCTGTGTCACTGCCTGGTACGGCAACTGCACCGACCACATCCAGAGGGTGGTGCGGTCTTCCCAACACATTACCGGGGGCAAACTACCCACCCTCCTGGAGACCTACAGCACCGATGTCAGAGGAAGGCCAAAAATTATTAAGGACATCAACCACCCGAGCCACTGCCTGTTCACCCCGCTATCATCCAGAAGGCGAGGTCAGTACAGGTGCATCAAAGCTGGGACCGAGAGACTGAAAAACAGCTTCTATCTCAAGGCCATCAGACTGTTAAACAGCCATCACTAGCACCTTAGAGGCTGCTGCCTATAGACATAGACTAGAAATCACTGGCCACTTTAAGAAATGGAGCATTAGTCACTTTAATAATGTTTACATATCTTGCATTACTCATCTCATATGTACAGCGGGTGAAATAAGTATTGAACACGTCACCATTTTCCTCAGTAAATATATTTCCAAAGGTGCTATTGACATGAACGTTTCACCAGATGTTGGTAACAACCCAAGTAATCCATACATACAAAGAAACCAAAACAAATACATTCAGAAATTGTTATGTGTAATAATGTGAAATGACACAGGGAAAAAGTATTGAACACATGAAGAAAGGGAGGTTCAAAAAGGCATGGAAAGCCAAGACAACAGCTGAAAATTATCAGTAATGGTCGAGGCAAATTTATGGTGAAATTATTGTCTTTCCACTTCCGTATTATGGCCCCAACAGTGCTCACTGGAACATTCAGAAGCTTAGAAATGCGCCTATAACCAATGCCATCATTATGTTTTGCAACAATTAGGTTGCGAATGTCTTGAGACAGATCTTTGCTTTTACCCATCATGAGATGTGTTTTGTGTGACACCTTGGCAATGAGACCTTTTTGTAGGCCATCAGTTGGTACTGAACCAGCTGATATTAATTTGCACTGACAGGGGGCTGGATTGCTTTTTAATTACTGATAGTTTTCAGCTGTTGTCTTGGCTTTCCATGCCTTTTTGAACCTCCCTTTCTTCATGTGTTCAATACTTTTTCCCTGTGTCATTTCACATTATTACACATAACTTAATTTCTGACTTTCATGTCAATAGCACCTTTGGAAATATATTTACTGAGAAAAATGGGGACGTGTTCAATACTTATTTCACCCGCTGTATTTCACCCGCTGTATTCTATTCTACTGTATCTTAGTCCATGCCGCTCTGACATCGCTCGTTCATATATGTATATATTCTTAATTCCATTCCTTACTTAGATTTGTGTGTATTGGGTACATGTTGTGAAATTGTTAGATATTACTTGTTAGATATTACTGCACTGTCGGAGCTAGAAGCACAAGCATTTCGCTACACCCGCAATAACATTGCTAAACACGTGTATGTGACCAATAAAATTAGATTTGTATTCAGGACATAGTTAATTTCTTTGTCATATTTTTAGCAGTTTTACTTTAGTGCCTTATTGCAAACAGGATACATGTTTTTGAATATTTTTATTCTGTACAGGCTACCTTCTTTTCACACGGTCATTTAGGTAATTATTGTGGAGTAACTACAATGTTGTTGATCCATCCTCAGGTTTCTCCTTTCACAGCCATTAAACTCTGTAACTGTTTTAAAGTCACCATTGGCCTCACGGTGAAATCCCTGAGCTGTTTTCTTCCTCTGCGGCAAGGGATAGGAAGGACGCCTGTCTTTGTAGTGACTGGGTGTATTGACACACCATCCAAAGTGTAATTAAAAACCTCACCATGCTCAAAGGGATATTCAATGTCTGCTTTTTTTGTTCTTTTTTTTTTTTACCCATCTACCAATAGGTGCCCTTTGCGAGGCATTGAAAAACCTCCCTTGTCTTTTGTGGTTGAATCTGAGTTTGAAATTCACTGTTCAACTGAGGGACATTACAGATAATTGTATGTGTGGGGTACAGAGATAAGGTAGTCATTTAAAAATCTTGTTAAACACTATCATTGCACACAGAGTGAGTAAATGCAACGTATTATGTGACTCCTAAACTTAGGTGTTGAATACGAATTGACTAGTGATGAGCGATTAGTGCTTTTTGAGATCATTTCGGTTCGATTATTTAGGAAAAATAATCAAGGTTTTAGGTTTCAATCTCTTTTTTTTTTGTAAATATCATTAAATGCATTATGTGGGTTGAATGATATACCAACAGAATAAAACAATGAATAAAAGTCCCATGATGGTAGTATGTATTTTCAGTTACCTCGCGAAGCAACAGCTAGCTGCTCTCTATATCGCATCAGGGTCCCGCATTCTTCTCTCTTCAGTAGCGCATTGAACTCACAGAAGAAGAAAATATCTGAACAAAATGGGATTCAAATAATTGAACCAGCATCGGTTAATCGGTCAGCACTATTTTTGACTAAAAACATTTCAGCTTTTTTGTGTGTAGACCAGTTACATAAAATCTAAATTCAATCTATTTTAAATTCAGTTTGTAACACAACAAAATGTGGAAAAGGTCAAGGGGTGTGAATACTTTATAAAAGGCACTGTACATCATTTACACACACACACACACACACACACGTCAACTCAGACCGATCCAGAATGGAAAATGTATGTGTTAATGCAACAAATGTTGGAATACCGTATAGCATCGAACCGAATTGCATCGATTCGTTCCTCTAATCAAACCGAATCGCACAATCTTTTTAAACTAAAACGTGCCGCCCCTGTATCGTATCAGAGCCCATGTATCTAGATATGTATCGTTCCTGTATCGTATCAGAGACCATGTTTCTAGATACGTATTGAAAGGGAAAGATGCACATGCCTAGTGATTCAGTTACTTCTCCATGACTCTGGCATGTGTATACCTATGATGACTGTCACCTGTCAGGACATTTTCCCAGAACTGCCGTAACATTGAGGTGCTGAACCTGAACGGCTGCACTAAGATCACAGACAGCACCTGTCTCAGCCTCTCCAAGTTCTGCTGCAAACTCAAACAGCTGGACCTCACCTCCTGTGTGTCTGTTACCAACCACTCCCTCAAAGCACTCAGGTAAGTGTCCCAAATGGCACTCTATTCCCTATGTAGTGCACTACTTCTGGCCAAGGGTCAAGGGTTGCAGTATATTTTACGGTCCAGAAATTACAAGATATTTACTAGAAGGGTAAAATCGTAGTTACATAGTAATAACCAATACATGACATGTTTGTTTCTTTAGGACGCATTACAACAAACACCATTTATTACCAGGTACAACAAATCCCCCATTGTTACCATATCATTGAGGTACAACAAATCCCCCATTGTTACCATTTATTAGCAGGTACATTCCAGTGGAAACAGTAAGGTAACATACAGTGTAATACATAGTAAGAAACAGGGTGGGTGTGCGTGTGTGTCTCCGCTTAGTGATGGCTGTAATACGTTGGAGACATTGAACCTGTCGTGGTGTGACCAAATCACCAGAGATGGTATCGAGGCTCTGGCCAGGGGCTGCAACAACCTACGGGCGCTTTTCCTACGTGGCTGCACACAGGTACACACACGCACAGATAAATAAACATGATTTGTATTGATTATCAGTAGTGATTGGTTTCTCTGTTGTGTTCTCTACAGTTGGAGGACGGAGCACTGAAACACCTCCAGAAAAACTGTCCTGAACTAACCACAATCAACATGCAGTCCTGCTCCGTAAGACACAGAGATAGACGGAGAGTGTGTGTGTGTATGACAGAAAATGTGTGTTATTTATATGCCGGTGATAGATGTGTGCTTGCATGTGTAATGTTTGTGTGTGTGTGTTTACAGCAGATAACTGATGATGGCTTGGTCAGTTTGTGTCGGGGGTGCCACAAGCTGCAGATCCTGTGTATCTCTGGCTGCAGTAACATTACAGACGTCTCTCTCACCGCTCTGGGTCTCAACTGCCCCCGACTCAAGTAAGAAATGTCCCCCTTTCTCCTCATAATTGTGGATGAGGTCTACTGATAAACAAGATGAGGTCTACTGATAAACACGATGAGGTCTACTGATAAACACGGTGAGGTCTACTGATAAACACGCCACACCGTCCACATAACCAATGCATAACCAATGTGTGTGTATCAGGATCTTGGAGGCTGCACGATGTTCACATGTTACAGACGCTGGGTTTACTGTACTGGCCAGGGTAAGTGCTTCTCTCTGTCTTGCTCCTTCTCTAGTTCCATCATGGCACTTCCTCTGTCTTGACTTGTGTGTTTCTTCTGTCTTCAAATATTTTCACATTCAATTCACTAATCAGAAGCTAAAATGTTGACCTGATGTGACCTTTTGTTTCAACAGAATTGTCATGAACTGGAAAAAATGGATTTAGAAGAATGTATTTTGGTAAGATGTTATGGGGTTATTTTCTTGTTGAATGAAGCTGTAGATTAAGTCCATCAGTGTTTGATTGAGCCTATTTGATTCTATGTACTGTATCTGTGTTTGATTGAGCCTGTCTGATTATATGTACTGTATCTGGGTTTGATTGAGCCTGTCTCCTCTCACAGGTGACTGACAACACTCTAGTCCAGCTCGCTATTCACTGCCCTCACCTCCAAGCACTGGTACATATTTGTGTGTGTGTGTGTGTGTGTGTGTGTGTGTGTGTGTGTGTGTGTGTGTGTGTGTGTGTGTGTGTGTGTGTGTGTGTGTACACATTACAGTATGTAATATAGTGTCTACTGTCTATCCTCTCTCCCCAGTCTCTCTCCCACTGTGAGCTGATAACTGACGATGGTATCAGGGCGCTGAGCAGCAGTGTGTGTGGACAGGAGCGCCTCACGGTGGTGGAGTTGGATAACTGCCCTCTGATCACAGACGGGACTCTGGAGCACCTGAAGAACTGCCACCATCTGGAGAGGATAGAACTCTACGACTGCCAGCAGGTCACCAGGGCTGGCATCAAACGCATACGGGTCAGATATTACCACCTTACTGCACTACATCTCCCAAGCTGCATCACTATGAATGGAATGTCAAAGCTGCATGGCCTGGTCGGAATTGTAGTTTCCTGAAGCTGATGTTGCTCTTATGGAAAGAATGGAATTAGGGTTGCAGAAATACATGGGAGAATATACAACTGTGTGCAATATTGTTGAATGTGCATGCTACATTTGAAATTACGTAGCTCCTACCTCTCCCTATAGGCCCATCTCCCAGAGATAAAGGTCCACGCCTACTTTGCCCCGGTGACGCCCCCCCCCTCGGTGCACGGAGGGGGCCATAGGCTGTGTCGCTGCTGCATCATCCTCTGACAGTGGAGGGCCAGGGGGGGGCAGCTCTGCCTACAGGTCCTACTGCTGTGATCCCCCCCACAACAATAACCCACCGGACCGTCCCATGATGAGACCGACCCTGAACCCCACAACGACTACGCCACAACAGAACACCCTGAACCCCACCACTACTACGTGACAACACAACACCCTGAACCTATAACCGCAGGGTCATGTTCACTTTTCCAATGATAAACAAAATTGTTTACTTTTCTGTTAAGAAAAGTTTTTCTACGGTCTGACCTCCTGAACACACCTCTAGTCAAAACCCTGGAAATGGACCCCCATCAGTACAAATGGACCCCCATCAAATCATATAAAAATTAAATAATGGGGGGGGGCCTTTATCTTACCGAACTCAAGATTTTACCATCCCTCACCTTCCAGAGCCCAGACCCCTCTTCTCCAACACTACCCTCTCCTTCCAAACCCCTCCTCTCCAACACTACCCTCTCCTTCCAAACCCCTCTTCTCCAACACTACCCTCTCCTTCCAAACCCCTCCTCTCCAACACTACCCTCTCCTTCCAAACCCCTCCTCTCCAACACTACCCTCTCCTTCCAAACCCCTCTTCTCCAACACTACCCTCTCCTTCCAAACCCCTCCTCTCCAACATTACCCTCTCCTTCCAACTCCTCTCCAACACTACCCTCTCCTTCCAAACCCCTCCTCTCCAACACTACCCTCTCCTTCCAAACCCCTCCTCTCCAACACTACCCTCTCCTTCCAAACCCCTCCTCTCCAATACTTGGACTAGTGGATGAGGGGGGGATGATCCTAGAGGCAGAGGACTAAAACCAAAAAATGGTGGACAGTGTTATTCAGGAAGGTGGAATGGTATGGAACGTCCACGTAGAAGTACGTTGTGTAGAACAGATGTGATGACGAGCATTGGTAATCGTGTCAGCTCCATATGTTACATTTCTATCTGCAACGTTTCCACAGTCTTGTCTTGCCCTTCTAACCACACCCCCTGGACAACGCATCACTCTGGGTGGAACTTTATCTCAACCAATCACACACCACCTCTGTGTGACCGTGCTGCGAGTCAACCTTCTGTAACCAATCGACGCCCAGCTATGTGGATGTAAAAGGGGATTCTGTGTGCGAGCAGAGAGGATGCTGGGATAGCACTCTGTGACTCACGGTGACGGAAGGGACACCACTAAATCCTGCCCATCCAGAAGCAAACAGAAAACCAGAAGTATAAAACATTTGATGTTTTTGTTGTGCACCTGAGAACCTGCCGTTTGAGACTCAGTTTTTGTTTGTACGGGTGTTTTGCAATGAGGGCAAAAAAAAATAATTACAATATGGGAACTCCCCCCTCGGATTGGAGTTGGCCAGTAACAAATAATTATGTTCCCTCTTTTTCAGTGCTTATTGTAATTGTCCATGCTTGTCTATCCAGAGGGAGATCAGATCTGTGTATCTCTCCTTTTGAAAATAATGAAAACAACTGTTACTGTTGGACAAAAATGTCTGTCTGTTGGACTGTCTGTCAGAACACAGTATCTGATGACATCAGGTTGGTTTTGTATGCTACATCACTAGAACGTGTGTACTCCTGGCCTCCTGTGCACTGTATGGCTGTGGAACACACAGGCCTCATTCCAAACTGACCACTAGCCCCTTGACCACAATGCAACTCTAGATTCCCCCTCAATTAAATGAAACCGAGAGGTTTGAGCCTAAGTGAGGATCATGTCTTTAGATTTAAAAAAAAACTCTGGAGCAGTGGATTCAAGCAACATGGCAGATACTTCACACAGTCTACCAGACGGAGATTGAGGTCAAGATACAGACCGCTATGTTACTGTTACCTACCATGTAATCTCTTGTGGACAGATACGCATAACATAACTGGTATTGTAGCATCTGTCAACAGACTGTGGGTTGTGACGACAAACGATGAACTTTGTTCCGTTGCACAGATCTGGTAATTTGGACAAATCACAATTTTGCAGGTGTTAGCATCTTTCACATTTTGGAAGAGTAGGGGACATTTGGCCCATACACATTTCCCGTAACTTGCAAAGAGAGAGAGGGTAGCAGAGCTCCTAGTTCACCTTCCACTCCTCATTCTAGTATCCTTTCTAACACTTCTGCCCCCAGAACTTAATCGAGCAACTTACGCAATTGCACAAGATTTTTCATTCTGGGTGTTCAAGATGACCTACCATTTGCTTTTAGGTGTTCCGGGGCTAAGGGAAGGGAAGGGGTCAGGGCTAGGGGCCAGTCGTGGGTTTGGGACGAGGCCTGTCTATGTGTAGTATCGGACAGACAGAGGCATGTAGTATATATGGGGGTTTGACTCGGATGCTGCTGGTTCTAGGCCATAAAGCTGACTGACCTCCAGGGTTGGGGTCAATTCCTTATTAATTAAGTCTTTGAATTTAAATGGAATTGATCCTAACCCTGCTGACCTCACTGTGTGGCAGTGATACCAACGCCTCTCTTTCACAGCGTATCTAACAAGAGCTTTATGTTGAAGAAAATAAATAATGAATAAATATAAAATAAATAAATCAAAGTAACTCATAGTAAACGTGTTCTGACTGGCTCTACAGTGGAATTTGTTAAAATAAATGTTCTGAGCAGCGCTTCCTCTGATATTTTGTGTGTGTGCGCGCGTTTAATATATGTAAATAAATCAAAGTAACTCATAGTAAAAGTGTTCTGACTGGCTCTACAGTGGAATTTGTGTGTGTGTGTGGGCGCGCATGCGTTTAATATATACAGTTGAAGTTGGAAGTTTACATACACCTTAGCCAAATACATTTAAACTCATTTTTTCACAATTCCTGACATTTAATCCTAGTAAAAATTCCCTGTCTTAGGTCAGTTAGGGTCACCACATTATTTTAAGAAGTGAAATGTCAGAATAATAGTAGAGAATGATTTCTTTCAGCTTTTATTTCTTTCATCACATTCCCAGTAGGTCAGAAGTTACACATACACTCAATTAGTATTTGGTAGCATTGCCTTTAAATTGTTTAACTTGGGTCAAACGTTTCTGGTAGCCTTCCACAAGCTTCCCACAATAAGTTGGGTGAATTTTGGCCCATTCCTCCTAACATAACTGGTCTAACAGTCAGTTTTATAGGCCTCCTTGCTCGCACACACTTTTTCAGTTCTGCCCACAAATGTTCTATAGGATTGAGGTCAGGGCTTTGATGGCCACTCCAATACCTTGACTTTGTGGTCCTTAAGCCATTTTGCCACAACTTTGGAAGTATGCTTGGGGTCATTGTCCATTTGGAAGACCCACTTGCGACCAAGCTTTAACTTCCTGACTGATGTCTTTGAAATGTTGCTTCAATATATCCACATAATTTTCCTTCCTCATGATGCCATCTATTTTGTGAAGTGCACCAGGCCCTCCTGCAGCAAAGCACCCCCACAACATGATGCTGCCACCCCAGTGCTTCATGGTTGGGATGGTGTTCTTCGGCTTGCAAACCTCCCCCTTTTTCCTCCAAACATAACGATGGTCATTATGGCCAAACAGTTCTATTTTTGTTTCATCAGACCAGAGGACATTTCTCCAAAAAGTAAGATCTTTGTCCCCATGTGCAGTTGCAAACCGTAGTCTGGCTTTTTTATGGCGGTTTTGGAGCAGTAGGTTCTTCCTTGCTGAGGTGCCTTTCAGGTTATGTCGATATAGGACTCGTTTTACAGTGGATATAGATACATTTGTACCAGTTTCCTCCAGCATCTTCACAAGGTCCTTTGCTGTTGTTCTGGGATTGATTTGCACTTTTTGCACCAAACAACGCGTCTCCTTCCTGGGCGCTATGACGGCTGCGTGGTCCCATGGTGTTTATACTTGCGTAATATTGTTTCTACAGATGAACGTGGTACCTTCAGGCATTTGGAAATTGCTCCGAATGATGAACCAGACCTGTGGAGGTCTACAATGTTTTTTTCTGACATCTTGGCTGATTTCTTTTGATTTTCCCATGATGTCGAGCAAAGAGGCACTGAGTTTGAAGGTAGGCCTTGAAATACATCCACAGGTACACCTCCAATTTACTCAAATTATGTCAATTAGCCTATCAGAAGCTTCTAAAGCTGTGACATAATTTTCTGGAATTTTCCAAGCTGTTTAAAGGCACAGTCAACTTAGTGTTTGTAAACTTCTGACGCACTGGAATTGTGATATAGTGAATTATAAGTGAAATAATCTGTCTGTAAACAATTGTTGGAAGAATTACTTGTGTCATGCACAAAGTAGATGTCCTAACCGACTTGCCAAAACTATAGTTTGTTAACATGAAATCTGTGGAGAGGTTGAAAAATGAGTTTTAATGACTTCAACCTAAGTGTATGTAAACTTCCGACATCAACTGTATGTAATTTTCATCCTGACCAGCAGATTTCGCTGACGTGCCATGTAAAATCTGAGAGGCACATCCAAATCTTCTTCATGTTCAGGTCCTTTTACTTTAAGAAAATATATTGAAATAAGTATTATGATCATCCTAATCCAGGGTGCAATAAGACTTCCAAATTCAATAGATTCCTTTTTATATAATGGTATGGTTTAATATCCTTTACCAACAAACGGCAAAATGATCAACTGTATAATTCTTACTTTAGGGATAGACCTATCACAATCTGACCGCTCTAGGAAATAGCCCTTAACAGCAGTGATAATACAGCAGTTTCCACATTCATGTATAAAGGATGGATGGGTTGTTATTTAGCTTGGCCTGGCATGGAACATATTCTACTTTCCTCCTCAAATAAGATTGACTATTAAACTTTTATAAAGCCATTCTTATTTTGGGGTTCTGTCCACATTTTGCAGTTCATGTTTTCTCGTTTATGAATAAGGAACCGACTGGCGATTTTCTGTCAGGCAGTATGCTATATTGCTGTGCACAGTGCCGGAAAAATGGTTGCCATGTTGGAACAAAATACCTTTTATGGATTAAATGGGCAGAACGTGGGGGGTCTAGTTATCCATATGGGCGAATTTGATGGACAGGAGATGTTTTATTTTTTTTAGCAGGGAGTCTCATTGAGACCAAGGTCTCTTCTACAAGGGAGCCCTGCATATACACACTTTACAAATACAAATATACAAGATTACAAACACACTCAAGAGAAACAACCACATACCTCAGTAAAGACTGGTTCCCGAGTATTCATTTGAACTACGAGAGGCACCAGTTGTAGGTAAATATGTAGCTTGTTCCATACATGGGGTGCAAAGATACTACCTTAAGTGTGTTAAGGTTGGATGTATTCAATAAAGTTAAACAGAAGGACTGTAAGGGGAAAACATGGCTTGGACGGTTTAACTTTAATTGCCTCTGGTGCAACTCAGATCGGCACGATAGTTGCAGTGGATGTACTGTGTGTGTATGTGCATGCGTGTGTGATGGATTGTGTTTGAACCCGACTCAAGTCTCTTGCGCGTCACAAGACTGTTGACCCGCTGAGCTAAATCCTAGGGAAATAAAAACCTAAATGCTGATCTGCTGTTCAAGTGTCATTTAAAAAAATGTAATATGCCCTTTGGTTTTGGAAAAATATAGGATAATATTTAATGAGCTTAAAATTAATTAAAAAAAAACAAATGACCTATGGTTGCATTGATAGCATTGTTCTTGTCATATTAGACATTAGGCTACAACAAACATTTTAATTTTAATGCAGTCCTTGACCACTACACAATACTACATATGTAAGGTAACTAATACATTAGGCCAAAACTGGACTAAAGGAAACTAACGTTATGCCTTAGTCCAAGGACCTTATATGTTCTGTTTAAAGGGTGAATTGGCTATGGAAGCCAAAACAGCCAAATACTCCATCTAAACGTAAATCGATTCTCAATTGCGGTGCGGTGCGGTTCTAGAAACATAAATCCTTATACTTTCATATGACATCAAAATAAATTCACAAATGCAGAATACATT
Organism: Thymallus thymallus; assembly: GCA_023634145.1. Classification (NCBI taxonomy): domain Eukaryota; kingdom Metazoa; phylum Chordata; class Actinopteri; order Salmoniformes; family Salmonidae; genus Thymallus; species Thymallus thymallus. The sequence continues at coordinate 20,687,737 of CM042396.1, read as the reverse complement.
CCAATTGCCTCAGTCATCCTCCCTCATCTCCCCTGTAACTATCCCCCAGGTTGTTGCTGTCAATACACGTATGTGTTCTCAGTGAACTTACCTCATCAAGTGTCGCTGCTCTCAACAAATCTCCCCCTTACAGAAGACGCCTTCGTCCAAAGACTTTGGTGTGTAATGGAATGGAGAGTCATGATGAAAGACTAGGGTCTGCATGTGCTCCTTTTCCAGAAAGCACCTTTATAAAGTATGACTTTTAAGTTTAATATATGGGGAACATCTGAGAAAACAGCTTAAAATAGGGACGGGGAGGAGACTGAAATGTTAATCAATTTCATGCAACACGTAGACTACACAGGAGGCTGCTGACAGGAGGACCACTCATAAATGGCTGGGATGGAACGGTATAAAACCATATGTTTTGGGTTCGATACCATTCTATTTATTCTGTTCCAGCTATTACCGTGAGCCGTCCTCCCCAATTAAGGTGCCACCAACCTCCTGTGGTAGACAAATTAAATGTACAGTAGTTGTGGTTATTTTTTGGTGTCAAAAGACATAGAAGAAACCTTTCTAAGTAAACACTCAAGTTTAGCAGTCTCGTAAAAAGTGGATAGTAAAAGAAAAAAACAATACCTGGCAACCCTGCGAAGGACCCGATCGTTCTTCGTCAAACTGCTCGTTTGCGCCGCGCGCCTAATAGTAAACTGCAGTCACTGGTTTAGCTAGACAGTAGTTATTCCCGGATTAAAAGTAGGAGAGAAAGCAGATCACCAGCCCTCTAAATTTGGGCGCAACTTTCTTTTGAAGGGTTTGACAAGAGATACTTTATAATCTCATGTAACACAAAAACGAAACGAAGCTAGGTGTCAGGCCTGTGACCAACATGAGCTAACGTTGTTTTCTTCAGTTGGCTAGCTATTCGCTAGTTGTTCCCTATGATGTGCATCGCTAACTAACGCTAGCTTAGCTAGCTAGCTTTCTTGTGGCGGTGTGGTCTATACCAGGGATCCGGTTGGTTCTACCTTACATTTTCAAATTTGTCAAAACTTTTTGAAAGTTATTGCTAGCTACAGTAACGTTATCCGAGAACAACCTTCTCTGTTATCCTTCGCTGTAATCAAAGTCGAGCAGTGTGTGTCTTTTGGACAAATTGATTGCGCTTGCTAAATTAATTTGACAGGCGTTTTGTTTGTTGTGCAACTGTCCTCGTCTCAGAATTAAGTGACCGGAGCAAGCCTTTTAACCCCATCCAACCGGCAAATACCATCGGCTCTACGCTAGTCTTGTTGACCCCGGAGCTGACCACACAGCACTGCCTACCCAATGGAGGAGCATGACAACATGGATTATTTTTACCAGCAGGTCCTGCAGAAAGACGTTACCCGCAGGCTGCAGGTCGGGCAGGACCTCATAGACTACCTGAGCGACCCGCAGAGGTCCTCCGATGTGGAGCAAGACAAACCCCGGCTGGATAAAACCATAGATGAGTTGACGGGATGGGTCAACTCCAGCAACTACAAGGTGAGACTGCAGCGCATGGGAACGTAACGGTGTACACTGCAGACTGTGGTCCCTCGATTATGGCCCCCCGACCTATCCGGCGTTTGGACCCTGTTTGACTAACGTATTTCTTTGAGATACATGCTTTTGATAGGATAGGATGTAGCTAGTTTGAGTTAGCAAGGAAGGAGAAACTACTCATTAGTAATAACGATCTGTCACCGCAGACAATTTTATTTTGTGAAGCGGGGCAGTCTCGCCGTAGCATAGGGCTATATCTTCTAACTAATGTCATTAAAACGAATTTAATCTGATTCAAACAGATAGCCCACTAATATCCTCCTAACTGGATCTAAAGTTAGTGTTGCGTTTTCTTTTAGTAGTGGGACACTTTCTTTGAATATAAAATAGTTCATAATACCAGACGTTAGCTAGTTCTGTTGTCCAGACACGATTGATCAGCCAGTTAGCTAGAAAAAACGGTTAATCTTGTAATAAAAAGTTTAATACAAGTGATATTGTGACTCTTAATGTAATGATTGAGTTAGAGATCATTCAGTTTTTTTTTGCCCAGTCGGCTAGAGGTAGTAGTGGGCTGTGTGTGCTTGAAGGAGGACCCCATTGTCAGAGCGCCTAGACTAGAGCAGATGATGGGGGAGGGGTCAGGGCGCGCATTGTTTGAGGCGTGTGGCAATGTCAAATCTGTGGAAAATGCTGGAATGTGGCCTTTGTTTTCTTTGCTCAATTATCTCCTCATAAACTCAGACAGCTATGTCTGAACTATGCACCATGGAATGAATCCCTGCATCAGACACTGAAGGTGATGCTGGTTACATCCACTGAAGGTGACGCTGGTTACACCCACTGAAGGTGAATCCATTTGAACTATACTGAACAAAAATATAAACAACATGCTAATGATTTTACAATAAGGAAATCAGTCAATTACATTAAAATAATTAGGCCCTAATCTATGGATTTCACGACTGGGAATACAGATATGCATCTGATAAGACACCAATCATGCAGTTGATTGTGGAATGTTGTCCCACTCCTCTTCAATGGCTGTGCGAATTTGCTGGATATTTGCGAGAACTGGGACACGTTGTCGTACACGTTGATCCAGAGCATCCAAAACATGCCCAATGGGTGACATGTCTGGTGAGTATGCAGGCCATGGAGGAAAAGAGACATTTTCAGATCCTTGCGACATGGTCATGACCGAACTGCAGTCAGGTCAAGACCCTGGTGAGGACAACGAGCATGCAGATGACTTCCCTGAGACGGTATCTGACAGTTTGTGCAGAAATTGTGCAAACCCACAGTTTCATCATGTCCGGGTGGCTGGTCTCAGACCATCACACAGGTGAAGAAGCCGGATGTGGAGGTCCTGGTATGCTGAATCACTAGGTGTATTGATACACCACCCAAAGTGTAATTACCTCACCATGTTCAAAGCGATATTCAATGTCTGCTTTTTTTTTTACCCATCTGCCAATAGGTGCCCTTTGCGAGGCATTGGAATTCCTCCCTGGTCTTTGTGGTTGAATCAGTGTTTGAAATTCATTGCTTAAAGATAATTGTATGTGTGGGGTACAGAAATGAGGTAGCCATTCAAAAATCATGTTAAACACCGGTATTGCACACAGAGTGTGTCTATGGATCTTATTATGTGACTTGTTAAGCACATTTTTACTCCTGAACTTATTTAGGGTTGCCATAACAAAGGGGTTGAATACTTATTGCCTCAAGACATTTCAGATTTTAATTTCTTCATTAATTTGTGAAAAATTCTAAACATAATTCCACTTTGCCATTATGTGTAGGTCAGTGACAAAAAATCAAAAGTTCATCAAATTTAAATTTGGGCTGTAGCACAACAACATGTGGAGTAAGTCACGGTGAGAATACCTTCTGAAAGCTCTGTATGTTCAGCTCTAACCGTTCCCCTCTTTTCCCCACTAAAACTACTGTGTAACCTAACAGGACCAGGAGACAGTAGCCAGTGGTTGTTGAAGTTCTGGAGCCTGACCAGCTTGCACAGCTTCCTGCAGGTCACTTCCTACATATTCCTTTGGAAGTCGGGCAGGATGATAATTTGGCCAGTGATGATGTGGCAGGTGACACTTTGCTTCTTGAAAGTCCAATATCTTGAAAACTTGACTGCTGTATCAACAAAGGACTAATGGAGAAAAAATACAAAAACTTTTTTTTTAGTGGATTCTTCCTTTAACTGTGGGTGGTTGGCTGTGATTACGGAGTTGGCAGACCCAGACAGAGATGAGGAGAGTGACAGAACCTGTGAGGGTGAGCTCAGGTTATTTAGAGTGTAGGTCATTGACTATGACTATGAATCGTTGTTTATGAGGGCCATAGCACACCTCCACACACATACAGTTATAAATATGATCCCTGGGCTTTGATAGACAGTAAAGGAGTTGCAGAGTAGGTGGAACTGATGAAGTATGGTGCACAAAGACTCTCACAATCAATCCCCAGCCACCATACACAGTGACATACCGCATCTTTTGGTTTGACCATCCTAAGGGGCCTCTTGTGTGCCATAGATGACATACAGTGCATTCAGAAAGTATTCAGACCCCTTGACTTTTTCCACATTTTGTTACGTTACAGCCTTATTCTAAAATGTATTTAAAAAAAAAAAAAAGGTATATAACATTTACATAAGTATTCAGACCTTTTACTCAGTACTTGGTTGAAGCACCTTTGGCAGTGATTACAGCCTCATCTTCTTAGCTATGACGCTACAAGCTTGGCACACCTGTAGTTGGGGAGTTTCTCCCATTCTTCTCTGCAGATCCTCTCAAGCTCTGTCAGGTTGGATGGGGAGTGTTGCTGCACTGCTATTTTCAGGTCTTTCCAGAGAAGAATGGGAGTGGCCCAGCCAGGTCTTTCTGGCTGGGCCACTCGAGAACATTCAGAGCCTTGTCCCAAAGTCCCTCCTGCATTGTCTTGGTTGTGTGCTTAGGGTCGTTGTCCTGTTGGAAGGTGAACCTTCCCGCCAGTCTGAGGTCTTGAGATGCTGGCCTTCTAGGCAGAGTTGCAAAGAAAAAGCCATATCTCAGACTGGCCAACAAAAAGAAAAGATTAAGGGCAAAAGAACACAGACACTAGACAGAGGAAGATTGCAACTCTGCCTAGAAGGCCAGCATCCTGGAATCGCCTCTTCACTGTTGACGTTGAGACTGGTGTTTTATGTGTACTATTTAATGAAGCTGCCAATTGAGGACGTGTGAGGCGTCTGTTTCTCAAACTATACACTCTAATGTACTTGTCCTCTTGTTCAGTTGTGCACCGGGGCCTCCCACTCCTCTTTCTATTCTGATTAGAGACAGTTTGCGCTGTTCTGTGAAGGGAGTAGTACACAGCGTTGTACGAAATCTTCAGTTTCTTGGCAATTTCTTGCACGGAATGCCTTCATTTCTCAGAACAAGAATAGACGGACGAGTTTCAGAAGAAAGTACTTTGTTTCTGGCCATTTTGAGCCTGTAATCGAACCCACAAATGCTGATGCTCCAGATACTCAACTAGTCTAAAGAAGGCTAACTTAATTGCAAAAGGGTTTTCTAATGATCAATTAGCCTTTTAAAATGATAAACTAACACAACGTGCCATTGGAACACAGGAGGGATGGTTGCTGATAATGGGCCTCTGTACGCCTATGTAGATATTCCATAAAATAATCTGCAGGTTCCAGCTACAATAGTAATTTACAATGTCTACATTGTATTTCTGATCAATTTTATGTTATTTTAATGGACAGATAATGTGATTTTCTAAGTGACCCCAAATGTTCGAATGACCGCAGCAGCAGGGTTTGTGACGTTATGCGAATATTTCGGGGGAAAGTGGGGTAAAAAAACACATCGGACTTTGTTTTAATGGATTTGTTTTGTGCTTTGAAATAGGATCTATGAAAACATTTTTATATGCAAAAAAGCCAACAGACTACAACAAGGTAGGCATATCTTTTATTTTGACTCAATGTTTTCAATACGAAAATGCGACAGGTCCTCTCCAGCCTGGCATTTCTTAATTTGTAAGATTAATAACCTGAACCATAATGCCATGATAATCACACTGTGTAATGGCTTGTTCCAAGTGATTTTATTTAGAAGCATATCCATGTAAACAAGTGAACAAACAGTATTGTTACCTCCCCTTGTTTGACCTCCCCCACCTGGCCAATTACCCTTACCTCCAATTCCGTCACAGCCCTAGTGGGGAGGATGCAACCACACATGATGACAAGCTCATAAGGCAGGGCTTCACCATAATGAACCATCACAACCTGACACTCGTTGACAAGAAATACAATCAACTTACTGTCCTTTCACATGTGATAGGAATCTCCAATGTCAATGCCATCCTGAATCTCCCAGAACTGAGGATTGGCCACTAGCCTGCTCTCTCTCTCTCTCTCTCTCACACTCACTCAGATTCACCTCGTGCTCATTCACATAGCAGTACGCCCAGTCCATATGCACCACACAGGAACACACACGCTCCAAAACAGCAGACACTTGAATATTGGAAGAATGCCTTCTCTGAATGTTTTAGAGCTGCAGATGTCTGTACTTTACTAAACCTACCCGCCGCTTAGCTAAAGCCTTAGATAGCTTGGCAAGCAAGTCTTCAGGTCTCAGACATGGTCAATCCCCTTCCTATGGTTAGGATGGATGGATGGGCTGACGAGGCAGGTTTGGTAAAGATGCTGCTACGTCATCTTTATCTTGTGTTTCTGCCAGGTCACTCTTAGCTAGACATATGGTATTTTCCTCCCCCTCCTCTTCCTCCCCTCCTGCTCTCTCTCTCTCAGAAACATATGTTAACATTGCCAAAGCAAGTGAAGTAGATAGTAAACAAAAATTAACAATAAACATTACACTCAGAAGTTCCAAAAGAATAAAGACTTTTCATATGTATGCTGGCAACAGTGTTGTAACAATGTGCAAATAGTTAAAGTACACATGGGAAAATAAATAAACATAAAAATGGGTTGTATTTACAATGGTGTTTTGTTTTTCACTGGTTGGCCTTTTCTTGTGGCAACAGGTCACAATTCTTGCTGCTGTGATGGCACACTGTGGTATTTCATCCAGTAGATATGGGAGTTTATCAAAATTGGGTTTGTTTTCACATTTTTGTGGATCTGTGTAATCCGAGGGAAATATGCATCTCTAATATGGTCATACATTTGGCAGGAGGTTAGGAAGTGCAGCTTAGTTTCTTACATGGGAAGTTAAGCCCGGGAATTTGGGGATTTTTGCTTAAATTCATCAAAAAAGTTAGCTTATAACAGTGAACCTTTTTTGTGGGATACACAAGGCAATTCTAGGTCTTGTGGCATATTGTGGTTAAACTATCCCCAATTCAATGGAATTGCAACCCTCTGCATGTACAGTGCAATCTTCCATCACATATACAGCTGATTCTCAAGATCTTGCACACTAATGAGATGCCATTGAGCCCACACTACTAAACTACAAGTTTTGATTACAGTACTGGGTGGGGTGAATATTTTATGACACACAACTAATAAATAGTAGCCTACAGCAAAGTGTGTTTAAATCCTTTCTGCTAGTTAGTTTTTGCTACCATGTGGGTTTTAGCTTGCTTGAGCATGCTAACTGAGGTGTTAATTCACCTGTTTCCATACAGGTTTCATTTTAAAACATTTATCTTACAAAGGAGTTGTTTAATCTAACCACTTAACTATCTGTACATGGAATTGTATTTTTTTTTTTTTACAAATTTTTTTATCATCTTTACAGGAAAATGCCACTGGCACTATTGGATGTGTGGAGACAATTCACTGCAGCTAATGTAGAATGCAACAAAGATGCAGAATCATCTGGCCAAGTGGATAAAGTTCCCTCAGCGCTCACAACAAGCAAGCTCTGACAAAAGTCCTTCTATTTGAGGTGGAAATGATTAATCAGACACCTTATCGATAGCAAAATCTCATGGTCCTCCTGGTTTCTTTGACTCAATGGAGGAACGTATTCAAAGAAATGCTGATAAATGTCTTGCTCGAGCTGTGTATGCAACTGGTTAACTTCTGATGCTCACAGGCAATGTGTATTGGAAGAGATTTCTGAATGTTCTTCGCCCAGCATACACCCCTCCAACCAGACATGCTTTATGTACTCATTTGCTGGATGCAGAGTTCAAGTGAAGGTCAAGCAAATCATAGAGAAAGCAGACTGTATTGCAATTATCTCTGATGGGTGGTCGAATGTTCGTTGGCAAGGAATAATTAGCTACATCTCCACCCCCAACCAGTATTCTACAAGGGCAAAGACACAAGGGACAACAGACACCAGTCTCTACATTGCACATGAGCTGAAGGCCGTCATCTATGACCTTGGACCACAGAAGGTATTTGCACCGGTGACAGACAATGCTGCGAACATGAAGGCTGCTCAGTCTAAGGTGGAGGAGTCCTACCCTCACATCACACCCATTGGCTGTGCTGCTCATGCATTGAATCTGCTCCTCAAGGACATCATGGCACTGAAAACAATGGATACACTCTACAAGAGAGCCAAGGAAATGGTTAGGTATGCGAAGGGTCAAGTTATAGTAGCAATCTACCTCACCATGCAAAGTGAGAAGAATAAGAGCCACACATTGAAGCTGCCCAGCAACACCCATTGGGGTGGTCTTGTCATCATGTTTGACAGTCTCATGGAGGGGAAGGAGTCTCTCCAAGAAATGGCCATATCACAGTCTGCCGATATGGACAGCCCCATCAAGAGGATCCTCCTGGATTATGTATTTTGGGAGAGAGTGGTAAGCAGCCTGAAACTCCTGAAACCTATAGCAGTAGCCGTTGCACGGATTGAGGGAGACAATGCCATCCTGTCTGATGTTCAGACTGATTGCAGATGTAAGAGAAGAATTCCGTACTGCCCTGACCACTTCACTGTTTCTCCAAGCAGAGGAAAATGCAGTTCTGAAATACATCAAAAAGCGTATAGACTTCTGCCTGAAGCCCATACACGCTGCGGCGTACATGTTGGACCCCAAGTATGCTGGCAAGAGCATCCTGTCTGGTGCAGAGATCAACAAGACCTATGGTGTCATCACTACCGTGACTCGCCACCTTCGCCTGAATGAGGGCAAGGTTCTTGGTAGTATGGCGAAGTACACTTCCAAGCAAGGGCTTTCGGATGGAGATGCAATATGGCAGTCGTGCCAACATATCTCATCAGCCACCTGGTGGAAGGGACTATGTGGATCTGAGGCTCTTTCCCCTGTTGTCTCCATCATCCTCCATATCCCAACATCAGCCACCTCAGAGCGTAACTGGTCCTTGTTTGAGAACACACACACAAAAGCACGCAACATTCTGGCAAATTTGAGGCTTTTTGAGCCTGACAATGAGCCATCCTCAACATGGTTGGAAAGTGACAGTGAAGATAAGGGATCAGAGTCTGATGTTAAAGATGTGGACATTGAGGAGGTGCGATGGATCATTGGGGATCATGCAATATTCCCTTTTGTTGTTCAAAGAAATCATTCCGTGTGAAGAGTCAACTCAATTAAAGTTAACTTCGTAACAATTTTTTTGTATTTATATTGGAAGGATTTAATCATTTGCAATTATGTCTACTTATCATAAGTCAACATTTTTATTTGTCTCCATATCCTATTGTAAATACACTACCGTTCAAAAGTTTGGGGTCACATAGAAATGTCCTTGTTTTTGAAAGAAAAGCTAATTTCTGTCAATTTAAAATAACATCAAATTGATCAGAAATACAGTGTAGACATTGTTAATGTTGTAAATTACTATTGTAGCTGGAAACTGCATATTTTTTATGGAATATCTACATAGGCCGATTACCAGCAGCCATCACTCCAGTGTTCCAACGGCACGTTGTTTTAGCTAATCCAAGTTTATCATTTTAAAAGGCTAATTGATCATTTAGAAACCCTTTTGCAATTATGTTAGCACAGCTGAAAACTTGTGCTGATTAAAGAAGCAATAATACTGGCCTTCTTTAGACTAGTTGAGTATCTGGAGCATCAGCATTTGTGGGTTCGATTACAGGCTCAAAATATCCAGAAACAAAGTACTTTCTTCTGAAACTCGTCAGTCTATTCTTGTTCTGAGAATACGCTGTGTAATACTAGGGAAGGGTCACAGAACAGCGCAAACTCTCTAATCAGAATAGAAAGAGGAGTGGGAGGCCCTGGTGCACAACTGAGCAAGAGGACAATTACATTAGTGTCTAGTTTGAGAAACAGACGCCTCACAAGTCCTCAACTGGCAGCTTCATTAAATAGTACCCGCAAAGCACCAGTCTCAACATCAACAGTAAAGATGCGACTCAGGGATGCTGGCCTTCTAGGCAGAGTTGCAAAGAAAAAGCAATATCTTCCTCTGTTCTTTTGCCCTTAATCTTTTCTTTTTATTGGCCAGTATGAGATTTTTCTTTGCAACTCTGCAATGACAACGACATTGCAGAGCCTGCACGACGCTGGGCCAATTGTGCGCTGCCCTATTGGATGGATTCCTGGATTCGAACCAGTGACTGCAGTGATGCCTCTTGCACTGAGATGCAGTGCCTTAGACCACTGTGCCACTTGGATAGCATAGCTCTGTTCGAGTGTGATTTTGCAGTGATCTGATCGGTGTGTCAGTGGAATGACTGAACACTCTATGTTTATCACTGACCTGGGTTGAGGTCAGTGATAAACATAGTGTTACTTGAGGGAAAGCAACTACCCGTACTCATACACTGGTTGCAAGGAAGGGGATGATGCAGGTGCGCCCAATAGAAACGACATCGGAAGTGGAGAATAACCTCGCCTGGTGGGCATTTTAATTGTAAACAATAAATTTCCCCAATTAACCAGTGTAATTAACACCATAAGTATCACAACACTCAGAGGTAGGCGGTAACAAACGGGGGGAGAAGGACGTTGCGAGGGCGTCAAATCAAAAAAACAATATGCAAAGGCCCTGAACTTCCCTACACCGCTTACCTGCCTGACACACCTATCACTCTAACCTCTCTGCTACAATAAGCAAGGGTGACAGCCATTCAACTAACCTAATGAATATAACAAATGGTTATCTACAGGTGAGAGTAAACCCCAGGGTATCTTACCTAGCCCTTCTCTGGGAGAAAACAAAAACAGGTAGGATACCTTTAACAAAACTAAGCCGATTTAACCACAAAGCAGACAGCAACGCATTTCTCTCTCTTCTCCAAACAAACACCAACTGAGCTGCTTTAATGGAGACCATTCCAGCTGACTCCGCCCACCTCGTCAGGAAAACTCACGACACCTGCGAGGGTGACAGAGAAAACCAGGACATAGAGACACCAAACAACAAGAAAGGGAAGTGGCACGTAACAGTAGTCTACAGTACTACTGCCAAGACATGAGCTATATGTGTACCTACCATAGGAGTCTCCTCGAAGCTTACCATTGACTATGTACAGTTGAAGTCGTAAGTTTACATACACCTTAGCCAAATGCATTTAAACTCAGTTTTTCACAATTCCTGACATTTAATCCTACTAAAATCTCCTGTCTTAGGTCAGTTAGGTTCACCACTTTATTTTAAGAATGTGAAATTTCAGAATAATAGTAGAGAGAATTATTTATTTAATCTTTTATTTCTTTCATCACATTCCCAGTGGGTCAGAAGTTTACATACACTCAATCAGTATTTGGTAGCGTTGCCTTTAAATTGTTTTGGCCCATTCCTCCTGAGAGAACTGGAATAACTGAGTCAGGTTTGTAGGCTTCCTTGCTCGCACACTCTTTTTCAGTTCTGCTCACAAATGTAAGGATTGAGGTCAGGGCTTCGTGATGGCCACTCCAATACCTTGACTTTGTTGTCCTTAAGCTATTTTGCCACAACTTTGGAAGTATGCTTGGGTTCATTGTCCATCTGGAAGACCCATTTGCGACCAAGCTTTAACTTCCTGACTGATGTCTTGAGATGTTGCTTCAATATATCCACATAATTTCCTTCCTCATGATTCCATCTATTTTGTGAAGTGCACCAGTCCCTCCTGCAGCAAAGCACCCCCACAACATGATGCTGCCACCCCCGTGCTTCACGATTGGGATGCTGTTCTTCGGCTTGCAAGCCTCCCCCTTTTTCCTCCAAACATAACGATGGTCATTATAACGATGGTACTATTTTTGTTTCATCAGACCAGAGGACATTTCTCCAAAAAGTACGATCTTTGTCCCCATGTGCAGTTGCAAACCGTAGTCTGGCTTTTTTATGGCGGTTTTGGAGCAGTGGCTTCTTCCTTGCTGAGCGGACTTTCAGGTTGTGTCGATATAGGACTCTTTTTACTGTGGATATAGATACTTCTGTACCTGTTTCCTCCAGCATCTTCACAAGGTCCTTTGCTGTTGTTATGGGATTGATTTGCACTTTTTGCACCAAAGTACGTTCATCTCTTGGAGACAGAACGCGTCTCCTTCCTGAGCGGTATGACGGCTGCGCGCTCCCATGGTGTTTATATTTGCGTACTATTGTTTGTACAGATGAACGTAGTACCTTCAGGCGTTTGGAAATTGCTCCCAAGGATGAACCAGACTTGTGGAGGTCTACAATTCTTTCTCTGAGGTCTTGGCTGATTTATTTTGATTTTCCCATGATGTCGAGCAAAGAGGCACTGAGTTTGAAGGTAGGCCTTGAAATACATCCACAGGTACACCTCCAATTGACTCAAATTATGTCAGTTAGCCTATCAGAAGCTTCTAAAGCCATGATATCATTTTGTGGAATTTTCCACGCTGTTTAAAGGTACTTAGAAATAGTTTATGTAAACGTCTGACCCACTGGAATTGTGATATAGTGAATTATAGGTGATATAATCTCTCTGTAAACAATTGTTGAAATAATTACTTGTCATGCACAAAGTAGATGTCCTAACTGACTTGCCAAAACTATAGTTTGTTAACATGAAATCTGTGGAGTGGTTGAAAAATGAGTTTTAATGACTTCAACCTAAGTATATGTAAACTTACGACTTCAATTGTAGGTGTTTGTCCCCGTGTGCTGAGGGTGTCAGGTTTTTGTCCAGTTCTGGCGTTTAGGTCACCACAGACTAGTACATGTCCCTGGGCCTGTAAATGGTTGGTCTCCCCTTCAAGCTGTCATCGTTAAAGTATGGGGATTCTATTGGGGGGATATAGGTAGCACACATGAGGAAATCTTTCTCTGTTGAGATAATTTCCTTATACATTTCTAGCCAAATGTAAAATGTTCCTGTTTTGACTAATTTAATAGAGTGGGTTAAGTCTGCCCTATACAAAATTAGCATACCCCCTGAGTCTCTTTCCTGTTTCATACCTGGTACTTTGGTGGATGGGACTACCATCTCTCTAACCTAGAGGGCAACCAGTGGGTCCGTCACCTTTATACCATGTTTCTTGTAGGATGACTGTATTTCCAATTTCTTTGATGAAGTCTGGCCTACAGAGCAGGAACCCAATGGCAGATGACCTCAGACCTTGTATATTCCAGGATAAGATAGTAAAAGCTTTGTGTTCCATAGTGTCTAGTGTTGTTTTTGTGTGGTTTCTGTCTCTCTCTCTTTCTCTCTTTGTGGTTACCTGGCTCCTCTCTCTCTGTTTGACTAAAATAGGGAATAACAGAAGTCAGGATCTCTCTGGAATGTTCTCCTTCCATCACGGTCTGCCAACACAAGCATTCCAGACGCAAAGCTCCCTCCACATGAGATCAGATCCATTGGGTTAAATGCTGAAGACACATTTCAGTTGAATGCATTCAGTTGTACAACTGACTAGTATCCCCCCTTTCCCTTTAATCACACACACACACATAGGAAAACTAAGCTTCACAGAACTCTAACTTGGCTACGGTCTGTGTGTTTCTCTCCTCTCTGCCCTGTAGGTGGCTTTGTTGGGGATAGACATTGCCGGGGCGTTCGTCGATCGCCTGGGGGAACACTTTCGAGGATACCTGGGAACAGGTGAGCTACATATTCCTCTACTCTCTCTAGCTGTCTCTCTCAATTCAATTCAATTCAAGGTGCTTTATTGGCATGTGAAACGTATTTTAACATTGCCAAAGCAAGTGAAGTCTCTCTTGCTCTCTGGCTTACTTTAGAACCACCCCATCTAACCCCCTAACCACTGCTGTCATTGGCTGCTCCTGTCTGCCTTTGGTGTGTGTGTTGTACTTGTACAACAGTCCTGTCTACTGCTGCAGGTGCCGCACACCACCCTACAGAACAGCTCTAGGAGGAGACTGGCTGTCTGATTCTACACCCACACACACCACCCTACAGTACAGCTCTAGGAGGAGACTGGCTGTCTGATTCTACACCCACACACACCACCCTACAGTACAGCTCTAGGAGGAGACTGGCTGTCAGACTCTACACCCACACACACCACCCTACAGAACAGCTCTAGGAGGAGACTGGCTGTCAGACTCTACACCCACACACACCACCCTACAGTACAGCTCTAGGAGGAGACTGGCTGTCAGACTCTACACCCACACACATCACCCTACAGTACAGCTCTAGGAGGAGACTGGCTGTCAGACCCCAAAGGGGAAACAGACTGTGAAGTCGCCTGAAACCAACTGTCTGAAAACACTCCACTCCATTCCGTCACCGTTGTGTGCCATGTCCTCATGGAAAATCTCTTTTGGACTTATTTTACAAAAATATCCTCTAAACAAGCCCTATCGTTTCTCTGTCGACACAGAGGAGGGGGAGATGAGGGGAGGGAGATGAGACCATAGTGATTAATGAATGTCATTCTTGATCTACACACAGCTGACTCGCTGTGTGTGGTGTATTTCTGTTTTTCTCTCCCATCTCTTGTTGATGATTTTCTGAGGCTTGTCTTGTTCTGCGGAGGGTTTGTGTCCAGTATTCAGAGGAAGTGAAACAGCAGTTTCCTCAGTTTCAAGAGTTAGAATGAAAATAAATAAATCCAGGGGGAACACCACAATGACCTCACACAGTCACATGTTTGTGTGTTTGATATTGTCACTGTGTGTTGGACCTGTATTGTCACTGTGTGTTTGACTTGTATTGTCCCTGTGTGTTGGACCTGTATTGTCCCTGTGTGTTGTAGCTGTATTGTCACTGTGTGTTGGACTTGTATTGTCCCTGTTGAACAGGAAACTGAACTCTGTCTGTCTGTTCCAAATTGTGATTCTTCTGTGTTCTCATTGCTACCAGACATCTGTGTGAACTCTACAGTGACATTTTCCCATAGAGGCCCATAGAGACGTATAGCGGCTAATTAAGTCTAGTAACCTCTGTACTCACAATGTTTCATTATGGATCCAAGTCAAGTATTGAAATGTGACATTTGACTGTGTGTCCCCTCCCCTCTCCAGTGGTCCCAGCCTTAGTGGACAGGTTGGGGGACAGTAAGGACCAGGTCAGAGACCAGAGTCAGAATCTCATCCTCCACTGCATGGACGTGACTGCATCGCCCATGGTAAGACAGATCCACCCTTTCCCTGCCTCTTCCTGTATCCAGTAGTATTACATGACATCTCAGACCTGGATGACTGCTGCTTCTCCTTATAGATTTGCTAACAGAACTGGGTGAGATGATGTCATTACAGCCAGATTACAGTATATTATTATAATTATTATTTTATTTTGTTCAATCGACTCCCCAACGAGTTCGGGAAAGGCGAAGGTCAAGTCATGCGTCCTCCAAAACATGACCCGACTAACCGCGCTCCTTAACACCCGCCAGTTTAACCCGTAAGCCAGCCACACCAATGTGTCGGAGGAAACACTGTTCAACTGGTGACTGGGGTCAGCCCGCAGGCACCGACCCGCCACAAGGAGTCGCTAGAGCGCGATGAGCTAAGTATAGCCCCGCCGGTCAAACCATCCCCTAACCCGGACAAAGCTGGGCCAATTGTGTGCCATCCTATGGGACTCCCGGCCACAGCCGGTTGTGGCACAGCCTGGGAATGAACCCGTGTCTGGAGTAACGCCTCTAGCACTGCGAAGGCAGTGCCTTAGACTGCTGCGCCACTCAGGAGCCCCCAGATTACATTGCATTATAACCACATGACAACAAACTGGCTGTAATGTCATGAGGATATTTCCCCCATCTTTACGTGCTGGATAGGGGAGTTGAGGAATAGAACTACCTCAGATCTCAAACCCCAGCCTCTCCCTCTTATTCTATCAATAATACATCACACCACAGTTGACGACATTAACACAGACACTATCAGGATAGCAGCTCCCTCTTCTGGACGTAACCTGAACTGTGCTGTGACACACCACAAACTGTAACCTCATTTATAAGCATTAATCTGCTGAGCCCCCCGTAGTTTGCCTACCACAGACTCCTTCAGTATTAAACCTCTCTCTCTTTCTCTCTCCTCTCTCTCACAATCTCTCTCTCTCTCTCTCTCTCAATCTCTCTCTCTCTCTCTCTCTCTCAATCTGTAGTATGTGTGGGAGAGGTTGCTTCCTGGTTTTAAACATAAGAACTTCCGCAGCAGAGAGGGAGTGTGTCTGGTTCTCTGCGCCACCCTCAACACGTGAGTACTTCCTCTTTCACCATCAATCACTTCCATAGGTCACAAGTCATACAGAGAACAAGAGTGAGACCACTGATTCCCAGTACTGCAGCTTACATGGAACATAATCATATGTTTTTTTTTAGAGAGAGGGATAGACACACCATAGAGTTCTATAGAGGACTGTAGTACCCAAAAGCCTGTTTTAGTGTGGAGGAGTTTCACAATTTTAAAGTAGTTAACTGGGTGTGACATCCTATGGGTTAAGGAAGAGTCACATAATTCCATCCAGGTCAAGATTTCATAACTGCAGATGGCAGTAAATCACCAACCTTGGCTTTATACCTGCTCAAACAACACCCTCCAAGTGACAGTGTGCACGTTTTCAGTTTGTTTATCAACTCATTAAAGTAGTAGAAGAAGAAAATAGACTACTTGAAAATGGAGATGGCCTCAATGGCGCTGCCTGTGTGCTCAGAGACGCCATAATGGGACAGATACAATGTTGTGACACACACACAGACACCAACCATCTCTAGAATGAATCCTCTTACCTATGTGCTTAAATCACTAGAGGTCAGAAATGGTGGCTCTATAGTAACCTACTCTGCTCTATAGTAACCTACTCTGCTCTATAGTAACCTACTCTGCTCTATAGTAACCTACTCTGCTCTATAGTAACCTACTCTGCTCTATAGTAACCTACTCTGCTCTATAGTAACCTACCCTGAGTCCCAATAATATGTCCACTTGTACACCCCTCCACACACTGAAGTGATCAATTGCACACTTTTGGCAAAGTACAGATGGTTGGGACAGGGTTTGTTTATGCTGCTAACACTACTCCTCTAAAGCGCTATTCCCACTACGAGATACAGTGCCTTCAAAAGGTGTTCATACCCCTTGACTTATTCCACATTTTGTTTAAGCCTGAGTAAAAAAAAAAGAAAAATCTACACACAATCAATGAGTCAATACTTTGTAGTGGCTCTTTTGGCAGTGATTACAGCTGTGAGTCTTTCTGGGTAAGTCTCTAAGAGCGTTCCACACCTGGATTGTGCAACATTTGCCCTGTTTTGTTATTTTCCAAATTCTTCAAGCTCTGTCAAATTGGTTTTTGGTCATTGCTAGACAGCCATTTTCAGGTCTTGCCATAGGATTTCACGTAGATTTAAGTCAAAACTCTAACTCTGCCACTCAGGAACATTCACTGTCTTCTTGGTAAGCAACTCCAGTGTAGATTTGGCCTTGTGTTTTAGGTTATTTTCCTGCTGAAAGGTTAATTCAGCATTGGCGTTGTGCCATGAGGTGTTGATTTATCGTTTTTTTGGAAACCAGAGTAATGAGCTCACGGACGATTAGTAAAACCAAGTTTATTCACCCATTGGGTCATACAGCTGCATAAGACAAAGACATGTTCCAACCAACACAAATACACTACCATTCCAAAGTTTTCCATGAAAACGTACATGAAATGAGTTGCAAAATGAATAGGAAATATAGTATAAGACATTGACAAGGTTATAAATAATGATTTTTTAAATTGAAATAATAATTGTGTCCTTCAAACTTTGCTTTCGTCAAAGAATCCTCCATTTGCAGCAATTACAGCCTTGTAGACCTTTGGCATTCTAGTTGTAAATTTGTTGAGGTAATCTGAAGAGATTTCACCACATGCTTCCTGAAGCACCTCCCACAAGCTGGATTGGGTTGATGGGCATTTCTTACGTACTATACTGTGCTTTGGGTCATTGTCCTGTTGTAGGAGGAAATTGGCTCCAATTAAGCACCGTCCACAGGGTATGGCATGGCGTTGCAAAATCTGGTGATAGCCTTCCTTCCTCAAGATCCCTTTTACCCTGTACAAATCTCCCACTTTACCACCACCAAAGCACATTGCCTCCACCATGCTTGACAGATGGCGTCAAGCACTCCTCCAGTGTCTTTTAATTTGGTCTATGTCTCACAAATGTTATTCTGTGTGATCCAAACACCTCAAAGTTAGATTTGTCTGTCCATAACACTTTTTTCCAATCTTCCTCTCGCTGGTGTCTGTGTTCTTTTTCCCATATTAATCTTTTCTTTTTATTGGCCAGTCTGAGATATGGCTTTTTCTTTGCAACTCTGCCTAGAAGGCCAGCATCCAGGAGTTGCCTCTTCACTGTTGATGTTGAGACTGGTGTTTAGACAACACTGTACCCACTAGACAACACTGTACCCACCAGGAAGGTACGCTGTTTCCCAAACAATAAACCCTGGGTCACCAGCGACCTGAAGGCCCTGCTGAATGAGAAGAAGAGGGCCTTCAAGGAGAAGGACAAGGACAAATTGAAATGCGTCCAGAGGGAGCTGAAGTTGCGGATTGCGGAGGGGAAGAGAGTGTATAAGGAGAAGATGGAGGACAAGCTGAGGCAGAGCCAGGTGAGAGAGGTGTGGAAGGGTATGAGAAATATCACTGGCTTCAAAAAGTCAAACAGTGGGCAGACGGAGGGGACCCAGGACAGAGCCAATGAGCTGAACCAATTTTTTAACAGGTTCGATACTGGCCCTGTCCACCTCCCCTCCAGCTCCCCAGACCACACACCCTCACGGCTATCCCACCCCCACTTTGCTCACAGCACCTCTGCTGAGACAATCAGTGACCCCACCTCCGCCCCTGCCCCCCCTGGACTGATCCTCAACACCCCCCTTCCCCCCACCTCCCCACCTGGGCTGGCTTTCACCACCAACCAAGTGAAGAGAGAGCTGGAGAGACTACACCAGTGGAAAGCGGCGGGCCCCGATGGCATCAGCCCAAGGGTGCTGAGGGTCTGTGCTGACCAACTGTGTGGAATACTCCAGCGTCTTTTCAACCTTAGCCTGAGCCTAGAAAGGGTCCCTGTGCTGTGGAAAACATCCTGCCTCGTCCCAGTGCCCAAGAAGGCACACCCCACTGTCCTGAATGACTTCAGACCTGTAGCGCTAACATCCCACATCATGAAGACCCTGGAAAGGTTAGTCCTCGCTCACCTCAGACCCCTGGTGTGTTCATCAATGGACCCCCTGCAGTTTGCATACCAGCGCAACATCGGGGTGGATGATGCAATCATCTACCTTCTGCAGAGGGCCTACTCTCACCTGGACAATGCAGGTTGCACTGTGAGGGTCATGTTTTTTGACTTCTCCAGTGCCTTCAATACCATTCAGCCCCTGCTACTGGGTGAGAAGATGAGGAGGATGAAAGTGGAAGCACCCTTAGTCTCCTGGGTCACGGACTACCTGACCGGTAGGCCACAATTTGTGCGACTACAGAGCTGTGTGTCAGAACGGGCAGTTAGCAACACAGGGGCCCCCCAGGGTACGGTCCTGTCCCCCTTCCTGTTCACCCTCTACACCTCAGACTTCAGATATAACTCTGAAACATGCCACCTACAGAAGTTCTCGGATGACTCTGCTATTGTAGGGTGCATCAGGGGTGGGCAGGAGGAGGAGTACAGGAGCACAATCAGTGACTTTGTGTTGTGGTGTGAGCAGAACCACCTTCAGCTCAACATCAGCAAAACTAAGGAGATGGTGGTGGACTTCAGGAGAACCAAGGCACAACTGACTGCAGTCCCTATAAAGGGGATGGATGTGGAAATGGTTGAGTCATACAAGTTCCTGGGTGTCCATATGGACAACAGACTGGAATGGGCTGGTAACACCGGGGCCCTGTACCAAAAGGGCCAGAGCCGACTCTACTTTCTGAGGAGGCTCAGGTCCTTCAACGTGTGCAGTAAACTACTGCATACCTTCTACCAGTCTGTGGTGGCCAGTGCCATCTTTTTTGCAGTGGTGTGCTGGGGTGCAAACATCAAAGCCGGTGATGCTTCTCGGGTAAATAAGCTGATCAGGAAGGCTAGCTCTGTCCTGGGGATGAGCCTTGACACTCTAGAGGAGGTGGCGGAGAGACGGATCCTGGCCAAACTGCTGGCCATCATGGACAACGTCACCCACCCTCTGCACGCTATGGTTATGACGCAGAGGAGCACTTTCAGTCACAGACTGATCCCACCACGGTGTGTCAGAGAGCGCTACAGGAGGTCCTTCCTGCCGGCGGCTATGAGACTGTATAATGCCTCACCGGGGTGCCGTGCCGTCGGCAACATAGATCTGGAACTGTTGGGGTGCTAGGACCTAGTTTAACAATTATGCATCCATCCGTGAGTAACTCTGGTCCGTCAGCACTCATCCACTCAGGACCTATTTATTCATACAGGTCTGTATATACATACTCATGTACAGTTGTTATATTATATCACATGCAATATTGTAAGTAATTATTGGACGTAGGCATTCACTCAGGTATGCATATTAGTATCCTGCCAGTTGCACCTTATCTCATTGCTTTTAGTATATCGAATGTGCAATAAGTGCAGTTGTCTGTAATTAAACCCTGCGCACTAAGGACTGTATTTTAAGGGAATTACTATTATTACCCCAAATGATATCATACACACATTTAGCTATTAAAGTATCTCTTCCTGTCATTTACCTGTACAGTTTGTGTAAACATGCAAGTATTCACTTATCTGTAAATATAACTGTATACCTAACTGTACAGCTAATTTAACCATGCAAGATTTTCACTTACCTGTTCATTTACCCAGTCTGTCTATTAAGTAAACTATTATTACCCTCGCTCATATCATACGCATTTTTAGCTACTGAAGTATTTCTCTGCCATCGACCTGTATAGTATAGTTAACCATCCAACATCCACCAATGTATAGTGTACATATTCAGCCAACCACTCATACTATGCAATGTCCTTTTTATAGCTTTTTTTTTTGCACTCCAGATATCTTGTATTTCTATACTTTTTCATACTGCCGCTCTATGTATCATGTACCGTGTATCTGTCTTTTGTGTACTTTCGTTGTGGCATTTTGCACCTGCCCTGTGTTTTGTTGTAGCTGCTTGACAATGAAATTTCCCCCCCGGGGATCAATAAAGTATCTATCTATCTATCTATCTATCTATCTATCTATCTATCTATCTATCTATCTATCTATCTATCTATCTATCTATCTATCTATCTATCTATCTATCTATCTATCTATCTATCTATCTATCTATCTATCTATCTATCTATCTATCTATCTATCTATCTATCTATCTATCTATCTATCTATCTATCTATCTATCTATCTATCTATCTATCTATCTATCTATCTATCTATCTATCTATCTATCTATCTATCTATCTATCTATCTATCTATCTATCTATCTATCTATCTATCTATCTATCTATCTATCTATCTATCTATCTATCTATCTATCTATCTATCTATCTATCTATCTATCTATCTATCTATCTATCTATCTATCTATCTATCTATCTATCTATCTATCTATCTATCTATCTATCTATCTATCTATCTATCTATCTATCTATCTATCTATCTATCTATCTATCTATCTATCTATCTATCTATCTATCTATCTATCTATCTATCTATCTATCTATCTATCTATCTATCTATCTATCTATCTATCTATCTATCTATCTATCTATCTATCTATCTATCTATCTATCTATCTATCTATCTATCTATCTATCTATCTATCTATCTATCTATCTATCTATCTATCTATCTATCTATCTATCTATCTATCTATCTATCTATCTATCTATCTATCTATCTATCTATCTATCTATCTATCTATCTATCTATCTATCTATCTATCTATCTATCTATCTATCTATCTATCTATCTATCTATCTATCTATCTATCTATCTATCTATCTATCTATCTATCTATCTATCTATCTATCTATCTATCTATCTATCTATCTATCTATCTATCTATCTATCTATCTATCTATCTATCTATCTATCTATCTATCTATCTATCTATCTATCTATCTATCTATCTATCTATCTATCTATCTATCTATCTATCTATCTATCTATCTATCTATCTATCTATCTATCTATCTATCTATCTATCTATCTATCTATCTATCTATCTATCTATCTATCTATCTATCTATCTATCTATCATCTATCTATCTATCTATCTATCTATCTAATGAAGCTGCCAGTTGAGGACTTGTCAACTGTCTGTTTCTCAAACTAGGTAATGCTACATTCTTGGTCCTCAGCTCAAATTACCATAAATATCACAGTAGCCACTACAAGCCAGTAAGCACAAACTATTCAGGAAAACCTCTGGGCCCCAGGAAAACAATTAAGCCCCCACCACTCTAGGACCTGTGGTGCCACCTCTGAAATCACCACACAGTGTTAAAAATGAAAAAATGTATCCTATTTGTTTGATCTACATTTTACATGTTTTTGGTGGCGGGGATGGGCTTCCATAGTTTTACGTGGCTCAGTGTAGCCGGCAGCTACTGCAGCAATTTCAGAATGTAACAGGCTGTTACTGCAATTTTCAAGTAAAACAAGTGTTATATATTAGAAAAATGTCTATACATTTCAGCTGTTTCAAAAACATTGCTTTGCTATTACCATTTATACTGTCTCTATGGTCTGCTGGTCAATGTTACAGAATGGTGGGTTACGCTGCTAAACTCATACCATCTCTCTCTCCCCCCTCTATCTCACTCTCCCTCGCTCTTCCTGTCTCTTCCTCTCTCCATCCCCCCATCTTTCTCCCCCCTCTCTCTATCTCACTCTCCCTCGCTCTTCCGGTCTCTTCTTCTCTCCACCCCTCTTTCTATCGCTCTCCCTCCTTCCCCATCCTCTCGATCTCCCTCCTTCCTTCTCTCAGGTATGGTGCCCAGCCGTTGAGTCTCAGTAAGATTGTTCCCAACCTCTGCACTCTGACTGGAGACCAGAACCCACAGGTGAGAGAGCGTGTGCACGCTTGTGTGTGAGCGTGCAAACCTGAATCCCTGTTTGTCCCCAGTCTGTCTATTTAAAAACATGCAGAGCAGGGCTCTCCAACCCTGTTCCTGGAAAGCTAACCTCTTGTAGGTTTTCACTCCAACCCCAGTTGTAATTAACCTGATTCACTTTATCAAACGGCTAATTATTAGAATCAGGTGTGCTACATTAAGGTTGGAGTGAACCTACAGGACTGTAGCTCTCCAGGAACAGGCTGGGTAAACCCTAAAGTAGAGGTTTAATGTAACATGGAGAGAAAGCTCTGTAACACAGACCTCTCGTGTCTCTGACTTATCATTAAATGTTGACTGTTATATTATCAAATCAATTATTTAGGTTTAATTATTTAGTGATTAAACTAATAAGGTAAACATTAATTAACTAGGAAGTCGGGGCACCACGGGAATGTATCGATTTAATTTTACCTCCTATATCTGTCTCATTCTGATTGTTGTAAATTCCTAGTCTGCACGAACCCAGTCTTTACTATGAATTATCCATACACAAATTGGCTAAATTATTTATTTACTAGCTAATTAAACAATTGCACAATATACAATACCTAATAACATTATACAGTAAATACGGTCCCCAGTGGACTAAACAAACAGTTTGGTTATTTATTTTTTATTTAACCTTTATTTAACCAGGCAAGTCAGTAAAGAACAAATTCTTATTTACAATGACGGCCTGGGCCAATTGTGCGCCGCCCTATGGGACTCCCAATCATGGCGGATGTGATGCAGCCTGGATTCGAACCAGGGTCAGTGACGCCTCTTGCACTGAGATGCAGTGCCTTAGACCGCTGCGCCACTCGGGAGCCCATAACACGAAAGATTCAGAGGGGAGGGGGGGGGCAAAGACAAAGGAATTTGGCCTATATCGGACATGGGAAGCTATATTCACGTAAATATGACTACATATACACTTTAACAATTGCTCGTTCGGACAAAGGAATGCAATCAGTATTAACGATTGAGCTGGTGATGTGAGGCTCTGGTTTGCCCGGTCGATGTCGCCATTGTCCCTTGTTGGTCTTCCGGGTCGTTTTTGAAAATGTTCACACCACCTTGACTTTTTATTGCGTTACAGCACGTATTTAACATTTATTCAATTGAGATATTGTGTCACTGGCCTACACACAATACTCCATAATGTCAGAGTGGAATTATTTTAATTAAAAATGAAAAGCTGAAATGTCTTGAGTCAATAACTATTTAACTCCTTTGTTATGGCAAGCCTAAATAAGTTCAGCAGTGAAAATTAGCATAACAAGTCACAATAGGTTGCATGGACTCACTGTGCAATAATGGTGTTTAACATGATTTTTGAATGACTATCTCATATCTGTAAGGTCCCTCAGTCGAGCAGTGAATTTCAAACACAGATTCAACCACAAAGACCAGGGAGGTTTTCCAATGCCTCGGGAAGAAGGGCACTTATTGGTAGATGGGTTAAAATTAGATGGGTACAATATGGATTGTGTATCAATACACCCAGTCACTACAAAGGTACAGGCGTCCTTCCTAACTCTCTTGCCATAGAGGAAGAAAACCACTCAGGGATTTCACCGTGAGGCCAATGGTGACTTTAAAACAGTTACAGAGTTTAATGGCTGTGAGAGGAGAAACTTGAGGATGGATCAACAACATTGTAGTTACTCCAGAATACTAACCTAATTGACAGAGTGAAAAGGAAGCCTGTACATAATACAAATATTCAAAAACAAGCATCCTGTTTGCAATTAGGCACTAGTAAAACTGCAATAAATGTGGCAAAGAAATTACGTTTTTGTCCAGAATACAAAGCGTTATGTTTGGGGCAAATCAAACACAACACATTACTGACTACCACACAACATATTTTCAAGCATAGTGGTGGCTGCATCATGTTATGGGTATTATTGTAATCGTTAAGAACTGGGGAGTTTTTCAGGATAAAATAAAAGGAATAGAGCGAAGCACAGGCAGAATCCTATAGGAAAACCTGGTTCAGTCTGCTTTCCAAAAGACACTGGGAGACATTCACCTTTCAGCAGGACAATAACCTAAACACAAGGCCAAATATACACTGGAGTTGCTTGCGAAGACGTTCCCGAGTGGCCTAGTTACAGTTTTGACTTAAATCAGCTTGAAAATCTAAGCTTAGACTTGAAAATGACTGTCTAGCAATGATCAACAACCAACTTGACAGAGCTTGAAGAATTTAAAAAATAATAATGTGCAAATATTGTACAATCCAGGTGTGCGAAGCTCTTAGAGATTTATCCAGAAAGACTCACAGCTGTAATCGCTGCCAAAGGTAAATTCTAACATGTATTGACTCAGGGGTGTGAATATGTAAATGTAAATTGTTTCTGTATTTCATTTTCAATACATTTGCATAAGTTTCTGAAAACATGTTTTCACTGTCATTATGTGTGTAGATGGGTGAGGAAAAAACATATTTAGGCTATGTTGAATTCAGGCTGTAATACAACAAAATGTGGAATAAGTCAAGGAGTATGAATACTCTCTGAAGGCTCTGTACATAATTTACACACACACACATATACACAAGGGCAAGGTCACGCATTATCCTCGCTTGGCCTGTCAGTTATCTGATGCCACACTGTCCTGACCACACACACACACACACACACACACACACACACACACACTGTCCTGACCACACACACACACACACACACACACACTGACCTGACCACACACACACACACACACACACACACACACACACACACAAACAAACTGACCTGACAACACACACACACACACACACACACACACATACTGTCCTGACCACACACACACACACACTGTCCTGATGCAGCCCTGACCACACACACACACACGCTGTCCTGACCCCACACACACTGTCCAGACACAGTCCTGACCACACACACACAATGTCCTGACCCCACACACACGCTGCCTGACCCCACACTCACTGTCCTGACGCAGTCCTGACCCCACACAACATGCTGTCCTGACCCAACACACACGCTGTCCTGACCACACACACACACACACACACACACACACGCTGTCCTGACCACACACACACACTCTGTCCTGACTACACACACATGCTGTCCTGATGCTGAACCTTCAGTAGCAGAACTTGATGTCTCCTAAGTGCGTGCCATGCTGTCTGTCCTGTTGATTCCTCTGGTTACTGTTCAGGAGTTTGATTTATGTACCTCGTGTTTAGAGTCAAGGGCCAATATAATCATATTAAACAATGTTCAATGGTTATCCCCCTAACTCACTTAACGGTGAGTAATATGAAATGTATAATATATATTTTCAGTATTTAGATAATGATACTGGATAACCTATATTGTGGGATGTTGTGTGTCCGGTGTGCAGGTCCGTGAGG
Organism: Thymallus thymallus; assembly: GCA_023634145.1. Taxonomy (NCBI): domain Eukaryota; kingdom Metazoa; phylum Chordata; class Actinopteri; order Salmoniformes; family Salmonidae; genus Thymallus; species Thymallus thymallus. The sequence goes on along the minus strand of CM042396.1, from coordinate 20,661,447 downwards.
CTGCCACAGCATCACTGGTGGACGTATATCGCCACATAGGAGAGAGAGTCAGAGCCGACCTGGGAAAGAGAGGCCTGCCGGCCGCACGGTGAGTCTGTGTGTGTGTGTGTGTGTGTGTGTGTGTGTGTGTGTGTGTGTGTGTGTGTGTGTGTGTGTGTGTGTGTGTGTGTGTGTGTGTGAGAGCTGTTCTGTCTGGCGAGTCTGCAAGTTTTGTTGCTGGGTACTAGTGAATGACCAGTGTCAAAGTGTTTTTTTTGACTGGGAATACTAAGTGTATGTTACATCCCGTGGTGTTGGCTCTATCTCTGTCCCAATCCACACCATGCTCCATTCTGCCCCTCACACAGTCTCACACAGAGACTCTTTATACTGGACAATGAAGAGGAAGAGAGGGAGGAGTGTGTGTCATCTCTGAAGCGGTCCATTGAGTGACTTGCTCTGGTCACCATGGTTACCGCAATAATCTCGCTTTCTGCCTTCTCGCTTTCTGCCTTCTCTCACTCTCTCTCTCTTTCTGCCTTCTCTCTCTTTCTGCCTTCTCTCTCTCTCTCTTTCTGCCTTCTCTCTCTCTCTCTCTTTCTGCCTTCTCTCACTCTTTTCCTGCCTTCTCTCTCTCTCTGCCTTCTCCTCTCTCTCTCTCTCTCTCTCTCTCTCTCTCTCTCACACACTCTCTTGCCTGTGAGAATGAATAACATGTTGCATGCTGTGCAGAGAAGGTAAAAGGGGGAGTGGTAGAGGAAAGCTGGGGTGATAGAGAAGGGTGAAGAATGTAGAGCCGGGATAAGGGAACGATAGAGAGGTGAAGAGAGAATACATTTGAGAGGGAAAATTACGTGCTCACATGCGCCCAGACACACTCTCATTCAAACACACACAAGTAAATAGTTCCACACATGCACACATGGGTGCCACAACATTGGAAGTATGCTTGGGGTCATTGTCCATTTGGAAGACCCATTTGCGACCAAGCTTTATCTTCCTGACTGATGTCTTGAGATGTTGCTTCAATATATCCACATAATTTTCCTTCCTCATGATGCCATCTATTTTGTGCACCAGTCCCTCCTGCAGCAAAGCACCCCCACAACATGATGCTGCCACCTTCGTGCTTCATGGTTGGGATGGTCTTCTTCGGCTTGCAAGCATCCCCCTTTTTCCTCCAAACATAATGATGGTCATTATGGCCAAACAGTTCTATTTTTGTTTCATCAGACCAGAGGACATTTCTCCAAAAAGTACAAACTTTGTCCCCCTGTGCAGTTGCAAACCGTAGTCTCACTTTTTTATGGCAGTTTTGGAGCAGTGGCTTCTTCCTTGCTGAGCGGCCTTTCGGGTTATGTCGATGTAGGAATTGTTTTACTGTGGATATAGATACTTTTGTACCTGTTTCCTCCAGCATCTTCACAATGTCCTTTGCTGTTGTTCTGGTATTGATTTGCACTTTTTGCACCAAAGTACGTTCATCTCTAGGAGACAGAACGTGTCTCCTTCCTGAGCGGTATGACTTCTGCGTGGTCCCATGGTGTTTATACTTGCGTACTATTGTTTGTACAGATGAACGTGGTACCTTCAGGCATTTGGAAATTGCTCCCAAGGATGAACCAGACTTGTGGAGGTCTACAATTTTTTTCGGAGAGCTTGGCTGATTTCTTTGTTTTTTCCCATGATGTCAAGCAAAGAGGCACTGAGTTTGAAGGTAGGCCTTGACATACATCCACAGGTACACCTCCAATTGACTCAAATTATGTCAATTAGTCTATCAGAAGCTTCTAAAGCCATGACATAATTTTCTGGAATTTTCCAAGCTGTTTAAAGGCACAGTCAACTTAGTGTATGTAAACTTCTGACCCACTGGAATTGTGACATAGTGAACTATAAGTTAAATAATCTGTCTGTAAACAATTGTTGGAAGAATTACTTGTGTCATACACTAAGTAGATGTCCTAACCGACTTGCCAAAACTGTAGTTTATTAACATGAAATCTGTGGAGTGGTTGAAAAATGAGTTTGTAAACTTCCGACTTCAACTGTACATCTATAAAATGATAATCTAGAAACTAAAGCATTGGTTGTCTTCCTCTCAGGCTTCCATGTCTTCTCCTTGGACCTCCTCAATGTCCACCTCTTGAACATTAGACTCTTAGGCCTCATCTTCACTGTCACTTTTCAACCTTGTTGAGGATGGCTCGTTGTCACGCTCAACCCTTGTATTGGTCAGCCTGTTGCGTGCTTTGGTGTGTGTGTTCTCAAACAAGGACCAGTTGCGCTCTGAGGTGGCTGATGTTGGTGGGATTTGGAGGATGATGGAGGCAACAGGGGAAAGAGCCTCAGATCCACAAAGTCCCTTCCAGCAGGTGGCTGATGAGATATGTTGGCACGACTGTCATATTGCATCTCCATGCCAAAGCCCTTTCCTGTGACGTGTACTTCGCCAGACTACCAAGAACCTTGCCCTCATCCAGGCCAAGGTGGCGAGACACGGTAGTGATGACACAATAGGCCTTGTTGATCTCTGCACCAGACAGGATGCTCTTGCCAGCATACTTGGGGTCAATATGTATGCTGCGGCGTATATGGGCTTCAGGCAAAAGTCTTCACGCTTTTTGATGTATTTCAGAACTGCATTTTCCTCTGCTTGCAGCAACAGTGAAGTGGGTAGAGCAGTACAGATTCATTCTCTTACATCTGCAAGCAGAGTCTGAACATCTGACAGGGTGGCATTGTCTCACTCAATCCGTGCAATGGCTACTGCTATAGGTTTCAGGAGTTTCAGGCTGCTCACCAAGCTCTCCCAAAATACATCATCCAGGAGGATTCTCTTTATGGGGCTGTCCATGTCGGCAGACTGTGATATGGCCATTTCTTGGAGAGACTCCTTCCCCTCCAGGAGACTGTCAAACATGATGACAACACCACCCCAACGGGTGTTGCTGGGCAGCTTCAATGTAGTGCTCTTATTCTTCTCACTTTGCTAGTTGAGGTTGATTGCTGCTATAACATAACCAATTCCTTGGCTCTCTTGTAGAGTGTATCCATTGTTTTCAGTGCTATGATGTCCTTGAGGAGCAGATTCAATGAATGAGCAGCACAGCCAATGGGTGTGATGTGAGGGTAGGACTCCTCCGCTTTAGACCAAGCAGCCTTCATGTTCGCAGCATTTTCTGTCACCAGTGCAAATACCTTCTGTGGTCCAAGGTCATTGATGACTGCCTTCAGCTCATCTGCAATGTAAAGACTGGTGTGTCTGTTGTCCCTTGTGTCTGTGCTCTTGTAGAATACTGGTTGAGGGGTGGAGATGATGTAGTTAATTATCGTTAAAGTGTCTGATTCATCATTTTCACCTCAAATAGAAGTAGAGGGACTTTTGTCAGAGGTTGCTTGTGGGAACTTTATGCACTTGGCCAGATGATTCTGCATCTTTATTGCATTCTTCACATATAATTTGCCACAGTATTTGCAAATGTACACCGCTTTTCCTTCTACATTAGCTGCAGTGAAATATCTCCACACATCACGTAGTGCCCGTGGCATTTTCCTGTAAAGGTTAGAAAAGCAATTGTAAAAAAAAAACCAAATACAATTCCATTTACAGATAAATGGTTAAGCAGTTAGATTACACAACTTCTTTGCAAGGTAAATGTTTTAAAATGAAACTTGTATGGAAACAGGGGAATTAGCAAGCAAGCTAAAACCCACATGGTAGCAAAAACTAACTAGCAGAAATTGTTAACAAAGGGATATCTATGATAAATGTGACGTTCTTAAGATAATAAAGGAGTGAGAAAAGCAGAGAGAGAGAGAGAGACTCCTATGTTCCTCTAAACTGCTTAGCAATGTAATTAGAACAGTAGAAAGTAATGTTTTCTCTCACTCCACGTCATGCAAAACACACTAAGCCTTTGCCTGAGATTTAACCCTTTCTAGAGGTGTGTCTGAAAGATGATGGGAGGTGCTTTGCCGTGTGCCGCGTAATACGAGTTTGTCTCCTGCTGTTTCTTTCTTCCCCATTCCCCCTCCCTCTCTTGCCCCCTCCATCCCTCCCTCCCTCCCTCCCTCCGTCTCTGTGAGCCACTGCACCATGTTGGATACAAAGTGCAGAGGACTCCAGCGTGACACTAGTATGGGAGCTACCACTATGCTACGTAGCAACACGCCAACCCATTAATCATCCCACATGGAAATGCTACCGCTACACTTATTTGGATAACGGTTAGGCTACACTATGCTATGCTAATTCGGAGCATAAATCAATATGGAAATGCTAATGTCGGCTATTTGAGCGGTGTGGAAATGCTATGCAGCTGAGGAGCCTGGCACTACGCTAATTGTCAGTAATCAGGAGAGCTAAGCTGTCTGGGGTTTTGACTGCCAGGAGGAAGGTGTGTGTGTATACTCACGCACACACACACACGTTTTTGCTCTGGTCTTATTGTTTTTCATGTCAAGTGTGTATATTGTGTAGCAGATGTTACTGTATGTGTGTTGTGTAGCAGATGTTAGACTATATGTGTGTGTGTGTGTGTGTGTGTGTTGTGTATCAGATGTTATACAGTGTGACAGTGTGTGTGTGTGTGTGTGTGTGTGTGTGTGTTGTATATCAGATGTTAGACTTGTGTGTGTGTGTTGCGTATCAGATGTTAGACTGTGTTGTGTATCAGATGTTAGACTGTGTGTGTGTGTTGTGTATCAGATGTTAGACTGTGTGTGTTGTGCATGCAGATGTGTGTATTCTGACATAATTTCCTGTCTCTTGTCTACAGGTTACAAACGATATATGGGCGTTTTGATGAAGCGTTGAATTCTGGGAACATGGCGCTTAGCCCCAGTCACGGTGAGTCCCTCCCTCACCTAATTTTCACCTTTGCTTTTTCTCTGAAGTTTGTCCCTTTTTGCACCATATGGGGCAAGTGATGTGGTCCGACTGATCGTCTGTGTGTATGTGTATGTATGTGTGTGTGTGTGTGTGTGTGTGTGTGTGTGTGTGGGGGTGGGGATTACCAGTCCAATCTCTCAGGAGTTTACGGCTTCGGATATCTGGTGTCTGGTTGGACCAGATCCCTGTTTAGCAACACCAGAACTCCTGTTTTTATCTGGCAGTTGTAGTCTACAATCTGTCTGTAGTTGTGGTCTTCAGTTGTGATCTACAATCTGTCTGTAGTTGTGGTCTTCAGTTGTGATCTACAATCTGTCTGTAGTTGTGGTCTTCAGTTGTAATCTACAATCTGTCTGTAGTTGTGGTCTTCAGTTGTAATCTACAATCTGTCTGTAGTTGTGGTCTTCAGTTGTAATCTACAATCTGTCTGTAGTTGTGGTCTTCAGTTGTCTACAGTTTGTATTTTATTAGTTGTTTTGTAATCTGTCGGTTCCTTAGTCAGTCTCTACACTTAGTCTGTTTATCCTGGGGGGTTCACAGAGGGGTTTAGATGTGGTGTGTGTGTGTTTTATTATGGTGGTCGGGGACGAGGGATGTGGGGTGTGTTTTTTTTATTATGGTGGTCGGGGACGAGGGATGTGGGGTGTGTTTTTTTTTATTATGGTGGTCGGGGACGAGGGATGTGGGGGGTGTTTTATTATGGTGGTCGGGGACGAGGGATGTGGGGTGTGTTTTTTTTATTATGGTGGTCAGGGGCGAGGGATGTGGTGTGTGATCTTTGGCTCTGTGAAATCAGCTTATTGACATACTTGTGCTGGCCTCTGAGTGCCAGGTCATTTCCAGGGTGGTAACTATCCCTGACACGTGGCTGTCCATGCCAGGCCATTTCCAGGGTGGTAACTATCCCTGACATGTGGCTGTACATGCCAGGCCATTTCCAGGGTGGTAACTATCCCTGACACGTGGCCATTGTAAATAAGAATTTGTTCTTAACTGACTTATCTAGTTAAATAAAGGTTAAATTAAAAAGGTCTGTCTTTCTGGGGATAGTTTGAGTGAGTGATTGAGCTGTTTTGGATTTGTATTTCTTCTCTCGCTCTTTCTCTCACTCTTTCTCTCGCTCTTTCTCTCGCTCTTTCTCGCTCTCTCCCTGTAGTAGTTTGTAGGTCAGGTGTGTGTAGGTAGGTCACTGGGTGTCCATGGTGAGAGAGGTTTTACTTAAGACTGTTAGACTGGCTTTGGGACTGAAACTCACAAAATTTAAAGTGTGTGTGAGTGAGGTGAGTGTAAAACTGGCTTCTCCCTTCTCCTCATCTCCTTGTTTCATATCCTTGTTTCCTCTCCTCATATCCTTGTTTCATGTCCTTGTTTCCTCTCCTCATCTCCTTGTTTCATATCCTAATCTCCTTGTTTCCTCTCCTCATATCCTTGTCTCATATCCTCATCTCCGTGTTTCCTCTCCTCATCTCCTTGTTTCAGATCCTTGTTTCCTGATCTTCTTGTTTAATATCCTTGTTTCCTCTCCTCATCTCCTTGTATCATATCCTTGTTTCCTCTCCTTGTCTCCAAGTCTCACAGATTTCCATCGTATTGCGTCTGTCTCCAAAACGAAGACAACCAAGGAGAATCATCCTTCATCATAGTACTGTATTTACATACTGTTATTGCATTTTACGGCAGCATTGCTCTCAAGGCATTTCCGGCTACACGTTTCGGTATTTTTTTTTTAATAGCCTTGTCATATACTACTGCGCATTGGCTTTGTAATGCTGTTCATAATTGTAACTGTGTAGTGTGGAGCCAGACGGCTTGTGTGGATTGGATCTGTGTCTGTCACATGGGCCTGACTCCTGGCCAGCCGTGAAAAAGTGTAATGTGCTGCTGTTAATAACATGTGCTTCTGCAGCTTAGAACAGATTACTGCACGCACACACACTAACGTGTCGTTGTTAGTAATGAAGAGCCTCTATGTACAGTCGTGGCCAAAAGTTTTGAGAATGACACAAGTATTGGTCTCCACAAAGTTTGCTGCCTCAGTGTTGATGATGGCCATTTGCATATACTCCAGAATGTCATGAAGAGTGATCAGATGATTTGCAATTAATTGCAAAGTCCCTCTTTGCCATGAAAATGAACTTAATCCCCCAAAAACATTTCCACTGCATTTCAGCCCTGCCACAAAAGGACCAGCTGCCATCATGTCAGTGATTGTCTCGTTAACACAGGTAAGAGTGTTGACGAGGACAAGGCTGGAGATCACTCTGTCATGCTGATTGAGTCAGAATAACAGACTGGAAGCTTTAAAAGGAGGGTGGTGCTTGAAATCATTGTTCTTCCTCTGTCAACCATGGTTACCTGCAAGGAAACACGTGCCGTCATCATTGCTTTGCACAAAAAGGGCTTCACAGGTAAGGATATTGCTGCTGGTAAGATTGCACCTAAATCAACCATTTATCGGATCATCAAGAACTTCAAAGAGAGAGGTTCAATTGTTGTGAAGAAGGCGTCAGGGCGCCCAAGAAAGTCCAGCAAGCGCCAAGACCGTCTCCTAAAGTTGATTCATCTGCGGGATCGGGGCACCACCAGTGCAGTGCTTGCTTAGGAATGGCAGCAGGCAGGTGTGAGTGCATCTGCACGCACAGTGAGGCGAAGACTTTTGGAGGATGGTCTGGTGTCAAGAAGGGCAGCAAAGAAGCCACTTCTCTCCAGGAAAAACACAAGGGACAGACTGATATTCTGCAAAAGGTACAGGGATTGGACTGCTGAGGACTGGGGTAGAGTCATTTTCTCTGATGAATCCCCTTTCCGATTGTTTGGGCCATCCGGAAAACACCTTGTCCAGAGAAGACAAGGTGAGCACTATCCTTCAGTCCTGTGTCATGCCAACAGTAAAGCATCCTGAGAACAGCCATGAATAAAGAATGGTACCAACACATCCACCGAGAGCAACTTCTCTCAACCATCCAAGAACAGTTTGGTGACGACCAACGCCTTTTCCAGCATGATGGAGCACCTTGCCATAAGGCAAAAGTGATAACTAAGTGGCTCGGGGAACAAAACATCGACATTTTGGGTCCATGGCCAGGGAACTCCCCAGACCTTAATCCCATTGAGAACTTGTGGTCGGTCCTCAAGAGGCGGGTGGACAAACAAAAACCCACAACTTCTGACAAATTCCAAGCATTGATTATGCAAGAATGGCCTGCCATCAGTCAGGATGTGGCCCAGAACTTAATTGACAGCATGCCAGGGCGGATTGCAGAGGTCTTGAAAAAGTAGGGTCAACACTGCAAATATTGACTCTGCATAAACGGAATGTCATTGTCAATGAAAGCCTTTGACACTTATGGAATACTTGTAATTATACTTCAGTGTACCATAGTAACTACTGACATAAAGATCTAAGAACACTGAAGCAGCAAACTTTTTGGAGACCAATACTTGTCATTCTCAAAGCTTTTGGCCACGACTGTACTAGCCTAAATCCTATTCCTTTACACATATAATGATGTGTAAAGACCGGAATATAAAGATATATATACATATAATGATGTGTAAATCCGGAATATAAATATATATACACATATAATGATATAAAGATCGTATACAGTATTTATATAGGATGGTGTGTATAGACAGTATATGAATAGAAAAGGTGTGTACAGCAGTAGTTATATAGGATGTTGTGTAAAGACCATATGGACAGTATATGAAGACAAATATAAACTGGGGGCCAAAAGTTTGTAATGTTACTCATTCAAGGGTTTTTCTTTATCTGCAATAAAAGTGAAGACATCAAAACTATGACATAACACATATGGAATCATGTAGTAACCAAAAAAGTGTTATTTATATTTATATATATATATATATATATATATATATATATATATATATATATATATATATACATACATACATACATACATACATACACACACACACACACACACACACACACACACACACACACACACACACACACACACACACACACACACACACACACACACACACACACACACACACACACACACACACACACACACACACACACACACACACACACACAGAAAGGTTTATATAGGATCGTGTGTATGGACATTATGGACAGTATATGAATAGAAAATGTGTGTACAGCAGTATTTATATAAGATGAGCCTTGACTATGAAGTGACCAGTCTCTAAGGTGCAGGGTTGAGTAGCGGGTGATAGTCAGCTAGTAGCAGTGATTAAATTCAGGGCAGGGTACAGGGTGGAGGCTGGCTAGTGTGAACTATTTAACAGTCTGATGGCCTGGAGATAGAAGCTGTTTATCAGTCTCTCAGTCCCAGCTTTGATGCACCTGTACTGTCTCTGCCTCCTAGATGGTAGCTGGTTGAACAGGCTGTGGCTCGGGTGGCTGAGGTCCTTGACAATCTTCTTGGCCTTCCTGTGACACCGGGTGCTGTAGATGTCCTGGAGGACAGGCAGTGTGCCCCAAGTGATGCGTTGGGCTGCCACATCCTCTGGAGAGCCCTGCGGTTGTGGGCGGTACTGTTGCCGTAGCAGGCGGTGATACAGCCCCCTTAGGATGCTCTCAATGGTGCATCTGTAGAAGTAGACGTTCACGCTGTTGTGCCTTCTTGCCAACACTGTCTGTTTTGACCCTTTCCACTGCGGCCCTGTAAACCACGATCAGCTCCTTCATTTTGTTGATGGAGAGGTTATTTTCCTGGCACCACCCCGCCAGGGCTCTCACCTCCTCCCTGAAGGCTGTCTCATCGTTGTTGGTACACACACCCAGTGCTGTGTGTGCTGTCTGTCTGTTGTCTAGTGATGTAGCTGTCTGTAGTCTAGTGATGTAGCTGTCTGTCTGTAGTCTAGTGATGTAGCTGTCTGTCTGTAGTCTAGTGATATAGCTGTCTGTCTGTAGTCTAGTGATATAGCTGTCTGTCTGTAGTCTAGTGATGTCGCTGTCTGTAGTCTAGTGATGTCGCTGTCTGTAGTCTAGTGATGTCGCTGTCTGTAGTCTAATGATGTAGCTGTCTGTATGTAGTCTAGTGATGTAGCTGTCTGTCTAGTCTAGTGATGTAGCTGTCTGTCTGTAGTCTAGTGATGTAGCTGTCGGTTTGTAGTCTAGTGATGTTGCCGTTTGTCTAGTCTAGTCATGTAGCTGTCTGTCTGTAGTCTAGTGATGTAGCTGTCTGTCTGTAGTCTAGTGATATAGCTATCCGTCTGTAGTCTAGTCATGTAGCTGTCTGTCTGTAGTCTAGTCATGTAGCTGTCTGTCTGTAGTCTAGTCATGTAGCTCTCTGTCTGTAGTCTAGTGATGTAGCTGTCTGTTTGTAGTCTAGTGATATAGCTATCCGTCTGTAGTCTAGTGATGTAGCTGTCTGTCTGTAGTCTAGTGATGTAGCTGTCTGTCTGTAGTCTAGTGATGTAGCTGTCTGTCTGTAGTCTAGTGATGTAGCTGTCGGTTTGTAGTCTAGTGATGTTGCCGTTTGTCTAGTCTAGTCATGTAGCTGTCTGTCTGTAGTCTAGTGATGTAGCTGTCTGTCTGTAGTCTAGTGATATAGCTATCCGTCTGTAGTCTAGTCATGTAGCTGTCTGTCTGTAGTCTAGTCATGTAGCTGTCTGTCTGTAGTCTAGTCATGTAGCTCTCTGTCTGTAGTCTAGTGATGTAGCTGTCTGTTTGTAGTCTAGTGATATAGCTATCCGTCTGTAGTCTAGTGATGTAGCTGTCTGTCTGTAGTCTAGTGATGTAGCTGTCTGTCTGTAGTCTAGTGATGTAGCTGTCTGTCTGTAGTGTAGTGATGTAGCTATCCGTCTGTAGTCTAGTGATGTAGCTGTCTGTCTGTAGTCTAGTGATGTAGCTGTCTGTCTGTAGTCTAGTGATGTAGCTGTCTGTCTGTAGTCTAGTGATGTAGCTGTCTGTCTGTAGTCTAGTGATGTAGCTGTCTGTCTAGTCTAGTGATGTAGCTGTCTGTCTGTCTAGTCTAGTGATGTAGCTGTCTGTCTGTCTAGTCTAGTGATGTAGCTGTCTGTCTGTCTAGTCTAGTGATGTAGCTGTCTGTCTGTCTAGTCTAGTCATGTAGCTGTCTGTCTGTCTAGTCTAGTGATGTAGCTGTCTGTCTGTAGTCTAGTCATGTAGCTGTCTGTCTGTCTAGTCTAGTCATGTAGCTCTCTGTCTGTAGTCTAGTCATGTAGCTGTCTGTCTGTAGTCTAGTGATGTGGCTGTCTGTCTGTAGTCTAGTGATGTAGCTGTCTGTCTGTAGTCTAGTGATGTGGCTGTCTGTCTGTAGTCTAGTGATGTGGCTGTCTGTCTGTAGTCTAGTGATGTAGCTGTCTGTCTGTAGTCTAGTGATGTGGCTGTCTGTCTGTAGTCTAGTGATGTGGCTGTCTGTCTGTAGTCTAGTGATGTAGCTGTCTGTCTGTAGTCTAGTGATGTAGCTGTCTGTCTGTAGTCTAGTGATGTGGCTGTCTGTCTGTAGTCTAGTGATGTGGCTGTCTGTCTGTAGTCTAGTGATGTGGCTGTCTGTCTGTAGTCTAGTGATGTAGCTGTCTGTCTGTAGTCTAGTAATTTAGCTTTTGGTCTTTGTTGTTGTCTGTATTTCACAGATAAAGGCTTGTGCTGCCCCCCTGTGGTCACAAACACATTTGGCAGAGCATTGTAAAAATGCCAGTGTTTTGTGGGACGGCTGTGTGTGCGGGCATGCAGGCTTTTTTACGATGCTCCACCAAATGTGTTGCTGGGTGTCATTTTTTTTGTGTGTGTGTGTGATTACTGTGTGGATTATTTTCACATGGATTGGGGTATGAGTGCCTCTGCGTGTTTTTTTTCTTTTGTATCTGAAATGTGTTTTGTTTTATTTCTGCCTGAACAGCCACTAGATAGGTGAGTTATAACTGCGCCTCAAAGTATCTTTGCCTCTCTCTCTCTCTATCTTTCTCTCTGTCTGTCTATCCCAAAATAATATATATTTTTTTATACTTCAAGGGGTCTTAAAATTCTAAATAAAATAGCTAAATGATCCTTGGTATGAGCTTCTTAAAACAATTCCATATAGCTTAGTAGAACCCTCCCGCCCCTTCCCCGGCTTAGACAGGGCTTAGACTGTGATGGGTTAGCAGTGTTAGGTTACTGAACCCTGACTCCAACACCCTAACACACTCCCACCCGAGATGGAACTGCGATTGAGGGGTGTGTGTGTGTGTATTTGTAAAGAGCAGGTTTCAGCTGCAGGGGTGTGGTACCCCCATGCCCCCCACTCCTCCCCTCTGCCCTCCTCTCCCCTTGATCTGTCCATCTTTACACCACCACAGCCATGGCCCACTCAGCCTTTTTGTTCTCTGTGTATGTGTGTGGAAGTATTAGTTCTGTGGATATCAAAATGTGAAATATTATTTGACACTTTGTTGAGTGTGTTAAGTTGTCATTGCCTCGGTGTGGGTGTGTATATCGATGGTAATGAGCTTAGGATAGCTGCTGTGAGGGAGGCTAGAGAAACCATGTTAATATTTCATGGGCGTCACACACAGACACACACACTCCCCTTCCTCCGCACTGACTGCTACAGCATGATGTCGTCGCTACGCTGATTGGCTGCCTAGCCGCAGAGGGAAGAAGGGGAGAAGAGGGATCGAGGACGAGAGAGCGAGCGAGAGGTGGAGGGAGAGAGAGAGAGAGAGAGAGAGAGCGAGCGAGAGGTGGAGGGAGAGAGAGAGAGAGCGAGCGAGAGGTGGAGGGAGAGAGAGAGAGAGCGAGCGAGAGGTGGAGGGAGAGAGAGAGAGAGCGAGCGAGAGGTGGAGGGAGAGAGAGAGAGAGCGAGCGAGAGGTGGAGGGAGAGAGAGAGAGAGAGAGCGAGAGGTGGAGGGAGGGAGAGAGAGAGCGAGCGAGAGGTGGAGGGAGAGAGAGAGAGAGAGAGCGAGAGGTGGAGGGAGGGAGAGAGAGAGCGAGCGAGAGGTGGAGGGAGAGAGAGAGAGAGAGCGAGAGGTGGAGGAAGAGAGAGAGCGAGAGTGAGCGAGAGGGGGAGGAAGAGAGTGAGGGAGGGGGAGGAAGAGAGATGGAGCAAGCGAGAAAGAGGTGGGGGGGTATGGGTCTGAGAAGAGGGTGGCGCCCCAAAACCACGCCCTCCTGGAGGCATGCGGCGCCTGATCTGCAAACGCATCTGTGACTGTGAGTGCAGGGCTAATGCGACGCCTGTGAGTTTGGTGTGTGGATTGGTTGTGTTTGCTGGTGTGTGGATTGGTTGTGTTTGCTGGTGTGTGGATTGGTTGTGTTTGCTGGTGTGTGGATTGGTTGTGTTTGCTGGTGTGTGGATTGGTTGTGTTTGCTGGTGTGTGGATTGGTTGGTTGCGTTTGCTGGTGTGTGTGGATTGGTTGGTTGCGTTTGCTGGTGTGTGTGGATTGGTTGGTTGCGTTTGCTGGTGTGTGGGTTGGTTGGTTGCGTTTGCTGGTGTGTGGGTTGGTTGGTTGGATGCGTTTGCTGGTGTGGGTTGGTTGGTTGGTTGCGTTTGCTGGTGTGTGTGGGTTGGTTGGTTGCGTTTGCTGGTGTGTGTGGGTTGGTTGGTTGCGTTTGCTGGTGTGTGTGGGTTGGTTGCTTGCGTTTGCTGGTGTGTGTGGGTTGGTTGGTTGTGTTTGCTGGTGTGTGGGTTGGTTTGTTGCGTTTGCTGGTGTGTGTGGGTTGGTTGGTTGCGTTTGCTGGTGTGGGTGGGTTGGTTGGTTGCGTTTGCTGGTGTGTGGGTTGGTTGGTTGGTTGCGTTTGCTGGTGTGTGGGTGTGCATAATCTGCATGTAGTCTTGATGTGTGTGCATGTCCCCCTTTGTTGACATTGTGTATGTGCGTCTGACGTTTCTGTGTATGTCGGATTGTAGGGTGGTGGCTTTGGTGCTGCGCGGTGGTTGTCAAAGCAATGGAGTGTGGTTGTCAAAGCAACGGAGTGTGTCTGTGGTGGTCAAGCAACTGCTCTCTCCTTGAGTGACAGGGGGCGGGGCTTGGTGTGGGAAGTGGCATGCAGCAAACTGAGTAAACCATCAACACTGGCATTATACGCTCCATTATACGTATCATGTTTAACAAACCAAACATTGAAATACCGTTATAGAAGGTAAAGTAAAAACCCAAACCGATCCGTGCATTAATACCAGCATATAGTAAAACACAGTATACCGCCCTCCCCTAATTTATTGTTAGATTGTTGTGTAGCCGGGTGTGTGTGTGTGCGCATGTGAGTTTGAGAAAGAGAGTGTTACCTGCATTAGCTGCTTTCCCTGCAGCCAGTGGTCTCTGTTTCTGCTGTTACTATTGATCACTGATCAACGCTGACCCTGCTCTTTTCTACAGCCAAGACCTCTCCTCCCCCTCTCCCCATCCTCCCCCTCTCCTCCTCTCCTCTCCTCTCTCTTCTTTCTCTAACTACTTTAGTCAAATGTTGTCAAAGAGAAAGGGAAAGGAAAGCGAAAGAGGGGATACTAGTCAGTTGTACAACTGAAATGTGTCTGAATCAGAGAGGTGTGGGGGGCTGCCTTAATCAACAATGGCAATAAGAATGTTGCTTATCTCTCTCGCTCTCAGACCATCGTTTTGAGGATGATGCGGACAGTGCAGATGGGAACTGTGCTCCGGCTGCTTTCAAAGTCCCCAAGGCCCCCAAGAAGCCGGCAGAGTCCTCTACTGCACGCAGACCCAGCACTATGGGTTCCAAGATCGGAGGTAAGAGTCAAGATCTTATTTACATGGAAGTCCAGCCTTGCTTACCTCTTAGAAAGATATATTGATACATGATTGAGTCCAGTAACCCAGGAGTAATCACACTTGAATAAAAAAAATACACATTTTCAAATAAAGCTCCTTCGATTTAATTTCATATCATTAGTCTCTTTGATTATTTCATTAGTCTTGATGACCAAAACACGACTGCTGAGACATCCCATATAAAATACAAACTTTATTCATCACATTTTCTATGTAATTTTCTCCTGAGCTGGGTAACGGCCAGATAAACCATGCCGGCCAAGTTGTTCTCGCTGTATTGACTGACAGACAGATAAGACAGACGGAGAGTTGAACTAGCAGGTCGGCTAGATCAGTGGTTCCCAAACTGTGGAACTCAGTCCGTCGTTCAAATTGAATAATAGTAGAAGGCACAAGGTGCTATTTCTAAATTGGGTAGTGCATCATTAGTTTTCCTCCTGTCATGTCAGTCATCGCATACCTGTGAGAGCCATTTATAACTTGTCAGAAATGTCCAGATCAACTAGCCCATGTCAACTAATGTTTTGTTTGTTTTTTATCCCATAGATTTTGTTATAATGTTTGAGTCTTTCAAATATCACATTAATACACATTAAACATGGCACAGGGTGGGGGGGGTGTTCCCCAATGCTGGAAGGGGGGCCTGAGTGAAAAAGTTTTGGAACCCCTGGGCTAGATGAGTAAGCAGAAGAGAGGAGTTTTTCTGGCTGCTTCACAGGATCTTTTCATCTGTTATCATCCTCTCTGCTGTTCTATCTGGACTTGATACGTTATGTCTTTATATTCCTGCTGCTTCACTGGAACTTCTATCTTTCATCATCAGTCATATCTCTGTGACTCTATCTGGGCTTGATCTCTCATGCTTGATTAGTTATGCCTGAAAGAGATGCCCTCTATGATAGTGATGATTATATCCCCTGTATATCGCTCTTTATTTTCTGATTTCTCTCTTTCATCTTTGTCTGCCTTCTACGTTTGACAGAGGATGACCTGTCTCTCTCTCCTTTCTCTCTCCTCCTCCCTCCCCTTTCTCTCCTCCATTCCTTCTCCTCTTTCCCTCCCCTTTCTCTCCTCCTCTCTCTCCCCTCTTCTCTCCCTCCCCTTTCTCTCCTCCTTTCCTTCTCCCTTCTCCCTCCCCTTTTTCTCCTCCTCTCTCCCTCCCCCTTTCTCTCCCTCCCCCTTTCTCTCCCTCCCCCTTTGTCTCTCTCTCCTCCTCTCTCTCTGTAAGGGAGGAAGGAAACAGTGTTCCCATGACCAGGAAGTCCATGTAGACCAGCGTTGATCTATATGTTTTGTGTGCTCATTCAGGCAGATGATTCAGGCCGCAAGAGACGAGAAGGATATGTGAGATGTATGTGAGGGTTCTGTATCGGATGAGAGATGTGTGTGAGGGTTCTGTATCATGTGAGGGTAGCTAGCCTGTGGAACAGTATGGGATCATCTTGTAGCAGAGCTGGCTGTCTATCTACTGCAGTCTGAAATGGACCCTACATCTCCTCCCTCTCTCCATTTATCCTCCCTTCTCTCCTACCGTTCTGTAGTTTTTAACTCCAACACTGCTACCGTCCAGGAACAGGGTTGGAGTTAACCTACAGGAGGGTAGCTCTCCAGGAACAGGGTTGGAGTTAACCTACAGGAGGGTAGCTCTCCAGGAACAGGGTTGGAGTTAACCTACAGGAGGGTAGCTCTCCAGGAACAGGGTTGGAGTTAACCTACAGGAGGGTAGCTCTCCAGGAACAGGGTTGGAGTTAACCTACAGGAGGGTAGCTCTCCAGGAACAGGGTTGGACAGCCCTGCTCTAGTGCATTAATAGTATAGTTGAATCAGGTCATATAGTGCTAGGGTGGGACAACTTATAGTGTCACTCAGACTGGGGGATACACACACTCTGACCCCTCTGACCTAGCTGTCTCTAGGTGCGTCTAAGGATGGAGCTGGGGGAACTCTGATGTCACTGACCTCTCTGTCCACTGTGTCTATAGGTGCGTCTAAGGATGGAGCCGGGGGCATCGATGAGGAAGACTTCATCAAAGCTTTCACTGACGTCCCCACAGTACAGGTAACACACACATGCTAGTATGCATTAGTACCAGGACTGCAAGTGACAAGACTGTTTTTGGATACCATCACTAGTGTGAACTAAATCTCTGTCTCTGTCTGTCTGTCTGTCTGTCTGTCTGTCTGTCTGTCTGTCTGTCTGTCTGTCTGTCTGTCTGTCTGTCTGTCTGTCTGTCTGTCTGTCTGTCTGTCTGTCTGTCTGTCTCTCTTTCTGTCTCTCTTTCTCTCTCTCTCTGTCTGTCTGTCTGTCTGTCTGTCTGTCTGTCTGTCTCTCCCTCTGTCAGATCTACTCATCTCGTGACCTGGAGGATAACCTGAATAAGATCAGAGAGATCTGTTCTGATGACAAACATGACTGGGACCAAAGAGCTGCCGCAATGAAGAAGATCCGCTCGCTGATTGTTGCCGGGGCGACAGAGTATGAGTGTTTCTACCAACACCTGAGGCTGTTAGACGGAGCGTTCAAACTGTCGGCTAAAGACCTCCGATCGCAGGTGGTAAGAGAGGCCTGCATCACTGTGGCGTGAGTACTACATATTTTTACGTTTCTTTTTACATTACTTCTAAATAAAATTATTTGAAAATGGAAGTAACACTTAATCACTGCCCCCCTCTCTCTCTCCCTATTTCTCCAGCCACCTGTCAACAGTGTTAGGTAATAAGTTTGACCATGGAGCCGAGGGCATTCTTCCTGTCCTGTTCAACCTCATCCCTAACTGTGCCAAGGTTATGGCCACGTCAGGGGTCTCTGCTATACGCTTTATCATACGGGTGAGTTAGACCGCCACACACACCTAACACACACACACCTGACACGTACCACAGATAATAAAATGACCTTTTGTGTATTTCTCTCTCTCTCTCTGCAGCACACACACGTTCCCAGACTCATCCCCCTGATAACCAGTAACTGCACCTGCAAGTCTGTGGCCGTCAGAAGGTGAGGAGGATTAAAAATAATTACAAAAGTTATTGATGAAACTGAAGAGGATTGTAGTAATGATGATGATATTTCTTCCTCCCTCAGGAAATGTTTTGACTTCTTAGACCTGCTGCTGCAGGAGTGGCAGACCCAGACTCTAGAGAGGTGAGAGTTCAACACACAGCTGGACAAATATAAGGCTGTTCAAAAGCTAATGGAATCTTGGTAGAATCTTATACACGTGTTATTTGCATGACGTTACAATGTACATGTTGCCAAAGTGTACTTTGGAAATTAAATTATTAATTTACAATATAAACATTAGTTAAAATGATAATAACCAAGATGGTCAATGGGATGATCAGTAACAACTATAATCAAGGGTCAAAATAGATAGAAGGCTGACTCTGCCCACATAGCCCAGGCTATTAGATAGATAGATAGATAGATAGATAGATAGATAGATAGATAGATAGATAGATAGATAGATAGATAGATAGATAGATAGATAGATAGATAGATACTTTATTGATCCCAGAGGGGGACATTTCCATACAATAACCATACAATAACAATGGAGGAGAGAATAAAATAACCATACAATAACAATGGAGGAGGGACTAAAATAACCACGTACAATAACAATGGAGGAGGGAATAAAATAACCATACAATACAATAACAATGGAGGAGGGACTAAAATAACCATACAATAACAATGGAGGAAGGACTAAAATAACCATACAATAACAATAACAATGGAGGAGAGACTAAAAACACGTACAATAACAATGGAGGAAGGACTAAAATTACCATACAATAACAATAACAATGGAGAAGAGAATAAAATAACCATACAATAACAATGGAGGAGAGAATAAAATAACCATACAATACAATAACAATGGAGGAGAGAATAAAATAACCATACAATAACAATGGAGGAGAGAATAAAATATCCATACAATGACAATAACAATGGAGGAGAGACTAAAATAACCATACAATACAATAACAATGGAGGAGAGAATAAAATAACCATACAATGACAATAACAATGGAGGAGAGAATAAAATAACCATACAATACAATAACAATGGAGGAGAGAATAAAATAACCATACAATACAATAACAATGGAGGAGAGAATAAAATAACCATACAATGACAATAACAATGGAGGAGAGAATAAAATATCCATACAATGACAATAACAATGGAGGAGAGAATAAAATAACCATACAATACAATAACAATGGAGGAGAGAATAAAATAACCATACAATAACAATAACAATGGAGGAGAGACTAAAATAACCATACAATAACAATGGAGGAGAGACTAAAATAACCTAACAATAACAATGGAGGAGAGACTAAAATAACCATACAATAACAATAACAATGGAGGAAGGACTAAAATAACCATACAATAACAATAACAATGGAGGAGGGACTAAAATAACCATACAATAACAATAACAATGGAGGAGAGACTAAAATAACCATACAATAACAATAACAATGGAGGAGAGAATAAAATAACCATACAATACAATAACAATGGAGGAGAGAATAAAATAACCATACAATAACAATAACAATGGAGGAGAGAATAAAATAACCATACAATAACAATAACAATGGAGGAGAGACTAAAATAACCATACAATAACAATAACAATGGAGGAGAGACTAAAATAACCATACAATAACAATAACAATGGAGGAGAGACTAAAATAACCATACAATAACAATGGAGGAGAGAATAAAATAACCATACAATAATAATAACAATGGAGGAGAGAATAAAATAACCATACATTAACAATGGAGGAGAGACTAAATTAACCATACAATGACAATAACAATGGAGGAGAGACTAAAATAACCATACAATGGCAATAACAATGGAGGAGAGACTAAAATAACCATACAATAATAATAACAATGGAGGAGAGAATAAAATAACCATACAATAACAATAACAATGGAGGAGAGACTAAAATAACCATACAATAACAATAACAATGGAGGAGAGACTAAAATAACCTTACAATGGACAATAACAATAACAATGGCCTAGAGGACATGTGCAGGTTGGTTGGTCTGTCAGACATATATGGCATGCAGCAACGTAGTGCGCTGCCAACCCACAGCTCTCTGTGTCCTTCCCCCAACAGGACGGGTCGCCTATTCTCATCAGAGAGGATTTTGAAACCTTGAATAAGGGTTTCAAATTTGGGGAAATTTAACTCCGTTTTATATTTTTGGGACATTTTGTCAGGAAATGCAGCTCTGTCTCCTGCTGTGGTGCAGTGGTTGCACCTACAGGAAAGGCTGTGCAAGGCTGTGCTCACTGAGCCTGTACATTGTCAAGGTTTTTCTAAGGTTTTGATCAGTAACCATGGTCAAATAGTTTCTCTCTCTCTGTCCGCCTCTCACTCAGACATACAGCGGTGATGGTAGCGAGCATTAAGAAGGGAATCGCAGATGCCGACGCAGAGGCCAGGGTAGAGGCCCGCAAGTAAGAATACACACACATTTAGCAGACGCTCTTATCCAGAGCGACTTACAGTAGTGAGTGCATACATTTTAATACCTTTTTCGTACTAGTCCCCCGGGGGAATCGAACCCACAACACTGGCTTTGCAAGCGCCATGCTCTACCAATTGAACTACACAGGACTACAAACACACACACACACACACACCCACGCATCACACACACACACATTACATACATACACGCACGCACACATTACACATACCTTATTTCTCTCTCGCTCTCTCTCCCCCCCTCTCTCTCTCTCTCCCTCCCTCCTCCCCCCTCCCTCCCTCCCATCTCTCTCTCTCTTTCTCAGGGCATATTGGGGTCTTAGGAACCATTTCCCGGGGGAGGCGGACTCTCTGTTCAACTCGTTAGAACCGTCCTATCAGAAGAGCCTCCAATCGTCTCTCAAGAGTTCCGGGAGCGTGACTTCTCTTCCTCAGAGCGACCGCTCCTCTTCCTCATCACAGGAGAGCCTCAAGTAATGAGCCCTGACCTCAAACACCTGACCCCTGACCTTTAACTATATGTTTTTTGGAGGAGGGGCTCAGAGGTAATGTTCTACTCTCTCCCTCTTTCCTTCTCCCTCTCTCTCTTTCTCAGTCGTCCTCTGTCATCCAAATGGTCAGCTGCTCCTGGAAGAGGTGAGACAGACAGACACACACACACACACACACACACACACACACACACACAAATACCTCTCCGGTATTATTAACATAATTATCTTGTGGTGTGTACGTTATTTGTGTGTTTATGTTTATTATGTACAGTGCATTCAGAAAGTATTCAGACTCCTTGACTTTTTCCACATTTTGTTACATTTTAGAATAAGGCTATAATGTATTAAATAAATACAAATCCTGAGCAATCTACACGCCATACCCCATAATGACAAAGCGAAAACAGGTTTTTATTGATTATCCTACACACCATACCTCATAGTGAGAAAGAAGATTCTCTGGTCTGATGAAACCAAGATTGAACTATTTGGACTGAATGCCAAGAGTCACGTCTGGAGGAAACCTGGCACCATCCCTATGGTGAAGCATGGTGGTGGCAGCATCATGCTGTAGGGATGTTTTTCAGCAGCAGGCACTGGGAGACTAGTTAGGATCGAGGAAAAGATGAACGGAGCAAAGTACAGAGAGATCCTTGATGAAAACCTGCTCCAGAGCACTCAGGTCCTCAGACTGGGGCCAAGGTTCACCTTCCAACAGGACAACGACCCTAAGCACACAGCCAAAACAATGCAGGAGGGGATTTGGGAAGTCTCTAAATGTCCTTGAGTGGCCCAGCCAGAGCCCGAACTTGAACCCGATCAAACATCTCTGAAGAGACCTGAAAATAGCTGTGCAGCAACGCTCCCCCTCTAACCTGACAGAGCTTGAGAGGATCCGCAGAGAAGAATGGGAGAAACTCCCCAAATACAGGTATGCGAAGCTTGTAGGGTCATACCCAAGAAGACTCAAGGCTGTAATCGCTGCCAAAGGTGCTTCAACCAAGTACTGAGTAAAAGGTCTGAATACTTATGTAAATGTGATATTTGTTAATTTTTTTTATACATTTGCAAAAATTTCTAAAAACCTATTTTTGCTTTGTCATTATTGAATATTGTGTGTAGATTGATGAGAGAAAAAAAACGTTCATCCATTTTAGAATAAGGCTGTAACGTAACAAAAAAGTCAAGAGGTCTGAATACTTTCCAAATTAACTGTATGTGCAAGCAAGTGATTGTGTAGTATGTGGTGGTGATGTTGGTGTCTGTACAGTATAGTGATGTGTGTTTTTTGCGTGTGTGTGTGTGTGTGAATGTGTGTGTGTGTGTATGTGTGTGTGTGAATATGTGAGTGTGTGTGTGTGTGTGTGTGTGTGTGTGTGTGTGTATATATTTGTGTGTGTGTATTGATGTCGGAAGTTTACATACACCTTAGCCAAATACATTTAAACTCAGTTTTTCACAATTCCTGACATTTAATCCTAGTAACTGTCTTAGGTCAGTTAGGATCACCACTTTATTTTAAGAATGTGAAATGTCAGAATAATAGTAGAGAGAATTATTTATTTCAGCTTTTATTTCTTTCATCACATTCCCAGTGGGTCAGAAGTTTACATACACTCAATTAGTATTTGGTAGCATTGCCTTTAAATTGTTTAACTTGGGTCAAACGTTTCGGGTAGACTTCCACAAGCTTCCCACAATAAGTTGGGTGAATTTTGGCCCATTCCTCCTGACAGAACTGGTGTAACTGAATCAGCTTTGAAGGCCTCCTTGGTCGCACACGCTTTTTCAGTTCTGCCCACAAATTTTCTATAGGATTGAGGTCAGGGCTTTGTGATGGCCACTCCAATACCTTGACTTTGTTGTCCTTAAGCCATTTTGCCACAACTTTGGAAGTGTGCTTGGGGTCATTGTCCATTTGGAAGACCCATTTGTCACCAAGCTTTAACTTCCTGACTGATGTCTTGAGATGTTGCTTCAATATATCCACATAATTTTCCTTCCTCATGATGCCATCTATTTTGTGAAGTGCACCAGCCCCTCCTGCAACAAAGCACCCCCACAACATGATGCTGCCACCCCTGTGCTTCACGGTTGGGATGGTGTTCTTCGGCTTGCAAGCCTCCCCCTTTTTCCTCCAAACATAACGATGGTCATTTTGGCCAAACAGTTCTATTTTTGTTTAATCAGACCAGAGGACCAAGATCTTTGTCCCCATGTGCAGTTGCAAACAGTAGTCTGGCTTTTTTATGGCGGTTTTGAAGCAGTGGCTTCTTCCTTGCTGAGCGGCCTTTCAGGTTATGTCGATATAGGACTCGTTTTACTGTGGATATAGATACTTTTGTACTTGTTTCCTCCAGCATCTTCACAAGGTCCTTTGCTATTGTTCTGGGATTGATTTGCAATTTTTCACACCAAAGTCTCCTTCCTGAGCGGTATGACGGTTGCGTGGTCCCCTGGTGTTTATACTTGGGTACTATTGTTTGTACAGATGAATGTGGTACCTACAGGCGTTTGGAAATTGCTCCCAAGGATGAACCAGACTTTTGGAGGTCTACATTTTTTTTTATTTTTTGGACTTATTTCTTTTGATTTTCCCATGATGTCGAGCAAAGAGGCACTGAGTTTGAAGGTAGACCTTGAAATACATCCACGGGTACCTATCAGAAGCTTCTAAAGCCATGACATCATTTTCTGGAGTTTTCCAAGCTGTTTAAAGCCACAGTCAACTTAGTGTATGTAAACTTCTGACCTACTGGAATTGGGATATAGTGAATTATAAGTGAAATAATCTGTCTGTAAACAATTGTTGCAAGAATTACTTGTGTCATGCACAAAGTAGATGTTCTAACCAACTTGCCAAAACTATATTTTGTTAACATGAAATCTGTGGAGTGGTTGAGAAATGAGTTTTAATGACTTCAAAGTTGAACTGTGTGTGTGTGTGTGTGTGTGTGTGTGTGTGTGGGTGTGTGGGTGTGTGTGTGTGTGTGTGTGTGTGTGTGTGTGTGTGTGTGTGTGTGTGTGTCCGTCCTCCTTCCTCTTCCCAGTCCCGGCGGGTCATAAGGGCGGGGCGTCGCCGGGCTCCCTGCAGCGTTCCCGTAGTGATGTGGATGTTAATGCGGCAACGGTTGCTAAGCAGCGGCACATAGGGCAGGTGGGAGCGGGGAGACTGTCCCCCAGCTCCTACTCCTCATTGGGTAAGGAAGCTGTCAATCAAACCAGACAGCCAAACAATCAGACAGGCAGTTTAGACATCAGTCTCATTGACAGACAGCTGACTGATATAGTCTATCAATCAATCACCCAGATGCACGCAGACACACACACACAACCACACACAGGCATGGTGCTGTGTGTTAAAATGGTTTCCTGGGCTAAACATCTCTCTGAATACACTTCCTGACTCTCTCTCTCCTCTCCCATGTTTGTCTGAATGTGGCTCTGTGTGTTTGTGTGCTTGCTGCCTGTATGTGTGTTTTATGGCTGTGTTTGTGTAGCTATGGTTTGTCAGTGTGTATTTGTTAGGTGTTTTAGTTCTTGTTCTGCATGATTCACT
The DNA here is from genome assembly GCA_023634145.1 of Thymallus thymallus. Classification (NCBI taxonomy): domain Eukaryota; kingdom Metazoa; phylum Chordata; class Actinopteri; order Salmoniformes; family Salmonidae; genus Thymallus; species Thymallus thymallus. The sequence continues at coordinate 20,637,249 of CM042396.1, read as the reverse complement.
GTTTGGACTATGTTGTCTTACTAACACAGACACTACCTCTCTTTTTCTCTAACTCCTCTCTTTCTCTCCTCCGTCTCTTTTCTGTCCTACACCTTCTCACTTCACTGTTTGTTTCCTCCTTTTCTCTCGCTCGCTCTCTCTCTGCCACTCTCTCTCTGCCACCCTCTCTGCCACTCTCTCGCTCTCTCTCTCTCTCTGCCACTCTCTCTCTGCCACCCTCTCTGCCTCTCTCTCTGCCACTCTCTCGCTCTCTCTCTCTGCCACACTCTCTCTCTGCCCTACTCTCTCTGCCACTCTTTCTCTCCCTCTCTCTCTGCCTCTTTCCCTCTCTCTCTCTGCCCCTCTCTCCCTCTCTCTCTCTCTGCCACTCTCTCTCTACCACTAAAGATGATGCCGCTGACAAAACGGATGGTAAGATCAACTCCTCCTTCACTCTCCCCCGCTCAAAAACATCTCACGCTTTTCTTATTTTCCTTTCTCCATGTTTTCTTTCATTCCTTCCTTCATCCCTCCTTCCTCTATATTCTGGCCCTGGACAGGAAAGAGTTAACTCTGTAACCCCAGCCAATCTGTAACCATGGCACCCTCTGCTGTTCCTCTGTACTCTCACATTATCTGTATTCCATAAATGTGACCCGCTCATTTCGGTCTTATGTAGCAAATTTAGAAATGTGTGTTTTTTACATTGGATAAAAGTGACTCAGAGCTACAAAATGGTATATCATACACTACAGTTGAAGAACAATGGGAATAATGCTGCTTTGGTTGTTAAAGTTGTTACCCTACTTTTTGAGAAAATGTCCCTTAAATGTTTTGGTACAGCTACTGGAGAGATCTTCTTTGTCTACACCCATTCAGCATCGTTCACACCCTTTTAAGCTTTAGCCCCACCCATCTCTTTAAGGATTCACATGTGAGGCCATGTGCTAAACAGAGTGAGTAAGGTAGTGTACTAAACAACCAAAGATTTCAAGACTAAAGGCTGGTTTATACTACGTCTATCGACATGTCTGTATTCAGTTGTCGCAGTGACATCATGAACATTCTATTGTCGTCTGACATCAAACTTGTCGTTGTAGTAATGAAAAAGTATAAACACAAAAACGAGCAGCCTGGTAGTCCAAAATAGCAGATCTGCTGTATTTTAACACCAATAAACCCATCCGTTTAAATATGAATTTAGTATATGCCAATCTAGCAAACCAGGCAACTAAAAGCAACTATCTTAACAATGTTTTGGTTATTTTCTAGCTTGTTAGCTTGTTAAAAATAATGATCATATAGCTGACAACGTCTTAACTTTACCTAATTTGTATTCGTTATTGCAGGAAAATAAACTCACAACAAGATCATTATTCACAAGTTAATGGCGAAAATCTAGCTAGCTAGACTCTCTTACCCGTATACACGGATGAAAATCTTCTCCCTCTCTGTCACGCATGCCATGGTTGCCTTTAGTTTGAAGATGTAATCCGGAGACAGGTGTTTTATACAACAGCCTTCTGTGTGTTCTCTTTTCAACTCCCTCCGCATATTTGCAATCAAACACCATCTCCTTATCTATCTTACTCTGCTTCCACCTGATATTCTACTGATTTCAAAACTTGGTCCTCCAGAAAGGGAAAAGCATTAGCAACACTTTTGCAGTTCTTCATTATATCTTTTTTTATCTTGAAAAAAAGCTGCGTTAGAAAGAATTACCTACACATACTAGCATCTCATGTTATAGACAGAAGCATGCTACATGTAGACCAATCCGAACTCATCCCTCGGCATGTCCAGGTCATCAATTTTCTCAGCCAATTTTCTCAGCTTTTTCCGTGGCTAAACCAACTAAACTCGTAATTTTAACAGTTTTATTCATATTTACAGATGGCATAGTTTGTTATTAAGGCGCATGAATTTCTGCCCAAAATCACATTTTTGAACACATTTATACAACATAAATGTATGTTTACGTTCAAATGCCTCTCCTGTGAAGTAGTAGTCTAGTTTCCTGAAACGAGTCACAAATTATATCTCATATCTGGGACTAGAGCATATGACATAAGAAAAAAGAATCCCAAAGTTCTGATTTAGGTGACAGTCAGATATTATTTGGGCATTTTAGTCAGTCTAGCTACATCATATGAAATTTCCCCCCCGGGGGATCAATAAAGTACCTATCTATCTATCTATCTATCTTGACCTCTGACACAGCCCTCCCTCCTCTCTGTGTCTGACTGTAGGGGTCAGGTCAGTCAGTGGATAGACAATAGTACTTAGTGTAGGTCTAGAGACTGTAAGACAAGTTACTGTTTAGACTGTAGGTTAGGTATATACTTGTATATAGACTAATAGTATTCAGCAGTAGTGCTTCTTACCTTCTCTAAACTAGTGCTTAGTAGTGGAGGGTGGTGGACTCTGTTCTATTCAGAAAGTGTGAGAAGAAGATTGTGTGTGTCCAGTCAGTGTCTGGTCTGACCGTATGACCTCTGACTTCAGGTCGTCTGAGGACCAAGCAGCCTCTCACCACGGCAACTAGCGTCAGCCAGGTGGACTCCCGGGGACGCACCCGAACCAAGATGGTGTCCCAGTCACAACGTAAGGAGAAACACACACACACGCCTTAAACACATATACACTTTAAACACATATATACACACACACACACACACACGTTCACACAGATTTGAGCCTAAAATACCACATCCCTCACATACAATCAATGTTCCACTGCTGTGAATGTATAAGTGTATTTGAGCATGTGTGTTTGCGAGATAAGTTATACACACTCTTTCTGTAGTTTGGGGGCGGCAGGTAGCCTAGCAGTTAGAGCGTTGGGCCAGTAACCGAAAGGTCACTGGTTCAAATACCCAAGCTGACAAGGTGGGAAAAAGAAACCTGACAATGTGTCCTTGAGCAAGGCACTTAACCCTAATTTGCTCCAGGGGCTGACCCTGTAGGTAGGCCGTCATTGTAAATAAGAATATGTTCTTAACTGACTTGCCTAGTTAAATAAAGGTAAAATAAAAAAAAGTCAAAGCTCCTGCAAATGTCTTTTTTTATACCTCTTAGGTTCCTACGAATCAGATTGCACACCAGGTATTGTGTGTGTGTTGCAGTGGGTTACACAGACCCATTTATGTTTCTCTCATGGTCACCATTGTTTTTTTGTGAGAGAGGATGTTTTCTCTGCATGCTCTGTTGTCTCACCACTGAGAGTGTTTTGTTGTTGGTGTGAAGAGTCCATGTCTGCCAATAGTAATACCAAAACATGACAAAACACAGCACCAGGAGCTAACTAACTCGGCACCACTAACTCGGCACCAGGAGCTAACTAACTCGGCACCAGGAGCTAACTAACTCGGCACCAGGAGCTAACTAACTCGGCACCAGGAGCTGACCAACTCGGAACCACTAACTCGGCACCAGGAGCTGACCAACTCAACAAATAGAGTAGATGAGCAGCACTCTCAAGAAGCAGTGTGTAGACTGGTCTGACCTCTGGAACCAGCATAGCAGTGTGGATTGGTCTGACCTCTGGAACCAGCATAGCAGTGTGGATTGGTCTGACCTCTGGAACCAGCATAGCAGTGTGGATTGGTCTGACCTCTGGAACCAGCATAGCAGTGTGGATTGGTCTGACGTCTCTGGAACCAGCATAGCAGTGTGGATTGGTCTGACGTCTCTGGAACCAGCAGCATAGCAGTGTGGATTGGTCTGACGTCTCTGGAACCAGCATAGCAGTGTGGATTGGTCTGACGTCTCTGGAACCAGCATAGCAGTGTGGATTGGTCTGACGGCTCTGGAACCAACATAGCAGTGTGGATTGGTCTGACGTCTCTGGAACCAGCATAGCAGTGTGGATTGGTCTGACGTCTCTGAAAACAGCATAGCAGTGTGGATTGGTCTGACGTCTCTGGAAACAGCATAGCAGTGTGGGCTGGTCTAATCTTTCTGGAAACAGAATAGCAGTGTGTGTGTTATTACATAAACTGTAGTGACGAGTGTATTTTTGTTATTTCTAAAGCAATAAAATCATCACCTCCCCCGTTGGCCTGCTTCTGTTTGTTCCTGCTCACGTCTGATTGGCTAAGGCCCAGAGATTGACAGGTCTCTCACAGACACACACACATACACAGGGGTTCTGCGTGCATCTCCCTCCAGCCTCCTCCCTTTTCTCGTTTTCGTGACGGTTGGTAGCCTAGTGGTCAGAGCGTTGGGCCAGTTACCGAAATGTTGCTGGATCGAATCCCGAGCCGACAAGGTGAAAACCTGTCGGCTCAAGTGTCCTTGAGTAAGGCACTTAACCCTAATTTGCTCCAGGGGCTGACCCTGTAGGTAGGCTGTCATTGTAAATAAGTTCTTAACTGACTTGCCTAGGTAAATAAGGTTTAAAAATAATAATAATAATCCCCACCAATTGCATACTTCCCTCGTCACTGCAGACGATTTCTAATGGGATCACTCTGATGATGCTTTCCTGGCATGAAAAAAATAAGAGATTCTAGGAAAATTAAGAATGATGGGGAGTTGGCTTTGGGCAGGTTTTGGTTGTGTGTGTGTGTATTTGAGAGAGAGAGAGAGTGTGTGTGTGTGTTTTAGTGCATTTTTACTTTCAAGGTGTTTTTATTTCCTCCATTGTGAAGCTGCTTTGCTTCGTCAGCGATACTGCTGCGTCACACACCAGCTACCCATCATGCAGTGTTCTACCGTTCCTCCATCGAGCCTCACAGCTGACTCCGTGTGTGTCAACCTTCACAGTTTATTCAATATTTATTTATTTATATTTAGTTGATACATGTATTTCTGTGTTGGAAACGTGTTCATTGTCGCTCTCATTCTCTCGTCAAGGAACGCACGGAATGCTCCCATGATGCTCTCTGTATTCTAACTCCCATGGTGCTTTGTGCTCTAACACCCATAATCCATCTTGTCTAACTTCCTGTTCCTGTCCCCTTCTCCGCTCTCTTCCTAACCAATGGTCTTACGGCTCCTCCCCACTCCTTCTCATTGGTGCAGGATCTCAGTCTGCTACCCCCGTTGGTGGTAAGAATCTAACGTCTACTACCTGTTACCCTCTTTCCTTCACCCCCTCTCACCCTCCTCACCCCTCACCCAAGCTGGTCACCTAAAACTCCACCCCCATTCTGGCTGAAGCATGCTGGGACTTTTAGTTGAAACTAAAACATGGCTGTCTGCCTTCTTATGACTCCTTACTCTTTGAGCTGAGGCCTTTGTCTACCTGTTAGGAGGGAAGGAGGAGCGGAGGGGATAGACGCGGGAGATATGAGAGAGAGGGAGAGGGAGAGATAGCGATGCATTGGGGATTCTGATGCATGGGAGGTAGAATGCCATGTGACCAGCATGCTCTGACAGACCAGATCACTCTGAAGTGGGGTTGTAGGGACACGGGGGTTTCTTATTTACGTAGTGTTGGCTCCAACTTAGTGTGGTTTGTGTATTCTAGTATGGTTTGTGTATTCTAGTGTGGTTTGTGTATTCTAGTGTGGTTTGTGTATTCTAGTGTGGTTTGTGTATTCTAGTGTGGTTTGTGTATTCTAGTGTGGTTTGTGTATTCTAGTGTGGTTTGTGTATTCTAGTGTGGGTTGTGTATTCTAGTGTGGTTTGTGTATTCTAGTGTGGTTTGTGTATTCTAGTGTGGGTTGTGTATTCTAGTGTGGGTTGTGTATTCTATTATGGTTTGTGTATTCTAGTGTGGTTTGTGTATTCTATTATGGTTTGTGTATTCCAGTAATGTTTGTGTATTCTAGTGTGGTTTGTATATTCTGGTACGGTTTGGGTATTCTAATATGTGTATTCTAATATGGTTTGTGTATTCTAGTATGGTTTGTGTATTCTAGTAAGGTCTGTGTATTCTGCGTGTCTATGGTGATATAGATGTACACATTTCAGTCGTGTGGTAAACAGGTAAACAGAGTTTCTCACTCGTGTCACATGACCCTCTCTTTCCACACATTTCACTTTCACACCTCTTCACATCTGTCTTTGAGTTAAGATATCACAAAACTAAGGCATGTGTAGATCTGTTTCAGTCACCACAAGGCTTTATGGGCCATGTGATTTGCAACTGGCGGAATGAAAAACATATTGTTACCAGACCTGGGTCAATAATACACTCAAATACTTTCAAAGACTTTAGTTGCACTTGATTTACTATTGAAGTAATAGGAATAATACTCCCAAAAGGTAAAAACAAGCGCACGCCGTACTTTTAAGTGTTTGACAGGTATTTAATTGAACCCAGATCTGATGCAGACATGGTGATGGAGCTAGGGGATGTTGTTGTGGTTATTCCATAGACAATAGGGTCCCACTCATGACTAGTGTGTGGTCTGTCTCTAACTCTCCCCTAACACCCTCCCCCCCCCCCCCTCTCTCTCTCTCTCTCTCTCTAGCCGGTAGTCGGAGTGGTTCCCCGGGCCGCGTCCTGACCAGTACAGCTCTGAGTGCGCTGGGTTCTGGAGCCCAGAGGGTCCTAGCCGGGGCCAGGACAGGAGGGAGACGTAGCCGCATCCCCCGCAGCCAGGGCTGCTCGCGAGACTCCTCCCCTACACGCCTGTCTGTCGGTGAGTAGAGCACACACAGTTCCCCAAGCCTCCTCCTTTCCTTACTCCACAGTATACATTAATTTGTATCTTTGTTTGTTATTTCTAAAGCAATAAAATCATCCCCTCCCCCGTTGGCCTGCTTCTGTTTGTTCCTGCTCACGTCTGATTGGCTAAGGCCCAGAGATTGACTGGTCTCTCACAGACACACACACAGGGGTTCTGCGTGCATCTTTCTCTAGCCTCCTTCCTTTTCCCGTTGTCGTGACGGCAGATAGCCTAGTGGTCAGAGCGTTGGGCCAGTAACCGAAAGGTTGCTAGATCGAATCCCCGGTGAAAACCTGTCTGTGTCCTTGAGCAAGGCACTTAACCCTAATTTGCTCCAGGGGCTGGCCCTGTAGGTAGGCCGTCATTGTAAATAAGAATTTGTTCTTAACTGACTTGCCTAGTTAAATAAAGGTACAAATAAATAAATATTTTCTCCAACAAATTTGAAAGCAAGAACTCTTTTAAAGCTCTCCTCTCCTTCCTCTCTTTCTCTTCTCCTTCCTCTCTTTCTCCTCTCTCGCTCTCTCTCTCTCTCCTCCCTCTCTCCTCTCCTACCTCTTTTTTTTCATCTCTAGCTCCCTCCAGTATTAGTTCCATCTACAAAGGAGCAAGCAGAGGAGGTAAGAACTCTCAGACTCATCCCTCTAACAATGCCACCTCTGCCCACGTCCCTCCATCTCTCCGTCTCTGTTTCTATCTCATCTCTCTGTCCACTCCTCCACCCCTCTGCCCACGTCCCTCCATCTCTCCGTCTCCATGTCTCTAACTCATCTCTATGTCCACCCCTCCATCTCTCTATCCACCCCTCCATCTCTCTCACACCCCTTCATCTCTCTGTCCACCCCTCCATCTCTCTGACACCATTCCATCAGGCTCTCACTCACCGTCTCAAAATATCAGAATCCTCCTCTCTAACCTCCCAACTCATGGCTTTGTGTGTCATGGCGATGGGTTGCCATGGTAATCGTGATGACAATTTGCATCTTGCCACTAACCAATTGGCCACAAGTGTGAATGAAGCGTATTAGGATCGGTGAAGATGAATTGGTTCCCCCATTACACTTCCTTAGGCTGTGGTTAACTCTTGATTGGTGTGTGGGTGGCTGCTCTGGCCAATGAACAGTCCGGATGAACTTGATGCTTATTGGATAAAAACAGATCCTCCCCCCTCACCCCTCTCTTTCATCTGCATCTCATTTCCTCCGTGTGTGTGTGTGAGTGCGGATAAAAGAGTAACCAGCAGTAGGCTTGGGCGGTATCCAGATTGTCATACCTTCATACCGACCTTGTGCCATCCCGGGATATTCGGTAAAACCGTTACTGTAATCCAAAAGGTTAAGAATGCTAACAAGTACGTGTAAAAACCCATAGCGAATGCTAGCTAAATGCTAAGGAGCGCATTGCGAACATCTTATACAATCTCTGGCATAAACTAAAGTTATATAATTAACAAAAAAATGCTACTCACAGTTTGCTGCACACACAAAACAAATGTTAGATAGCAAGGATCTTGATCCTCTTGATTCTCTGCTGTTACCAAGAGAAGCTTGATTTTGCAAGAAGCTAACCTAGCTACTAAATTAGCAAACCAAATGCACAACTGCAGAGCATTTAGCACACTGTAGACTGTTAACTTAATAGTTATAAGATATCTAGTAGGCAAACATTTAGTTGTGAATTCCATACTATAACTAGATCACCTGGTGTGTTCTGCACAAGAGTTAGTGACTCACAAGGCTCCGGCCTCTCTTCGTTGTGTGCTTGTAAACATACACCACGTGACTGGGGACTACCGGCAAACTTCCTATTGAAAAATAATGTGATGGGGGAAATGAAGAATGTGATTTGCTTTATGTCCTAACATATTGTGCAAGTTGACTGCAGGCATTTACTTAAAGTAGCTGCAAATACTCAAATGTACACTACCGTTCAAAGGTTTGGGGTCACTTAGAAATGAACTTGTTTTTGAAAGAAAAGCTAAATATTTTGTCCATCAAATTGTTCAGAAATACAGTGTAGACATTGTTAATGTTGTAAATGACTATTGTAGCTGGAAACGGCTGATTTTATTTTATGGAATATCTACATAGGCGTACAGAGGCCCATTATCAGCCACCATCACTCCTGTGTTCCAATGGCAAGTTGTGTTAGCTAATCCAAGTTTATCATTTTAAAAGGCTAATTGATCATTAGAAAACCCTTTTGAAATTATGTTAGCACAGCTGAAAACTGTGCTGATTTAAAGAAGCAATAAAACTGGCCTTCTTTAGACTAGTTGAGTATCTGGAGCATCAGCATTTGTGGGTTCGATTACAGGCTCAAAATGGCCAGAAACAAAGAACTTTCTTCTGAAACTCGTCAGTCTATTCTTGTTCTGAGAAATGAAGGCTATTCCATGCGACAAATTGACAAGAAACTGAAGATCTCATACAACACTGTGTACTACTCCCTTCACAGAACAGCGGAAAGAGAAGTGGGAGGCCCCGGTGCACAACTGAGCAAGAGGACAAGTACATTAGTGTCTAGTTTGAGAAACAGACGTCTCACAAGTCCTCAACTGGCAGCTTCATTAAATAGTACCCACAAAACACCAGTCTTAACGTCAACATTGAAGAGGCGACTCCGGGATGCTGGCCTTCTAGGCAGAGTTGCAAAGAAAAAGCCATATCTCAGACTGGCCAATAAAAAGACAAGATTAAGGGCAAAAGAACACAGACACTTGACAGAGGAAGATATGCCTTTTTCTTTGCAACTCTGCCTAGAAGGCCAGCATCCCGGAGTTTTGACGGTATTGAAAAAACATCCCGTGGCTATTTCCAAGTATACGGTATACCGCCCAAGCCTAGCGTGAGTCATGTAATTTCTGAGCCCATCAGTCCTGTGCTCTCTAGGGCTGTGTCTCAACAGTACTGTGGCTTCGTCTCTAAGCCACTGTAAACTATTGAGACTCACCCATGGAGCCAGAAAAGCTGTGCTCTTATTCAGTCCTGTCTATCAGTGTCTCTCTGCCTCTCTCTCTCTGCGCCTCTCTCTCTCTGCCTCTCTCTCTCTCTGCGCCTCTCTCTCTCTGCGTCTCTCTCTCTCTCTGCGTCTCTCTCTCTCCTGCCCTCTTTCTCTCTGTGTTTATTTGTTGTTCTATCCCTCTTTCCTTTTCTCCTTTGTCCTCTCTCTATCCTCTTTCCTTCCCCTCCCCTCCCCTCCCCTCCCCCTGGTACATTACCATGGTACCGTAGCTCGGGGCAGTCGTATCCCTCGGCCCAGTATGAGTCAGGGCTGCAGTAGGGAGGCCAGCAGAGAGAGCAGTAGAGACACCAGCCCTGTACGGTCCATTACACCCCTGGGTGAGTAACACACACACATCACTGACACCACGTAGTAACACACACACATTACTGACACCACGTAGTAACACACACACATTACTGACACCACGTAGTAACACACACACATTACTGACACCACGTAGTAACACACACACATTACTGACACCACGTAGTAACACACACACATTACTGACACCACGTAGTAACACACACACATTACTGACACCACGTAGTAACACACACACATTACTGACACCACGTAGTAACACACACACACATTACTGACACCACGTAGTAACACACACACATTACTGACACCACGTAGTAACACACACACACATTACTGACACCACGTAGTAACACACACACACATTACTGACACCACGTAGTAACACACACACACACACACACACACACACATCATCGACAACCGTAGTAACACACACACATCATCCACACCACGTAGTAACACACACACACACACACACACACATCATCGACAACCGTAGTAACACACACACATCATCCACACCACGTAGTAACACACACACACATCACAGACACCACATAGCAACACACACACACACACACACACACACACATCACCGACACCACGTAGTAACACACACACACACACACACACACACACACACACACACATCACCGACACCACGTAGTAACACACACACATCACAAACACCACGTAGTCACACACACACACACACACACACACATCATCGACACCACGTAGTAACACACACATCACCAACACCACGTAGTAACAAACAAACAAAGACAAGCCATCATTATGGAACAACAAAACTGACAACCTTGCATACATTTGATCCAACGTCAAACACGTGCTAGGCTTTGGATGTCATTAAGCCATTGTAGAACGCTTAACCAGACCAGGAGCACAGCAGGCAGCAAGAAAGCCGGGACTCAACACTAAGGTAGATTATTCCCAGCCTGCCTGGGCTAGCTGAGAAGACTTGTTGCTACAGAAATGTAACACTGTCAGACGCTTTAGGGAAGCAGAACTGGACTCTTATAGGGCTACTGATCACACACACTGACATGTTGTTGCATGGTTCTGGGTCTAACTTTCTCTCACACACAGTGTGAGTGGGTTCTAATGGTGGGTGGGGGGTGTTTCTGTGTGTTTTGTGTGTGGTTCTCCGTGTGTGTGTGTGTGTGTGTGTGTGTGGTTCTCTGTGTGTGTGTGTTTCTACGTGTGTGTGTGGTTGATGGTTGCAGCGTCGCGGCACTACTCTCGCTCCACCGGAGCTCTCCACACCGCCGATGTTTTAGGGGCTGCAGGTGAACAGCTCCATCCTTCTCTTTACATTCTCTAGATCTACTCCTCCTTTTTCTTATTTTGTTCTCTCTCCTCTTCCTGGACATCAAGCTTACACAACCCCGTTCAGTTTCCATGACAACCATTTTGCCTCCATTCCGACGATGCATTTTTGTAGCACTCTTCCCTCATTCATCAATTTCCTGATTTTTGCCCCGCCTTCCATCGATACTGACACGCCCGTACGGCGTCCTCCATGTTTGTTTATTTACTCCCATCATGCTTTGCATGGAAAGTCACAGCTCTTGTGGTCAAGATTCATTTGGTTATTTATTCACCATGCCATCCAGCCGGGGTGGGGGGGGGGGTTGTTTGGAGGAGTTCGGTGGGGGAGGGAGGGATGAGGTGGGTGAGTGTTGGAGGGAAGAGGTTGGTGTGGGAGGGAGGGAGGGAGGGAAGAGGTTGGTGGAGGTGGGAGGGAGGGAGGGAGGGAGGTTGGTGGGTGAGGGAGGGAGGGAAGAGGTTGGTGGGTACTGGAGGGAGGTAAGAGGTTGGTGGGTGAGGGTGGGAGGGAAGAGGTTGGTGGGTACTGGAGGGAGGGAAGAGGTTGGTGGGTGAGGGTGGGAGGGAAGAGGTTGGTGGGTGGGAGGGAGTGAAGAGGTTGGTGGAGGTGGGAGGGAGGGAAGAGGTTAGGGAGGGAGGGTGGGAGGGAAGAGGTTGGTGAGGGAGGGAGGGGTTTGGTGAGGGAGGGTGTGAGTTAGGGAGGAGGTTGTTGGGTGAGGGTGGAAGGGAGGGATTGCAATTGTATGTGTTTGACTGCATCTATAATGTGTCTCTTCCGCTCTCTCTGTCCTCCCTTCAGGGTCAGGGTACAGTATCAGTCAATCCAGTCATCTGTCGTCGTCGTCCGTCAGCGCCATGAGAGTCCTCAACACAGGATCTGATATAGAGGAGGCCCTCGCTGACGCCCTGGTACACACACACACTGTACACACAAACTCTTTATGAGAACTCCTCTCTCCCTGTCGGTTTCATCTACCCTATCTCTCTCTTGCTCTCTCTATCATGGCTCATTATATACACATATACAAGTGCTTACACTGTACACACACACACACTCTCTCTCACACTAACTCAAAGTGGTATTCAATGTCGGGGTCGCGACCCCTAGTGAGGTTATTTACATTTTAATAAGCGAGATGAACATGTGGTGAATTTAAGGTTATTTGTTGATGTAAACATTTAAATTAACAGATTTTAAGGTTCTGTCATTAGGTTTGGGCTGTGGTGAAAAACATGGGGTCCCTGGTGAAAAGGTTTGAATACCACTGCACTAACTGTTGTGGTGACTAACTCCTGGTTCCTCCTCTGTTTAATGCTGTCAGCTGTTGGGAGACATGAAATCCAAGGTCAGCTTCTCTAAGTGTGTGTGTGTGTGTGTGTGTGTGTGCATGTGCGTGTTATGTTGTATGTGTACATGTTACAAAAATGGATGTTTCTCTTTCTCGCCCTCCCTCCCCCTATAGAAGAAGCCAGCGCGGCGGTGCTATGAGAACTATGGGATGTATTCGGATGATGATGCTAACAGTGATGCGTCCAGTGCCTGCTCAGAGCGCTCCTACAGCTCCAGGAACGGAGGAGCCATCCCTACGTACATGAGACAGACAGAAGACGTGGCCGAGGTCAGAAACCATTGATTTATTGGCACCATATGCAAATAACATTCCCTTATTGCAATCATTTAAATCACTTCTGTTCAGATAATCCCCCGTTTTTTTCTGTGGAATCCTGGCTGAAGATTCAATAGTTTCTTTATTTAGAACATTGTCGTCCATCCTTTAACCCTTTTGTGTTAAAGGTGTTGAACCGCTGTGCCAGTGCTAACTGGTCGGAGAGGAAGGAGGGGCTTCTGGGTCTACAAGCTCTACTGAAGAACCAACGCACCCTCAGGTCAGCCTATCACAATGCAGGGTTTCAACTGGCAGCCTATCACAACGCAGGGTTTCACCTAGCAGCCTATCACAATGCAGTCAGAGAAAAAGTTTATCCTGTAACTGTATTTTACTTTGTCTAACCGTGTGTGTGTGTGTGTGTGTGTGTGTGTGTGTGTGCGCAGTCGTGTGGAGCTGAAGAGGTTGTGTGAAATCTTCACCAGGATGTTTGCAGACCCCCACAGTAAGGTATGGATGCATGCACAGCTACAACACAGACACCTTGCACACGGACACCTTATACACACATCTGCGTTTATACTGGATTCTGCCGGAAACAACACTCACTAAACACACATTTATTCTCAGACACACTGAGACTCATAATCAGACAAAAAGTAATGCGCACACACACACACAGCATGTGCTGCTTGCGAAGGTGTCTGATTGTTTTCTAACGGCATGCCACGCCTGAGTCTGCGTGTGACCTCACTCCGCTAGCCAATGGAATTGCTCTCTCACTGTTTTTCAGCCAATCCGCTGGTTGTGCTAACAGCGCTCACGGCAACTCCTCCACTCTTCCTCCCTGCGTGATCTATATACGATTACACCGACCGCACACACACACACACACACACACACACACACACACACTTCTGCCACATTCGCAGCCACCCCCCTCATGCATCCCTTTCTTTCTGACTAACCCCGCCCGCTACGGTTCGTCCCGCCCTCTCTAACGGCACTCCCCCTCCCCTCCCCAACCCCACATCCTGCCCCTCGTCTGACAGTACCGGTTGTGACTTTCAGCGAGAATCCGGATCTAGGGTCTATGCAACGGCAGAATCTGGTATAAGCTCAGCCTGCTTCAAGGTACACCTCAACGTCACACATTTCTCTCTCTCTCTCCCGCTCTATGTCCCTTTCTCGCTGTTGCTCTCGCTCTCACTCTCTCTCTGGTGTGTATACAGACAGAGAGACTCCTATAAGAATCAGGAGGTTCTGATAAAAGGACTGTAGTTCTAGTCTGATATGACATCACAATACCACCTGTTTCGGTCTTAGTCTGATATGACATCACAGTACCACCTGTTTCAGTTCTAGTCTGATATGACATCACAGTGCCACCTGTGTCGGTCCTAGTCAGATATCACATCACAGTACCACCTGTTTCAGTTCTAGTCTGATATGACATCACAGTGCCACCTGTGTCGGTCCTAGTCAGATATCACATCACAGTACCACCTGTTTCGGTCCTAGTCTGATATGACCTCACAGTACCACCTGTTTCAGTCCTAGTCTGATATGACATCACAATAACACCTGTTTCAGTTCTAGTCTGATATGACATCACAGTACCACCTGTTTCGGTCCGAGTCTGATATGACTTGACAGCACCACCTGTTTCGATCCTAGTCTGATATGACATCACAATAACACCTGTTTCAGTTCTAGTCTGATATGACATCACAGTACCACCTGTTTCGGTCCGAGTCTGATATGACTTGGCAGCACGACCTGTTTCGATCCTAGTCTGATATGACATCACAATAACACCTGTTTCAGTTCTAGTCTGATATGACATCACAGTGCAACCTGTTTCAGTCCTAGTCAAACATGACTTGACGGTACCACCAGTTTTAGTCCTAGTCTGATATGATATCACAATACCACCTGTTTCAGTCCTAGTCTGATATGACATCACGGTACTACCTGTTTCGGTCCTAGTCTGATATGACATCGCAGTACCACCTGTTTCGGTCCTAGTCTGATATGACCTCAAAATACCACCTGTTTCAGTTCACAGGTACTCTGACATCAGTCCGAGTTGGGAAGTGGTGTGTGTACACTGCACGCATATCTGTGTGCGCATGTGATGAGTGTGTGTGCATTTCCCAGGATGCTAACTGTTTGTATGTTTCTTTCTCCTCCATGCCTCTCCTTTGGAACTCTCTGTAGAGAGTAAGTCTGGACAGCGTTTATTTTACGTTTGTGGTTGTGACACTAACCTGGTAATCTGATTGGCAACTCATCTCAAATTGATTGATTAATTGATTAATTTGCCGAATGGTAATCTGACTGGGCGGCTAATTGAATGGTTTCCAAGGCAACCAGACTCACTCACTAACCGACCCGGTGATGTCACCCCTCACAGCTATGACATCACTATGACATCATCATGCCCTCCTGTGATTGGTGCTGTTCTGCAGGCGACAGCCAATCAGCATGTGTGTTTAGTGAATACTGAATATTGATTTATTTATTGGTAAACATAATTCTGCTTGCTGCACGCTGACTGGAATGACTGATTGATTGGTCGATTGATAAGTGAGTGTAGTTGTCTCTTGCATGGGACCCTGAGCTCCACTCAGCCTATCCCATAGTACCGGAGTCTGTTTGTTTCCGTGTGTATGCGTGCGCGCTTGTGTACATGAGTGTGTGTTTTATAAAGTGTGTATGTGTGTTTATATGTACAGGTTGTGAGTGTGTGTGTGCGTTAATGTGTGTGTGTAACCCTGTGTCCCCTCTCTCCCAGGTGTTCAGCATGTTCTTGGAGACCCTAGTGGACTTTGTCCTGGTGCACAGAGAAGACCTGCAGGACTGGTTGTTCGTCCTGCTCACCCAGCTGCTGAAGAAGATGGGAGCTGACCTACTGGGATCAATACAGGCCAAGGTCCAAAGAGCACTGGACATCACACGGTCAGTCTTGGTGTGTGTAAAAAGTGTGTTTGTGTGTGTGTGTGTGTGTGTGTCTTTAACTTAATGTGTGTGTTCTCCTCTACAGAGAGTCTTTCCCCAACGACCTCCAGTTCACTATCCTCATGAGGTTCACTGTGGACCAGACTCAGACACCCAACCTCAAGGTACACAGCTGTGTGTGTGTAGCGAGTGGTTGTTTTATGTGTGTGTGCTTTACATATGAAGAAAGAGATGGACAGAGTGAGAAAAGATAATGAGAGAAGATGGAAGGAGGGTGAGAGAGAGGGGGGGGGGTATATAGGGAGGGTTGAAAGGTGGGGACGCCTACTGTCTCACGGTAACCACTATTCTGACCTCACGGCTGTTTAATGCTGGCTCCACTTGGACTCGACACTTGGATACGACTGACACTCCTTCAATTAAATCCACCAACCACTGGCTTTGCTCTCTGCAGTCTGATCCCCTCCCTCCACCTCACCTTCTAACCCACAGTCCAGCAGATGGCGATATTGATCTGGTCCATCTTACCGTACAAAAGCATTGTATGAACCCGCAATGCACTCATATCCCCCGTGGACCATCAATATCGCCATCTGCCGGACTATGTCTGTCTGTCTCCCTCCCCTCCATCCCCTTCCTCCCCTCCTCTCACCTACCCTCTCATCTTTCTTCTCCCTCCCCCTACCTTCCTCTCTCCCTCCCTCTACCTTCCTCTCCCCCCCCTGCCTCCCTTTCTGACCCCTCCCCCCTCCCTCTCTCTGACACGGTGCTTTCCTCTCTCTCTAAGCCTGTGGAGAGGAGGGGAACGTGTTGTGGGCGGCGCAGCGTTCAATTACTTCCCCCTGCTTCGAGAGTCACGCGGCGCAACGTTAAATTGCTCCCCTCTGCCACGAGAGCCCCGAGGCACCACGCCTGCTGCTCTCTGAACGAGCAGGTCTCAGCCTGGAACCAGTCGTCCCAGGTCAGTTTGCTCAGGGGGGAGCAATTTTATGACGCGCACACTGAGGAGCAGGCGGTCAATGAGGTGTTTTGAATAGAGAGAGAGGGACAAATGGAGAGAATGAATGAAAAGAAAACAAAGAAATTAAAAGGAATGAAAAAGAGAACTTATGTGAACGGGTGGCTCTTTTCCTTTTGTTTCCATTCCTCTATATTGGTTCCTCCCTCCATTCCTCTATATTGGTTCCTCACTCCCTCCATTCCTCTATATATTGGTTCCTCACTCTATTCCTCTATATTGGTTCCTCACTCTATTCCTCTATATTGGTTCCTCACTCCATTCCTCTATATTGGTTCCTCCCTCTATTCCTCTATATTGGTTCCTCCCTCCATCCCTCTATATTGGTTCCTCACTCTATTCCTCTATATTGGTTCCTCACTCCATTCCTCTATATTGGTTCCTCCCTCTATTCCTCTATATTGGTTCCTCCCTCCATCCCTCCATATTGGTTCCTCACTCCCTCTATTCCTCTATATTGGTTCCTCACTCCCTCTATCCCTCTATATTGTCCCTCCATACCTCTATATTGGCTCCTCCCTCCCTCTATGATAGCTGCATGACTACAACTGTGAAGGAGATTGGCATCCTACAGCACCCTCCGTTGTTGCAGATGTCTGCCTGAAACTACTACTGTTCACTTTGTATTACTGAGTACCTTCAACTTTACCTGGGCTCTAACTAGAGCTAGTTTCTGCTCAGAGTTTGGGAACTCCTAGGATGATCTATGATCCACACAGACAGAAAATGTCACACTGACTGTGTGAGTAGGTTGTCTAACGTTTATACTATGACTGTGTGTGTGTGTGTCGTGTCCAGGTGAAGGTGGCCATTCTGAAGTACATTGAGACCTTGACCCTGCAGATGGAGCCTCAGGACTTTGTGAACTCCAGTGAGACGCGCCTGGCTGTGTCTCGTATCATCACCTGGACCACAGAGCCAAAGAGCTCCGAAGTCAGGAAGGTACTGTACACACACACACACACACATTTCTGTGTGCTGCAAATGGTTGATTATTGGTTGTAGCTAGGGCTGTGGCGGTGACCGTATTACCGCCACACCGGCCTTCATGAGTCATGAAGATAGTCACATTTTATGTGACCGTATAGTCACTGTAATTAGGCTTCTCCTAGCTCTGATACTGCTGGGGGTCATTAGTAGCCTACCGAACCTTCTAACTGCCTGGTACTCAGCGCTCTATTGTCCCTCTAATCCCTCTGACATCAATGCAAATGTGTTCGAAAAACTAATCAAACACTTAATGAGAGCCCATGTACTCATGTTGCGCAACATTTCTATAGGCTATGCAATTGTGTGAGAAAACAGAGTGATGGCCTCTACTAAAAAGAAGAGGATCCCATCAGCTTTCTGTAGTATTTATTCCTCAACCTTCCTAATATTAAGCACTTTGCTTCACTTTACAACAGGAGTATAGCCTACCTGGCTGGCATGAAAATTAACCACGGGGAAAAGCATCCTCCATTCGCTATTTAAGTGCATAGATGACATGTATTGTTTCCCACTGCCCCAGTTTAGAGACAGGTACATGATAATGGTCCATTCTAAATCAAAACAAATTTCACACATATATTATTTAGTATATGTAAAGACAAGATTCAATCAAGAATAGTCTGATGGGTGACAATATTAGCCTATCACTTGTGAGTTATATATTATCTCTTGTGAATGTTGCCCAGCATAAGAAACAAATCATAGTCACATCATAGTCACACACCTCATGTAGCCTAGCCCATAGGACTATATGTTTTAATAAGGTTTGTATCACAGCCAAATAACTTTCTTAAAATTAAGCACATTAATCTGCTATACGAGGGGTTTAGAGCCTAACTGAGCCTAACTGGCATACATAAGCAGCGCATGAGTTTCAAGTTTGGATAAGATCATTTTCACCATATAAATGCACATTTTATAATAAAAGCATTACATGCATAATTATAATGTGAAGATATAGTTTAGCAACATTTTAAGCTAAATATTCTGATCTGTTGCGTCAACCACATTTCGTAAAAAAATGTTTTTTTTTATGCTAGTGGTTGTATTAATTTGGGATCTACTGCGTCCCACAACTGTCCCCGACTATGTTTGGTATATTTATTTTTCACATATAATAGAATAGGTTGACTTTTGTACTATGGGGGATAGTAGGTTGACATATCTGACAAAAAGTAAATGTGGACAGTTCTTCAAATATTTTCAATATGCACCACGGAATTGGATGAGGACGTGTGCAGTTGTGTCCCGGATGTGTCTGTCTTCACTTGCAGCCTGTGAGAAAGACCCGATCACGTGATGGGAGAAGGGCACAACAGCCACTGGATGCAAAAGGCATACATTGTTTTGGGGTGCATTATTGCCACAAGTGCTTGTCAAATTGTGAATGAGAGACTAATGAAGTATGTACAGCCTGCACAAAAAAAACAAAGCAGAGCTCATGCCTTTCGAGTGACTTTTTTTTTTTCAAATCATTAGTCGCATCGTGCAGACTAAGTGTGTTAAAAATCTAAACATTTAGCCCAACGTTTGAAGAACAACTTAAGTTACATTAATAACTCTAAATTAAGCATATAGGAATACCTATTTCTTTGTTAGCCGTTTAACACGGAATAGCCGCATGTGCGCACTCCCTCAAATCGTTTGGAGAAAATATTTATATTTTATTCAGCTTTGTTCAATTGTATTCTTCATACTATAAAATAATGCTAAGGAATTCTAAGCAAATCTTGTCTGCTAAATTAACTAGTGTAGCCCACAGCCATTTGGCACAGCCAGATCAGGGCCTAACATAAGGACAACTCAGAGTATGCTATTCTGTTCTTCTGGAATAGACTACATTTTCCTAATATCATGCTTCTTTAGACCTGTATAAAATATATAATGGATTTATTGTGAAGGTGTAGGCTATATTACATGGATTTATTAAACTTTTTTAAATGTAGATGTTCCAAAGGTCAGCATCAGTGGCTTGTAGGCTATGTGTGGAAGCCAGGAGATGCTAAATGTGTTTATTTTA
Organism: Thymallus thymallus; assembly: GCA_023634145.1. Classification (NCBI taxonomy): domain Eukaryota; kingdom Metazoa; phylum Chordata; class Actinopteri; order Salmoniformes; family Salmonidae; genus Thymallus; species Thymallus thymallus. The sequence goes on along the minus strand of CM042396.1, from coordinate 20,617,371 downwards.
ATTAACTGTGAATTGCCTTGAGACCGACAGTTATTTTCTTGACAATCACTGGCTGACGAAATGTCCCTAGTTGTAGCAAACGGATTGGTTCCTGATGTGTCTGTGCGTGGTTGGTACGTGTTCTGATTGGTTCCTGATGCGTCTGTGTGTGGTTGGTACGTGTTCTGATTGGTTCCTGATGCGTGTTTGGTACGTGTTCTGATTGGTTCCTGATGCGTCTGTGCGTGGTTGGTACGTGTTCTCATTGGTTCCTGATGCGTGTTTGGTACGTTTTCTGATTGGTTCCTGATGCGTCTGTGCGTGGTTGGTACGTGTTCTGATTGGTCCCTGATGGGTGTTTGGTAGTGTTCTGATTGGTTCCTGATGCGTCTGTGCGTGGTTGGTACGTGTTATGTTGTATGTGTACATGTCTCACTCCCTCCCTCCCTCCCTCTCTCTCTCTCCCTCCCTGTGTTCCAGGCGGCCCAGTCGGTACTGATCTCGTTGTTCCAGTTGAACACTCCAGAGTTCACCATGCTGCTGGCAGCCCTGCCCAAGACCTTCCAGGACGGAGCCACCAAACTGCTACAGAACCACCTGAGGAACACCGGCAACACTGCACAGGTAACTGCACCTGGCCTTGGCTGTACCCCTCCCAGCAGTTAACTGCACCTGGCCTTGGCTGTACCCCTCCCAGCAGTTAACTGCACCTGGCCTTGGCTGTACCCCTCCCAGCAGTTAACTGCACCTGGCCTTAGCTGTACCCCTCCCAGCAGGTAGCTGCACCTGGCCTTGGCTGTACCCCAGTTTGGCCTGATGAAGGCTTTTAGGAGTTGGTTATAGACACTGTAAGAACTGATCAGGCTGGTGGAAACTAAAAGGCCCTAGCATGTACTTATAGACACTATAAGAACTGATCAGGATGGTGGAAACTAAAAGGCTATTGTGTGTTACTCTCTTCCCCCAGGCCCCGATGGGAAGCCCTCTGACACGTCACACCCCCCGCTCTCCTGCCAGCTGGTCTAGCCCTCTCACCTCTCCTACTAACACATCACAGAACACATCCTCACGCGGGTAACACACACCTCCCAAAGTTCATCTACACTCTGGTAACACACAAACAATCCTTGCAGAACACACCAAGTAACACCTACACACTTACATAATGTTGACCTATTGTGATGGTAATTAGACTGATGTGTTGTGTGCAGTGCATTTGACTATGACACAGAGAACATGAACTCAGATGACATCTACAGTAGTCTGAGAGGAGTTACAGAGGCCATTCAGAACTTCTCCGTCCGCAGCCAGGAAGACATGAACGAAACGGTGAGGAGCGAGACTGTGTGAACCCTACACCATGGAATGTGTCTTATAAATTCAAGCTTGTTTTCTTGATTATTTATAGTCTGTCAGGTGGATTCAGGTGTTACGCCTTCTCTCACACACACACTCACTATGTCCTTGACACCAGATAAGTCCTGCCACTCCCCCTGTAGGGTGGGCACTGTGTGAGAGAGCGAGAGAGACACTGAACTCCATAACCATATAACCCCATCTGTTATGACATTGTCTGGGGTCAAAGCATCACATATACCTGCCATTCTTACAATGTGGATTTTGCAGGAAATTGATTTTTTTTTCTGCTGGGGGTAAGCTATCAGGGGGAAATTCCCACATGTAGTATTTTTACAGGTCAACAATAGGTTGTGATGTGAATATCGTAGCATGTGAGTGTGTACAGTATGTGTGATGTTGTTTATTGTAGACAGCCCTTACATCAGCCCAGCCAACACCCCTCTCCCGTACAAGGACATGGTATGTTCCAAATAGGGGCTATGTCCAAGCTGACATTTCCTCTATAGGTCAGTCTGGAACCTGACCCGTCCTCCCATCATCAACCTGCCAATCAGAGCTCACCTGACTCTATCACCTACCTGTCACATGACCCATTTCTGTCACGTCTGTCTAAATCATCATCACCATCAAGAGTTCGACAACACCCTAACCCCGCTCTCTCTCTCCCTCTCTCGCCATCTCGGCCTCTCCCTCTCGGCCTCTCTCTCCCTCGCCCTCTCTCTCTCGCCCTCTCTCTCTCGCCCTCTCTCTCTCACCCTCTCTCTCTCTCCCAGGGTGGTGGTACTGACCAGGTGGATGGAGGCCGTACTGCTCTGTACAACAAGACATCTCTTCTCAACACCCCCCTGCTCTCCTCTTCTCCTCGGGGCTCCCGAGACCCCTTTACAGACTCCCCCTTTAAACACAGCGTCAAAGATACTTCATTGGACGAATCAGACCAGCAAACTGACGGTACACACAAACGCACACATATTCATACACACACATATTCATACACACAGTGTCATATATGATCAATCAGTATCTCAACCACCATTGGCTGTTGCCCCTGACAGACAGCAGCATTGACCAGTCAGAGCTGGTGTCTGAGCTGCTGAAGGAGCTGTCCAATCACAATGAGCGCGTGGAGGAGAGGAAGGTGGCACTTTGTGAGCTCTTGAAGCTGATTCGTGAAAACACCCTGCAGGTCTGCTGGGACGAACACTTCAAAACTATCCTTCTGTTACTACTGGAGACGCTGGGGGACAGAGAGGTGCACATACACATACACACCCCCGTTATGTACACATGTTTATCAATGTACTTACACGCCCCCGTTATGTACACATGTTTATCAATGTACTTACACACCCCTGTTTTGTACACATGTTCATCAATGTACTTACACACCCCTGTTTTGTACACATGTTCATCAATGTACTTACACACCCCTGTTTTGTACACATGTTCATCAATGTACTTACACACCCCTGTTTTGTACACATGTTCATCAATGTACTTACACACACACCTTGAACAAACTGACAACTTACTTACACCTCTTCTCCTCTCTCCCCTCCTCCTTTGCAGCATGTGATCAGGGTGTTAGCTCTGCATGTTCTGAGGGAGATTCTGAGCCGCCAGCCCTGGAGGTTTAAGAACTACGCTGAACTCACCATCATGAAGGCCCTGGAAGCACACAAGGACCCACACAAAGAGGTACATACACACACACAATCCTTAAAATATACACACACACACTACAGATAATAACATCTCTTGCACATGCAAACACTTCCACTGGACTCTCTCTCTCACACACACACACAAACACACACACTGACTCTCCCACTGTTGTTCCTGTGTGTGAATAGAATGTATTATAATTAAGCAATAAGGCACAAGAGGGTGTGGTATATGGTCAATATACCACGGCTAAGGGCTGCTCTTAGGCAAGACGCTTTGCGGAGTGCCTGGATACAGCCATTAGCCGTGGTATATTGGCCATATACCACAAACCCCTAAGGTGCCTTATTGCTCTTATAAACTGGTTACTAAAGTAATTAGGCAGTAAAAATAAATGTTTTATCATACCCATGGTATACGGTCTCGTATACCATGGCTGTCAGCCAATCAGCATAAAGGGCTCAAACCACCCAGTTTATAACTGGTACTATAACCCTGTTCCTGTGTGAATAGAAGGCATTATAACTGGTACTATAACCCTGTTCCTGTGTGAATAGAAGGTATTATAACTGGTACTATAACCCTGTTCCTGTGTGAAGGAGTCATTATAACTGGTACTATATTCCTGTTCCTGTGTGTAGGTTGTGCGAGCTGCAGAGGAGACGGCGGCCATGCTGGCATCGTCCATCAGTCCAGACCAGTGTATCAAGGTGCTTTGTCCCATTATCCAGTCAGCTGACTACCCCATCAACCTGGCTGCCATCAAGATGCAGACTAAAGTTATAGAGAGAGTCCCCCACCACGGACTAGTCAGCATGCTGCCTGAGATAGTCCCCGGACTCATACAGGTGACAAACTCCCTCATAAAGGTCACACATACACACACACACACACACCCTGTAATGCAGGGTGATAACTCATGTAAACCTGGGTGATAACCGCTCTATCATGTTAATCAGGGCTATAATCATCTGTCATGTTATGCAGGGTTATGACAACTCTGAGAGCAGTGTGAGAAAGGCCTGTGTATTCTGTCTGGTGGCCCTCTACGCAGTCATAGGGGAGGAGCTAAAACCTCACCTCAACCAACTGTCTGGCAGCAAGGTAAGACCACGCCCACTGTCTACTAACCACTCCCATTACCTCTTCTAATACATCCACACTAGCATACTTGATTCTCAAATGAATCTATAGCTACACATTTTACACTGAACAAAAATAAACACAACATGCAACAATTTCTAAGTAGCCTGGATCAGAAAACCACTCAGTATCTGGTAAGACCACCGTTGCAACATAGTTGATCAGGCTGTCAATGGCTGTGTGAAGTTATTGGATATTGGCAGGAACTGGAACACGTTGATCCAGAGCATCCCAAGCTCAATTTGTATTTGTATTTATTATGGATCCCCATTAGCTGCTGCCAATGGGTGACATGTTACGTGAGTATGCAGGCCATGGAAGAAGTATGAGTATGCAGGTCAGCTTCCAGGAATTGTGTACAGATCCTTGCTACATGGGGCTGTGCATTATCATGCTGAAACGTCAGGTGATGGCGGCAGATGAATGGCACGACAATGGGCCTCAGGATCTCGTCATGGTATCTCTGTGCATTCGAATTGCCATCGATAAAATACAATTGTGTTTGTTGTCTGAAGCTTATGCCTACTCACACCATAACCCCACCTCTACCATGGGGGACTCGGTTCACAACGTTGACATCAGCAAACCGCTCGCCCACAGTTGTGGCAAATTAAGAAGCTGATTTAACAGCACAATCATTACACAGGTGCACCTTGTGCTGGGGACTATAAAAGGGCACTCTAACATAAGCAGTTTTGTCACACAACGCCATGCCACAGATATCAAGTTTTGAGGGAGCGTGCAATTGGCATGTTGACTGTAGGAATGTCCACCGGAGCTTTTGCCAAAACATTGAATGTTAATTTCTCTACCATAAACCGCCTCCAACCTGGGGCACTCTTTTCACAATGTTGACATCAGCAAACTGCTCACCCACACAACACCATACATGCTGTCTTCCATCTGCCCAGTACAGTGGAAACCGGGATTCATCCGTGAAGAGCACACTTCTCCAGCTTACCAGCGGCCAACAAAAATGAGCATTTGCCTACTGAAGTCGGTTACAACGCCGAACTGCAGTCAATTAAAGACCCTGGTTAGGACAATGAGCATGCAGATGAGCTTCCCTGAGACAGTTTGACAGTTTGTGCAGAAATTATTTGCTTGTGCAAACCCACTGTTTCATCAGCTGTCCAAATGGCTGGTCTCAGACGATCCCTCGTGAAGAAGATGGATGTGGAGGTCCTGGGCTGGCGTGGTTACACGTGGTCTGCGATTGAGAGGCCGGTTGGAAGAGGAGGCTTAAATTAGCATTTGATTCTCTGGTGGTCATTCCTGCAGTCAGCATTCCAAATGCACACTCCCTCAAAACTTAAGTCACCTGTAACGTTGTGTTGTGTGACAAAACACATTTTCAATTGGCCTTTTATGTGTAATGACCATGCTGTTTAATCAGCTTCTTGATATGCCACACTTGTCAGGTGGATGGATTATCTTGGCAAAGGAGAAATGCTCACTAACAGGGATGTAAACTAGGGTGACAGGTATCCTAGCGGTTAGAGCGTTGGGCCAGTGACTGAAAAGTCGCTGGTTCGAATATCCAGTCCGACAAGGTGAAAAACCTGTCTGTGTCCTTGAGCAAGGCACTTAACCCTAATTTGCTCCAGTTGCTGACCCTGTAGGCGGGCCTTAACTTGCCTAGTTAAATAAGATAAGATTAAATAAAAAAAATAACTCATTTGTGCATAACATTTGAGATAAATAACATTTTTGTGCGTATGGAAAATGTATTTTATTTTATTTCAGTTCATGAAACATGGGACCAACACGTTTATATTTTTGTTCAGTGTATATTACTCTATCAGGAGAACTGCTTCAGCTCTACAACCCTGTAACAACTCTCCCCCCTCTCTCTCCAGTTGAAGTTGTTGAATCTGTACATCAAGCGTACCCAGTCCGGCTCCAGTGGCGGTGAGCCCCCAGCAGACAACCTATAGATCCGACAGGTGGACAGCACCTCCACAGGACAACTATGGAACTGCGCTCTCCCTTTGGAGCCTTAACACAAACACACACGGACACACTCTTACATGGATGGAAAAACACATACTCTCACACGCTTACTTACATGCTGATATGAAGGCTCCGACTGACACACACACTGTCTTGGACACACCCTCCTTGTTGCCTACTACAATGCTCTCTGGGAGATGCGGTGCAGAGGAAAGGATTGTTGTAGTTCCCCTCACAAACATTGAAGATCCACCCTGCTCTCTGAGACTCACCCCTGACCTCTACACACCTAACCACGCCCCCTGACCCCCATCTCACTCTTGACGCCTCAACGTCAACAGTTTGACTTCCTGGTTTGAGTAGGGGAGAACGGCCACATGACAGAGAGTGGAGAGGGGCGTATATTTCTTCAGTCAGTCAGTCCATCTGTCATGTTGGTTTTAACCCCTAAAAACTGTGTGAAACTGAAGGCAAATATGAAATGGCACACATATCCCTACGTAGTGCACTACTTTTAGCCAAATCTACATAGTGCCACCACATATGCCTGTGGTCCAACTATATAGGGAGTAGGGTTCCATTTTGGCCCCAGGCATTCTCCCCCCATGAGCAGTTTTGTCATAATTGCTCATAACAATTACATAAGCAGTGAGTGTGAGGTATAGGAGGCGGAATGTGCTTAGCTATGCATGACGATGATTTTAACATCTTTCTATCCAGAGCCTGTTTACTGTCACAGTAGAAGGGAAGCCCATGTTACCTTCCACTGCTCCCCGCCATGTCTTGCATGAGCACATTTCAGACAGAGGAGGAGACATTATTATTTTGTATCTACACGATCAAATGGAATAATATCCGATAATGGCGTCGTTTAGGAGAGTCCCCGAAGGAGGTGCGCGCTCTGCATTCTGATCAGTTTTATTTTCTGTTGCGTGTGCCATAGTCTCTCTCTCACGTTGGTTTCTCTCCGAGGAGACATTTGTAGAAATGTATAATTTACTGATTTGAGAAACTGTCATGTCACTTTTTCCCCTCTTCTTCTGTTCTTTCTTCTTCTCTTCTTAACATTCTAGCTTTCACTGGGTTGTTTTCCTCCATGCTTACAATAAAATGAAAAAAACAACTTGTACAGACCCTAATAAACACGGTTTCTGTCTCAGTCAATGGGAGGGGCACCTGTTCAGCTGACACACACACACACACACACACACAAGGGTCTACAATTAGCCCAAATTGCAACCCTTCTGCACTGACTAGAATCAACTGGTAATTATTGACCAGAGCACAGCACAGGGAAGATGCTGAAGTGTGTAAATGTGTCTAAACTTGGAAGCTGCAGAATATACACTGAAAGGTATACATTCGGAAAGTATTCAGACCCCTTGACTTTTACAAAATGTTACGTTACAGCTTTATTCCCCTCCAAAAATCATCAAACTACACAATACCCCATAATGACAAAGCAAAAACTGTTTTTTAGAAATTATTGAAAATGTATTAAAAAAACAAATATCAGATATCACATTTACATAAATATTCAGACCTTTTACTCAGTACTTTGTTGAAGCACCTTTGGCAGCGATTACAGCCTTGAGTCTTCTTGGGGATTCTACAAGCTTGGCACACCTGTATTTGGGGAGTTTCTCCCATTCTTCTCTGCAGATCCTCTCAAGCTCTGTCTTGTTGGATGAGTGCGTTGCTGCACTGCTATTTTCAGGTCTCTCCAGAGATGTTAGATTGTGGCTGGGCCACTCAAGGACATTCAGAGACTTGTCCCGAAGCCACTCCTGCGTTGTCTTGGCTGTGTGTTTATGGACGTTGTCCTGTTGGAAGGTGAACCTTTGCCCCAGTCTGAGGTCCTCTCTGGAGCAGGTTTTCATCAAGGATCTCTCTGTACTTTGCTCCATTAAGCTTTGCCTCGATACTGACTAGTACCTGCCACTGAAAAACATCCCCACAGCATGATGCTGCCACCACCTTGCTTCACCGTAGGGATGGTCCCATGTTTCCTCAAGATGTGACACTAGGCATTCAGGCCAAAAAGTTGAATCTTAGTTTAATCAAACCAGAGAATCTTGTTTCTCATGGTCTGAGAGTCTTTAGGTACCTTCTGGCAAACTCCAAGCGGGCTGTCATGTTCCTTTTACAGAGGAGTGGCTTCCGTCTGGCCACACAATCATAAAGGCCTGATTGGTGGAGTGCTGCAGAGATGGTTGTCCTTCTGGAAGGTTCTCCCATCTCCATAGAGGAACTCTAGAGCTCTGTCAGAGTGACCATTGGGTTCTTGGTCACCTCCCTGACCAAGGCCCTTCTCCCCCGATTGCTCAGTTTGGTCGGGAGGCCAACTCTAGAAAGAGTCTTGGCGGTTCCAAACTTTTTCCATTTAAGAATGATGGAGGCCACTGTGTTCTTGGGGGACATTCAATGCTGCAGAAATGTTTTGCTACCCTTCCCCAGATCTGTGCCTCGACACAATCCTGTCTCAGAGCTCTACGGACAATTCCTCTACCTCATGGTTTGTTTTTTGCTCTGACATGCACTGTCAACTGTGGGACCTTATATAGACAGGTGTTTGCCTTTCCAAATCATGTCGAATCAATTGAATTTACCACAAGTGGCCTCCAATCAAGGTGTAGAAATATCTCAAGGATGATCAATGGAAACAGGATGCACCTGAGCTCAATTTCGAGTCTCATAGCAAAGGGTCTGAATACTTACTGTGTGTAAATAAGGTATTTCTGTTTTTGATTTTTTATGAATTTGCAAAAATTCTAAAAACCTGTTTTTACTTTGTCATTGTATGGTATTGTGTGTAGATTGCTGAGGATTTTTTATTTATTTAATCCATTTTAGAAAAAGGCTTTAAAGTAACAAAATGTGGAAAAAGTCAAGGGGTCTGAATACTTTCCAAATGCACTGTACCATATGAGTTGCCCTCAGAACAGCCTCAATTCATCGGGGCATGGACTCTACAAAGCGTTCCACAGGGATGCTGGCCCATGTTGACCAATGCTTCCCACAGTTGTCAAGTTGGCTGGATGTACTTTGGGTGGTGAACCATTCTTGATACACACAGGAAACTGGGAAGCGTGAAAAACCCAGCAGCGTTGCAGTTCTTGACACAAACCGGTGCGCCTGGCACCTACTCCCGTTCAAAGGCACTTAAATCTTTTGTCTTTCCCATACACCCTCTGAATGGCAACACATACACAATCGTTGTCTCAAGGCTTACAAATTGTTCTTTAACCCATCTCCTGCCCTTCATCTACACCACACCAACTGCAACCCCAGCCCTCTGCCGGGACACAACAGACCAGCTGCAAGCCCAGCCCTCTGCCGGGACACACCAGACCAGCTGCAAGCCCAGCCCTCTGCGGGACACACCAGACCAGCTCCAAGCCCAGCCCTCTGCCGGGACACACCAGACCAGCTGCAAGCCCAGCCCTCTGCGGGACACACCAGACCAGCTCCAAGCCCAGCCCTCTGATAGGACACACCAGACCAGCTACAAGCCTCTGATGGGACACACCAGACCAGCTGCAAGCCCAGCCCTCTGCCGGGACACACCAGACCAGCTGCAAGCCCAGCCCTGTGATGGGACACAACAGACCAGCTGCAAGCCCACTGCCGGGACGCACCTGACCAGCTGCAGCACCAGCCCTCGGCCGGGACACACCTGACCAGCTGCAGCACCCAGCCTTCTGCCGGCCTGCCTGGTTATGCATCACCATAGTGTGGCTATTCCCAAACTGGGTACTCCAATGCCGTCGGGGGTAACCCAAATAAAAATGTGATTCACATTTTCAAACAGTCCATTTAGATTTTCCAAAGGAGCTATACCTTTGGGTGATGTTTTTTTCTCGCCTGAGTAGCCTTGTTTCACTGCCAAAAATCAAATGAAACAATCTAGTATTCAGTGAAATAACAACACAATGTCAAATACAGGTAGCCTAGTCAAAAAATTAACATCCAATCACATTAACCGTTACTCTCTCGCGGGAATTCCACTAACGGTCCGTATGTAGCCAAACATAGTTGCTCCTCATTCAGTTTGCTTGAAAATTGATAAATGGTTTTAAAAAGTTAGGCCCGCGTCCATAGAGACACTTACCTGCTCTACTGGCAGTACTGCTACTACCAGCAGTACTACACCTGCACCTGTCGACGACACAAGTTGTTCTGCTTCCACGAGCACATCCAATGCTAGCATCAGTAATCCTACATTTGTTGCTAGCCCAGCTAGCATGGACACTGACAGTTGTGAATATGATGCAGCTGAAGAGCTACTGCCCCCTTACCCGGGAAAGCACCGAACAACAGAGAGGGACGTTGGACCATCGAAGAGGCGCAAATATGATGAGAACTACATTGATTTGGGGTTCACTTATATTGGGAGTAGTGCCTTTCCTCACCCACAGAGTGTTATATGTGCAAAAGTATCATCTACAACTCGATGAAACCTTCACTCTTGCGCAGACATTTAGAAACGAAACATGCCAATTTGAAAAATAAGCCACTGGAGTTCTTGGAGCAACAATTAAGACGACTTTCGAGTAGTAAGACATAAAGCAACAGATACCATTAATAATAAGGGGCTTGAAGCGTCTTATATGGTGAGCTACCGAGGGGCTAGGACAGGCAAGCCCTATACTATTGTGGAGGACTTAATTCTTCCTGCTGCTGCGGATATGGCTGGGACAATGCTGGGGGAAAAGGCCCAAAAAACTATAAAGACAATGTCTTCATCAAACAACACTGTTTCACAACACATCAGTGACATGGCAGGAGATGTTTTGAAACAATTACTGCTTCGCATACAAGCCAGTGAATTCTATGCGTTACAGCTGGATGAGTCAACAGACGTGGCGGGCCTGGCACAGCTCCTGGTATATGTCCGTTACATTTATGGGGGGTCAATTAAACAAGACGTCCTCTTCTGCAAACCACTGGAAACCAGGACAACAGGAGAGGATATTACTGGACAGCTTAGTGACATCAAATGGACTTTGGTGGTCAAGATGTGTTGGTATCTGTACTGATGGCGCAAAAGCCATGACATAGAGACATAGTGGAGTGGTAACGGGCGTGCAAGCAGTTGCTCCCGACGCCACTTGGGTACACTGCACTATCCACCGAGGGTGTGCCTGACAGCTTGAAAGACGTTTTGGACACTACAGTGAAAAATTGTTAACTTTTAAATGAAGGCCCCTCAACTCTTGTGTATTTTCTGCATTATGCAATGATATGGGCAGCGACCATGTAACACTTTTACAACATACAGAAGTGCGCTGGTTATCGACCGCCTAGTATATAAGTCCTGGTGATGTACTTGGCCATATGCACTACCCTCTGTAGTGCCTTACGGTCAGATGCCGAGCAGTTGCCATACCAGGCATTGATGCAACCGGTCAGGATGCTCTCGATGGTGCAGCTGTAAAACTTTTTGAGGATCTGGGGACCCATGCCAAGTTTTTTCAGTCTCCGGAGTTGGAAAATGTGTTGTCGTGCCCTCTTCACGATTGTCTTGGTGTGTTTGGACCATGATAGTTTGTTGGTGATGTGGACACCAAGGAACTTAACTCTCAACCCTCTTCTGCCCGCCTTTTCCTGTAGTCCACAATCAGCTCCTTTGTCTCTGAACAAGAGAACCACATCGAAATTGCAACAAGCGGTTCTGTGAAAATAGAATTTAATCAGAAGCCACTGCCAGAATTCTGGATAGGGCTGCGCTCAGAGTATCCTGCCATGGCAAATCGCAATACTGATACCCTTTGCAACCACTTACCTATGTGAGAGTGGATTCTTGGCCCTCACTAGCATGAAAACTAAATACAAGCACAGACTGTGTGTGGAAAATGGTTTAAGACTGAGACTCTTTCCAATACTACCCAGCATTGCAGTTATGTGCATCCTTTCAAGCACACCCTTCTCATTAAAGTGGTGAGTTATTCACAATTGTTGATGAACAAATAAGGTTTTATATGTAAGATGGCTAAATAAAGGCTTACAATGGTGGCAAAAAACAACATTTGAGAGTGCGTTGACCCTGGTGCTAGAGCGGGTACGCAGCTGGTGGTTGAATGTTTGAAGGGGTACGGGACTATAAAAAGTTTGGGAACCACTGCCATAGTGGAACTGTGCTCGAAAGGACAACGTGAAAGAAAATCCAGAGCCAGCGTAGAAGGGGTCAGGTCAGCCCAATAATGTGGATCAGGCACTAGTGTGTGTTGTCCCTTGGACCCTTTCACATTTCCTCTCAAACTTAATGGAATTCTCGTCTATTTTTATTCAGTAATTATCATATTAGAGGCATGGGATATTGTAATGAAACAATGTTGTGTACGATTCACAGGTTAATATGTGACATGATGAACTCAAGATGATAAGGGTGGGTAGTCCTGCCATTGCATGATTGAAGTTTTATGACGGTAATTTGACCTCTGGCTGCTTTGACATCGACACACAAGGGTTAGTGTAGGTGTCCTAAAGTGTCCCCATCCTAAATCACACGCACACTACAATCATTCCCACTACACTAAATACATCTGAATTCACATCTGGCTGTTGGTCTTTGCCCTTTGGTCCAACACGCACCTATCCAACCCTGTCTTTTCTACAATAGGAACACACTGTTCTCTGGAAGCAGACAAGCCTGTGAGCCTGCTAGTCTGTACCAGCCGAATATTTTTACTGATTTATGATATCTCGGTAGATTTTTGCATTTATGAATTGTGAGAGTCTCTGTATGTGATGGGGTGCGTGAGCATGCTATTAACTGGTCACATCGGCGTTATAACGTAGAAAGGGTTGTTTAAAGCTCAGAGGGAGCCCATTGGCTGAGCTGGGTGAGCTTGGCACCAGAGCGGCTTTCTGATTGGCCCCGCGACGCCGTGGGATCTCACCCTGCGGCTGGCGACAGTCTGCAAGGTTTTGCGAGGACACAGTCTGATGAGAAGCCATGTTCTTACTGGCTGCATATGTGTCAACCGCTAATGTTCTGATCGTTAAAGAGACTTATTTAACAGACCGGGAACTGTAGCCCTGGCCACACAAGTCCGCGATGAAAAAAGGAGAGAGGTTTCGGAGGGCACAGGAAGCGCTGGCTGCGAGCTTCTCATAGGAGGCTTCCAAACATCCGTGAATCAAAAGCAAGTGAAGTTTTCGAATGCTATTAGACTGCTAATGCTAGCTCACTAGTTCAGACGGACATTACGTGTGGATGCGGTGTGTGACTCAACAACATCCTCCCTACATTTACGTAATGTTGCTAGCTAGCTATAGCTGGGCTCCGGGATGCGACGATGTGCCATGTCGCCAGCTAAATGACTGCAATTGAGCGAACTCGCGCGAGTTATCTAGGGGGAAACACTGTTTTCATGCAACTTAGATACTTTAGTGACTTTCGTAACAGGTTAGGAGTAGCCAGCAGATCCGACCCGCTTGTTTACAGCTGCACTAGGGTCGGACAGCCTTCCAATGTAGATGAAGAGACGCAGTCGGCGCGAGATATGGCTCGGAAAACGTACCTCCATCCAGGGATGAGAAATGCGTTGTACTCCGAATTGTCGAAATATCCCAACTCTTACACCGAGAAGATTGAACTACTGTTAGTTTTCTGGAAAACTGTCCTTTTCGTCCTTAAGTTAGGTAACAGAAGCCACAGCAGACATTTTGTAATGGAAGTCAGCCAATCAGCTTCTTTGTTGTTCAATGTGACGTGCCATTCCATAATGGCACCTGCTAGCTAGCATGAGCATGTTTACTTAAAGCTGCAATATACATTTTTGGGCGACTAAATTCACGTAGAAATGTGAGTTATAGGTGCCTCCTGAGTGGCGCAGTACTCTTAAGGCACTGCATCGCAGTGCTTGAGGCGTCACTACAGACCCGGGTCCGATCCCAGGCGGTGTCAGAACCGGCCATGAACGAGAGTCCCATAGGGCGGCGCACAATTGGCCCGGCGTCGTCCGGGTTAGGGGAGGGTTTGGTCGGGTTGGGGTCTTTACTTGGCTCATCATGCTCTAGTGACTCCTTGTGACAGGCCAGGAGCCTTCAGGCTGATTTCGGCCATCAGTTGGACGGTGTTTCCTCCGACACATTGGTGCGGCTGGCTTCCGGGTTAAGCGGGCAGGTGTCAAGGAGCACAGTTTGACGGGTCATGTTTCGGAGGACACATTACTCAACCTTAGCCTCTCCCTTGCCCGTTGGGGAGGGAGTTGCAGCGATGAGACAAGATCGAAATTGGGGAGAAAAAGGGGGGTTAAAGTTATAGATCTGTCATTCTCATTGAAAGGAAATCTAGGAAGTGGTATCTATGTTCTATGTGCGCTATTTCTATGCTTCCCGTGCTTAAGTTTAGTTTTTACTTCTTGTACTTTTGGTTTTGTACACCAGCTGAAAATACAATATTTTAGTTTATTATACAGCCGGACAGTTTATTAGGTACATCCATCTAGTACCGGTCAGACCCTCCTTTGTATCCAGAACAACCTGAATTCTTCGGAGCATGGACATGTTGCTCAATTGGTATCAAGGGACCTAACGTGTGCCAGGAAAACATTCCCCACACCATTACACCACCACCACCAGCCTGTAACATTGACACCAGTCAAGATGGGGCCATGGACTCATGCTGCTTATGCCAAATCCTGACTCTGCCAGCATGACTCAACAGGAACCGAGATTTCTCGGACCAGGCAATACTTTTCCACTCCTCAATTGACCCGTGTTGATAATCTCAGGCCTACTGGAGCCGCTTCTTCTTGTTTTTAGCTGATATGAGTGGAACCCTGTGTGGTCGTCTGCTGCAGTAGCCCATCCGTGACAAGGACGCACGAGGTGTGTGTTCTAAGTTGCTGTACTGCACAGAACTGGTATACTGAGCCGTTATTTATCTGTTTGTGGCCATCCTGATAGCTTGCACGATTCTTGCCATTCTCCTTCGTCGTCTCAGTAACGAGCTGTTTTGACTCACAGGACTGCCGGTGGCTGGATGTTTTTTTGTTTGTCACACCATTCTCAGGAAACCCTAGACACTGATGTGCGTGACACGCCCAGGAAGCCGGCCATTTCTGAGATACTTGAATCGGCGCGCATTGCAACAACGATCATTCCATGCTCAGTCTCTCAGGTCACTCGATTTGCCCAATCTAACGTTAAATCGAACAGTAACTGAATGCCTCAATGCCTTTCTGTCTGCTTTATATAGCAAGCCACGGCCACATGACTCACTGAATGTAGGAGCAAACCATTTTTGTGAACGGGGTGGTGTACCTAATAAAGTGTATTTCACTGCGGTTTAGATGGTACAATGACTGCTTGTTTTGTCACAAACTGAAATTCAGTGAACTATTAGAATTTTAGCAACCAAGAAATAGCTTTCTGCATATTGCATTTACATTTACGACATTTAGCAGACGCCAAGGGCACAGACATATTTTTCAACTATTCGGCTCGGGGATTCAAACCAGCAACCTTTCGGTTACTTACCTAACGCTCTTAACCAGGCTACCTGCCACTGTTCTCTGTCTAACAGTTGGGATAATGATACAATTCAAAGTACAATGCATTTCTCATCCCTGGTTTGAAGTACGTTTTTCGAGCCATATCATGCGGCTGCTCTGCCATGTCTTAATGTACACAGGAAGCCTGTCCGACTCTAGTGCAGCTGTATGCAAGCCAGTCGGATCTGCTGGCTAGATACTGAGGTTAAGGTTAGGAAAAGGGGCTAGGGTTAGTGAAAATGCTCTCCTGACCTGCTACGAAAATCACTTTGTATCGAAATGGCGGAGTGTCCCAGTTAGCTAGGTAGCTAGTTATTAGTGGTGGAAGGTTTAGCTAGGCAACTTTGAGCAAAAGGTTATTTAGCATGCTGTTATTCAACGTGTTGTAATGGTTGTGGATTCTGTTGTTAGCTTGCGCCTGCTAACTTTACCTAGCTGGCTAGTCTGGTTGTTGGCTTCATTTCAATCCAGATTGCTTCTTTCACTTGCAGCCATATTATGGTGAGATAACGGGCTAGTGTGGCGCGCTAACAATTAGCCTTTATTCGATCTTCAGTTAGCTACAATAGCTAGTTAGCTAAAAGTAGCTGACTAGCTTCTTAGGCAACCACCAGTAGCTTACAGTTATTTAGCTAGTATTGGCCAACGCAACGACAACTAGCTAGTTACCTTAGCTAGCTAACTTTCTCTTCATCGTCTCCAGTCCATCAGCAGTGGTTTATTCTCCTGCTAGCTGCGGCCCCTTCCCTGGAGGCAAGCTGGCGGCCCTTCGGCTAGAGACGGAGGAGAAGGAGCTGGGGTCCATGGCCTGGGTGCTGAAGATGGACGATGCCACCATCGAGTCGGGGCTGGTACACGACTTCGATGCTAGTCTGTCAGGCATCGGGCAGGAGCTCGGGGCTGGCGCATACAGTATGAGGTTAGAAAGGCCGCTTGATATACAATACATATACAACTAGTTGTATATCAGTGTGTCTGAACAGGAGCTGGAAGGTACAAACTTCCAAATCTTTCTCCTAAACCCTGGCTGGGATACATGCAATACACACACATAATGCAGTCAGCTGAATTACAGTCATGTATGTGGTATCCCATCCCCTCTGTTGTATTGCGTCAGTGTGTTGTTCTTTGTTTTGGAGTGTGTTGGGATGGAGGGGGGTGTCACAGCTGGTTGCCATGGAGGTTTTTAATACCCTATCAGACATAAAGGGTGCATCAGCAGAATGTAGGGTACATAAACCCCCTAAACCCTAAGCACAGCCCAGGGAGGTAGTGGGGATAAGCTTGGCTTAACCTAATTCTCCTAACCTGCTACGTTAATTATCCTAACCTGCTATGAAAAGTCAAACCTTTTACAAAAGCTGGATCCCTTCTAGCCATGACCGTCTCTTTGGGTGGCTCAGTGGCACGGCATGTCTCGGAGTGATAACATTGTGGTGGAACTGTGGGGTTGCTATGGCAGCAACGGGCTGGGAGTTTGTACCAGTCAGATCCTCCACTATGGAACAGTCAGGAACAGACACACGTCTCTTACTTCAGTGTCACACACACACACAGTTATGAAACACCACCCTCACAGTCACTGCAACAGCTCCTTAAGTGTAAGAATGTGTGTGCGTGCGTGCGTCTTCCCCACAGATGTTTGTGTCAGGGATGTAGTGTTTCTGTGGGATAAGAGTTCCCAGGACTGTCAGCTGTCTTATCAGGATCCTGTCTGTGAGTGTGTCTCCCATGTTTGGCGAGCAGCTGTGGTGTTCCGTAAGAACAGAATGTCTCAGTTTGCCAGTGGCGCTGGCTCCTCGTGTCAGGAAGCGGGTGTATTCATTACGCCGATTCTGTTGCAAAATGTTTTGCACTGGAGATCGTTTACTCCAAACGCTCTTCGTCCTGACGTTAAAGCTGTTGGGTTCTTAAACGGAAGTTGTAGTTTAATTTTAATTGTATAGTTTCCACGCGTTGCCATTCCAATAATCTGAATAGTCTGCAAAGTGTTTTGGCACAAGCTGCACATCTATAAATTATTGAGTGAAGTCAACAGCATGGAACTCAACAGCATTTGAAGTAAACATTTTCAAAAACATTTTGCAACAGACTAACTGTTTTGCAACAGAATCGGCGTAATGAATCCACCCCGCTGAAGTTTCCTTGGTGCAGAGTGGGGCAGTGGCTCTGCGACTGGCATGCCATGCAGGGGGCATCAGGGTGGGGTTAGGGTGGGACAGGCAGAATATAGCACTGTCTGAAGCAGCTGTGTAAATGAGACGTGGCCTGTTTCTAAAGTTCTAAAATCTTTCCTTCTTTCCCTCCCTCCATATTTTCTTCCCCCTTTTCATTGATCTGATCATTGGATTGGTGGAAGCTTTTCACCTATCAAACAAAGTGTTCTTCAGTTTGACACAGTTATGAACTTTGTCTTCAGAATGCCAACTCTTTCCAAAGTTAACTCAATTAACCTGCGCTGTTCCAGGGAGCATGACCACATTCCTTGGCATGTAGGGGAGACCTTTGCTACTCGGACACACACACACACACACACACACATACACACACTTCTGCCTCAACCGCTAGTGCCAGGGTCTGTTGGGGTGAGCTGAGGACAGGATGTCTGTCTGGAGCTGCTGCCAAGTGTGTGTGTGTGTGGTCACTGTTACTCTTTCAACAGGGCTACTCAGTCTTCCTCACACGTTTTTCTTCCACTCTCTTTCTCTCTTCCTCTCCAGTGATGTGCTGGCCCTGCCCATCTTTAAACAGGAAGACTCCAGTCTTCCTTCAGACAGTGAGAGCAGCAGTCTCAACCCTCCCTTCCAGTATGTTCTCTGTGCTGCCACCTCCCCTGCTGTCAAACTACATGACGAGACACTCACCTACCTTAACCAAGGTGACTTAGTCCTGTCATGGAAGACCACCTTAACGATGTGCTACACACACACACACACACACACACACACACACACACACACACACACACACACACACACACAGTAATGCTTAGTAGCACGCTCTCAGCATCAAGAAGGGATGTTATGTTATCAGACAGCAGAGATACTCAATCACTCAGACTTCCTCCTCTTTACTCCCTCCGTCCCTCTTTCTCTCCCTCCCTTCCTCCCTTCCTCCCTCCCTCTCTCTCTCTCATTCTTGTCTCAGGCCAGTCTTATGAGATCCGTATGCTGGACAACAGAAAGCTGGAGTTAGCAGAGATAAACAACAGGAGTGTCAAGGTCAGCATGTTCAGCTTGTCTGTCTGTGTCTCATGGTTTCTTTGTGGTTGTGTTATGGTTGTTGCGGTCGTTTTAGAGCATTATTAGGGTGGCGTTTCATGCGCGTGTGTGTGTGTGTGTGTGTAGAGCATCGTTAGGGTGGTGTTTCATGACAGGAGACTCCAGTACACAGAGCACCAGCAGCTGGAGGGGTGGAAGTGGAATCGTCCCGGAGACCGTCTCCTAGACATTGGTAAGAAGACACAAGTGTGTGCGTGTGTGTGTGTGTTTCTGTCAGTATCTGGAGGTAATGCGTGTGTCTGTGTGTAGACATCCCCTTGTCAGTGGGCATCATGGAGGCCAAGGCCAACCCCTCCCAGCTCAACGCTGCAGAGTTCCTCTGGGACCTCAACAAGAGAGCCTCTGTGTTTGTTCAGGTAACACTCACTCCGCTGTAGCCACATTGACTCGGTCTCTCCTCTTCTTGGTACTATTCTCTCCATCTTTCAACCTAACCCTCCTCCTCGTGTGTAGGTCCACTGCATCAGTACAGAGTTCACCCCTAGGAAGCATGGAGGAGAGAAGGGAGTTCCCTTCAGGATCCAGATCGACACTTTCAGACAGGGCGACAGCGGAGAGTACACTGAACACCTCCACTCTGCCTCCTGTCAAATCAAAGTCTTCAAGGTACAAATACACAGACATCACACTGACACACCAAGTCAGATAGCATGCCTTCACCTTATTCATCATTGCTCTTTCGCTCTCTCTTTCTATCTTTCTTGCGGTCTCTCTCTCTCTCTCTCTCACTCTCTCTCCTTTTCTCTCGGTCTCTCTCACTCTCTCTCCTTTTCTCTCGGTCTCTCTCTCTCTCTCTCCTTTTCTCTCTGTCTCTCTCCTTTTCTCTCTCTCTCTCTCCTTTTCTCTCTGTCTCTCTCTCTCTCTCTCTCTCTCCTTTTCTCTCTCTCTCTCCTCTTCCTCCTCCTTCCAGCCAAAGGGGGCAGACAGGAAACAGAAGACGGACAGAGAGAAGATGGAGAAACGAACGTCTCAGGAGAAGGAGAAGTACCAATCCTCCTACAACACAACCATCCTATCAGAGGTTAGTCCATCCAGGGTTTTATCCGGCACTGGAAAACTATAGAGCACTTAAACAGAGTTGGTACTTATTGGAAGTGTACTTATCAGGAGTCAAGTGTACAGGGTCAGATTGTGTGTTTGTCTAGATGAGGCTGGAGCCCATCATAGAAGAAACAGGAGACTATGAGCTGAAGAAGTCTATCAAGAGGACGCTGCCGGCTGACTGTGGGGACTCCGTGGCGAAGAGAGGCAGTGTAAGCATCCTTTATATTAGTGTACATTTATCCTGCAAAAAAATACAAATCTCATTGCAAAATAATGCTTTTTAGCCTGTTCATCGATGGAAATACCAGTCGATGGAAATACATTTGACTGGTCATGCTTATCGGTCTATAGGTTATTTTGCATAATTTAGTGGAATTAAATTGGCCCGCGTTTTATATTAGTTATGTACTTATCATACACGCACAGCATAGGCTTACAGATACAGAGCCTTCAAGCGGAAAATTGGCCATACCGGACTTTTATAAGCCCAATCATTGCACAACAATTCTAAATGCAATTGTGTGTTAAAACGTTTTTGGCCCAACATTAAAAATAGCAACTGTTTTTATTTCTTAACTGGTAACTGAAGCGCACTTCTCATTCGACATTCATAGGCAATGGAAGGCAAGCTTCATCAGCGTGTCACACTTTGCAATGAGCTGGAGGCAGTATGCATTTTGAAAAGCTATAGCTACTTAATTGTTTCAAACCTGAACGTTTTACTACATATTATGAGGCATGTTTAAACTTGCTTCAAAGTAGCCTAGGCAAAATCCCACCATATCCGTGGAGACAATTATTCCGTATGACTTCCATACACCCTTGAAACCAGTACCCTATTCCTGTTTTCATTGTCCGGTAGACAAATGCGCATTTGCGCGTAGCCCACTGCCTTTTGCACATTGCTGTGATAATAATATGAAGAAATAATAGTTTATCAACATTTTAAGCTAAACATTCTGATCTGTTGCATCAGATTCATTGATTAAAAAAAATAATGTACCTTCTGGTTGTATGAGTTTGGGATATGTCATCCCACAACCGCCCCAGAATCTGTTTGGGCTATTTCTTTCTTGATAAGCTGACCAATAGAATACAGTGGGGAGAACAAGTATTTGATACACTGCCGATTTTGCAGGTTTTCCTACTTACAAAGCATGTAGAGGTCTGTAATTTTTATCATAGGTAAAAATCCAGAAAATCACATTGTATGATTTTTAAATAATTAATTTGCATTTTATTGCATGACATAAGTATTTGATCACCTACCAACCAGTAAGAATTCTGGCTCTCACAGACCTGTTAGTTTTTCTTTAAGAAGCCCTCCTGTTCTCCACTCATTACCTGTATTAACTGCACCTGTTTGAACTCGTTACCTGTATAAAAGACACCTGTCCACACACTCAATCAAACAGACTCCAACCTCTCCACAATGGCCAAGACCAGAGAGCTGTGTAAGGACATCAGAGATAAATTTGTAGACCTGCACAAGGCTGGAATGGGCTACAGGACAATAGGCAAGCAGCTTGGTGAGAAGGCAACAACTGTTGGCGCAATTATTAGAAAATGGAAGAAGTTCAAGATGACGGTCAATCTCCCTCGGTCTGGGGCACCATGCAGCGCATGTCCAGGCCCGTCTGAAGTTTGCCAATGACCATCTGGATGATCCAGAGGAGGAATGGGAGAAGGTCATGTGGTCTGATGAGACAAAAATAGAGCTTTTTGGTCTAAACTCCACTCGCCGTGTTTGGAGGAAGAAGAAGGATGAGTACAACCCCAAGAACACCATCCCAACCGTGAAGCATGGAGGTGGAAACATCATTCTTTGGGGATGCTTTTCTGCAAAGGGGACAGGATGACTGCACCGTATTGAGGGGAGGATGGATGGGGCCATGTATCGCGAGATCTTGGCCAACAACCTCCTTCCCTCATTAAGAGCATTGAAGATGGGTCGTGGCTTGGTCTTCCAGCATGACAACGACCCGAAACACACAGCCAGGGCAACTAAGGAGTGGCTCTGTAAGAAGAATCTCAAGGTCCTGGAGTGGCCTAGCCAGTCTCCAGACCTGAACCCAATAGAAAATCTTTGGAGGGAGCTGAAAGTCCGTATTGCCCAGCAACAGCCCCGAAACCTGAAGGATCTGTATGGAGGAGTGGGCCAAAATCCTTGCTGCAGTGTGTGCAAACCTGGTCAAGAACTACAGGAAACGTATGATCTCTGTAATTGCAAACAATGGTTTCTGTACCAAATATTAAGTTCTGCTTTTCTGATGTATCAAATACTTATGTCATGCAATAAAATGCAAAATAATTACTTAAAAATCATACAATGTGATTTTCTGGATTTTTGTTTTAGATTCCGTCACTCACAGTTGAAGAGTACCTATGATAAAAATTACAGACTTCTACATGCTTTGTAAGTGGGAAAACCTGCAAAATCGGCAGTGTATCAAATACTTGTTCTCCCCACTGTAGGTAAACTTTTCTACTATGGGGGATGGTAGATTGACATAGGCTCATAGGCGGCGCGTCCATAAGTAGATTGAATTGTCAAAATGAAATAGTCTACATCTGTCTATACAGAAATAAATAAAAAACATTCAAATGGGCTACTCAAGCATGATTTGGCCACAGAGGATCATTAGCTTCTTTAAAAATATGTTTTAAATCACATTGCCTACAGTCGGAAGGAAAGGCAGCGCGCGGCAAATACCAAAAACATGATTGTTGAGTTGCGACTGTCAGTGAAAAGTAGAGCTGCCCAGCCAGGCATATCATATCGCAACATTTCAAAATTAAATGTGCAGGAAAACAATAGTTTGGAAAGCAAATGGCTATTGCTGTAAAGAGAAGACAATGAAAAGACTAATCTGTGTTGAAGTTGAGTGAACAACAGTAGGCCTATAGCCTATCTTATTGGCACTAGCGGAGAGCATCGGCCATATCCCCCGGTGAGTGCACACTGCACATATTCACTCTTTATCACTGTTGAGTCAGTGCCACTTAAAAGTTTGTTTTTGGACGATAATTTCTTCCTCCAGTTTAGATGGACGCCATATTCTATTAGCGTCTCCGCTTCTCGTAGGCCTATTATATGGACCATGTTGTTTTTATTGATCTGTTTGTCAGTGTCAGCAGAGTTGGCTACCCTGCCATTTGTCGTATTAAAAAAGACTCCGCTAATGTCTCCAGTCATATACTGTAAAGTGTAGTAGAATTGCAGGAAATGTGTTTTTCCCATACAAAAAAAGAAGAAACGTATCTGATATAGCCTATAGCCCAGGGTTCTACACTATATGCGCTCAGCCATTTTTTGGGAACAAAAATGATTACTATCAAGTCTGCTCATCATATTACGTAGGCTATCTTACATAAGTCTGTAAATGCGATGATGCGTGGAATGCTTTTTCATAATGGTGCATTTTTAAGGTGAAAAGTTGCTTCCCCCAACTTTAAACTCAAGCGCCTATGCATAGACTAGTGATTTTGCTGTTCATTACTCATCTTGTTGTCTAAGGAAAAGTAAATGTGGACAGTTATTCTAACTTCTTCAAAGTTTGGGAAGGACACACATCGTTGCATCCTTGACTTGCATGTTCTGTTAATGTGAATTAGCATGAACTAAATGTGATTTCTGTCATTCTGAGCATTGTGGGTGGACACCCTAATCAGGTTACCACCCAATGCATATGGGTCCGGTAAATTTCTCAAATGTCCGTTAAATTAAAATGCTCCCAGTCAAATGTCCGACGCCACATTTTCATAACGGAAACCCTGCTTAATAAGTGGTGACAATAATGCTTAATAGTATTATTGTAGTGTGTGTGTGTGTTATAGTGACATGTCCCTCTTCTCTCTGGTCAGTGTTCTCCATGGCCTGATGCCTACGTCAGCTCTCCCCAGACAGCTGGCCCCTCCTTCACCTCCACACCTCTCTCCACGTACACTGCCTCCTCCGTACCCGACAGGTGTGTGAGTGTGCGGGAAGAGAGAGAGAAAGTCTCTGTCTGTGTGGACATAGTGAGATAACGCTGATTGTGACTGTTGTATTCTAGTGGCTCCTCGTCGCCCAATCAGCAGGCAGACCCTGTCAGCCAGGTCGTCACAGAGGTTAGTATACAGCACACATTCTCATGGACGTGTCTCAAATCCTGTCAAAACTTCTCATTCAACACGCGCCTTCAGTTTGGATTGGATTTATGTTGAAAGTCTTTTTTATGTTTAAAATCCCCCCCCATGCACACACACACACACTCCCTTTATTCTCTCTCTATATCTTTCTCTCTCTCTCTCTCTCTCTCTCTCTCTCTCTATAACTCTCTCCAGCAACTCAGTCCTACAGCTACCATCCAGGAGACTCAGAAGTGGCTTGTCAAAAACCGCTTCAACACCTACGTACGACTCTTCTCCCACTTCTCAGGTACCCATTCTTCCCCTGGACCCTTGTGTAAGTTGAATTATTAAAGCCAACCTGTTGTGTAGGTCGGGAGTTATTAAAGCCAACCTGTTTTGTAGGTCCGGAGTTATTAAAGACAACCTGTTGTGTAGGTCGGGAGTTATTAAAGCCAACTTGTTGTGTAGGTCGGGAGTTATTAAAGACAACCTGTTGTGTAGGTCGGGAGTTATTAAAGACAACCTGTTGTGTAGGTCCGGAGTTATTAAAGACAACCTGTTGTGTAGGTCGGGAGTTATTAAAGACAACCTGTTGTGTAGGTCGGGAGTTATTAAAGACAACCTGTTGTGTAGGTCGGGAGTTATTAAAGACAACCTGTTGTGTAGGTCGGGAGTTATTAAAGACAACCTGTTGTGTAGGTCGGGAGTTATTAAAGACAACCTGTTGTGTAGGTCCGGAGTTATTAAAGACAACCTGTTGTGTAGGTCTGGAGTTATTAAAGACAACCTGTTGTGTAGGTCTGGAGTTATTAAAGACAACCTGTTGTGTAGGTCGGGAGTTATTAAAGACAACCTCTTGTGTTGTGTAGGTTTTGACTTACTAAAGTTGACCCGGGACGACTTGGTTCAGATCTGTGGCGCTGCTGATGGAATCAGACTCTTCAACACACTAAAATCCAGGTAGGGGTGTGTGTGTGTGTGTGAGAGAGGGTGTGTGTGTGTGTGTGTGTGAGAGAGGGTGTGTGTGTGTGTGTGTGTGTGAGAGAGGGGGTGTGTGTGTGTGTGTGTGTGTGTGAGAGAGGGTGTGTGTGTGTGTGAGAGAGGGTGTGTGTGTGTGTGTGTGTGTGTGTGAGAGAGGGTGTGTGTGTGTGAGAGAGGGTGTGTGTGTGTGTGTGTGTGAGAGAGGGTGTGTGTGTGTGTGAGAGAGGGTGTGTGTGTGTGTGAGAGAGGGTGTGTGTGTGTGTGTGTGAGAGGGTGTGTGTGTGTGAGAGAGGGTGTGTGTGTGTGTGAGAGGGTGTGTGTGTGTGAGAGAGGGTGTGTGTGTGTGTGAGAGGGTGTGTGTGTGTGAGAGAGGGTGTGTGTGTGTGTGTGAGAGAGGGTGTGTGTGTGTGTGTGAGAAGGGAGGTGTGTGTGTGAGAGAAGGGAGGTGTGTGTGTGAGACTGGGGGGGTGTGATAGGGTGTGTGTGACAGAGAGACGGGGTGTGTGTGAGAGAGTGTGTGTGTGTGTGTGTGTGTGTGTTAGAGACTGTGTGTGTGTGTGTGTGTGTGTGTGTGTGTGTGTGTGTGAGAGAGAGAGAGAGAGAGGGGTGTGTGCGAGAGGGTGTTTTAGTGTGTGTGTGTGTGAAGGAGGGGCTCTGTGTGTGTGGGAGGGGCTGTGTGCGTGTGAGAGAGAGAGAGAGAGAGAGGTGCGTGTGACAGAGAGAGAGAGAGATGCGTGTGAGAGAGAGAGATGCGTGTGAGAGAGAGAGCGAGAGAGAGCGAGAGAGAGAGAATTTCTAACATGTATATGTATTCTGCCAGGTCAGTGCGTCCCAGGTTGACCCTCTATGTGTGTCAGGAGTGTGAGGTTGAGAGCCCCCTGCTGGAGAGACGCTCTGACAGTCTGAACAGAGAGTGCAGTGACCCACCTAATTTATACGGTGTGTGTTTATGTTTAAAGGGAAAATCTGCTGTTTTCACATCCATTTTACGACTTTTAAATCCTTATCAAAACCCTAAATATAAACTATTTGACAACATGGTTAATACTCAGTCCTTGCATCCATAGTTTCCAGCCCCTTTTCTCAGCTATTTACCAAAATCGTGGTTTGAAATGCAGATTGCTATAATCTATATAGTTCCTCAGATAAATATACTATATATAGTTTCTCAGATAAATAGACTTCAGCTGTAGTTCCTCAGATAAAGGGGAAAGTGTATAAACAGAAATATGAGTGCCTTAAAAAACGAAAAAATAACTAAAGCTGAAAGAAATATTCCTGTTTATGCTTTCCCCTTTTTCTAAGGAATTACATTTGGAGTTTGGGATTATACCACCACAGATGTTGACCTGTGGATGTACAGATTGTATCTGGGAGGACTCTGATTTGGATTCTACTGTATACATCTGTCTCCATTCTACTGTATACATCTGTCTCCATTCTACTGTATACATCTGTCTCCATTCTACTGTATATATCTGTCTCCATTCTACTGTATACACCTCTGTCTCCATTCTACTGTATACACCTCTGTCTCCATTCTACTGTATACATCTGTCTCCATTCTACTGTATACATCTGTCTCCATTCTACTGTATACATCTGTCTCCATTCTACTGTATACACCTGTCTCCAATCTACTGTATACACCTCTGTCTCCAATCTACTGTATACATCTGTCTCCATTCTACTGTATACATCTGTCTCCATTCTACTGTATACATCTGTCTCCATTCTACTGTATACATCTGTCTCCATTCTACTGTATACATCTGTCTCCATTCTACTGTATACACCTCTGTCTCCATTCTACTGTATACACCTCTGTCTCCATTCTACTGTATACACCTCTGTCTCCATTCTACTGTATACACCTCTGTCTCCATTCTACTGTATACATCTGTCTCCATTCTACTGTATACATCTGTCTCCATTCTACTGTATACATCTGTCTCCATTCTACTGTATACGTCTGTCTCCAATTCTACTGTATACATCTGTCTCCAATTCTACTGTATACATCTGTCTCCAATTCTACTGTATACACCTGTCTCCATTCTACGGTATACACCTGTCTCCATTCTACGGTATACACCTCTGTCTCCATTCTACTGTATACATCTCTGTCTCCATTCTACTGTATACATCTCTGTCTCCATTCTACTGTATACATCTCTGTCTCCATTCTACTGTATACACCTCTGTCTCCATTCTACTGTATACACCTCTGTCTCCATTCTACTGTATACACCTCTGTCTCCATTCTACTGTATACACCTCTGTCTGTCTCCATTCTACTGTTTGCACCTCTGTCTGTCTCCATTCTACTGTATACATCTCTGTGTCTCCATTCTACTGTATACATCTCTGTGTGTCTCCATTCCACTGTTTACACCTCTGTCTCCATTCCACTGTTTACACCTCTGTCTCCATTCTACCGTATACACCTCTGCCTCCATTCTACTGTATACACCTCTGCCTCCATTCTACTGTATACACCTGCCGTCTCCATTCTACTTTAACCACATCTGCCGTCTCCATTCTACTGTATACACCTCTGTCTCCATTCTACTTTAACCACATCTGCCTCCATTCTACTTTAACCACATCTGCCTCCATTCTACTGTATACATCTGCCTCATTCTACTGTATACATCTGTCTCCATTCTACTGTATACATCTGTCTCCATTCTACTGTATACATCTGTCTCCATTCTACTGTATACATCTGTCTCCATTCTACTTTAACCACCTCTGTCTCCATTCTACTGTATACACCTCTGTCTCCATTCTACTGTATACACCTCTGTCTCCATTCTACTGTATACACCTCTGTCTCCATTCTACTGTATACACCTCTGTCTCCATTCTACTGTATACACCTCTGTCTCCATTCTACTGTATACACCTCTGTCTGTCTCCATTCTACTGTATACATCTCTGTGTGTCTCCATTCTACTGTATACACCTCTGTCTCCATTTATACTGTATACACCTCTGTCTCCATTATACTGTATACACCTCTGTCTGTCTCCATTCTACTGTTTACACCTCTGTCTGTCTCCATTCTACTGTATACACATTATACTTTATACATCTCTGTGTGTCTCCATTCTAGAAGCATCAGCATGTATGTTTTTTAACTTGTGGTGTGTTTTTTTTTAACCTGTGTGTGTGTGTGTGTGTGTGTGTGTGTGTGTGTGTGTGTGTGTGTGTGTGTGTGTGTGTGTGTGTGTGTGTGTGTGTGTGTGTGTGTGTGTGTGTGTGCGCAGTGTACCATGCTCTGTACCTGGAAGAGCTGACTGCGGCTGAGTTGATCAGGAAAATGGCTTGTGTGTGTAGCATTCCACTGGGACAGATCAACCAGGTCTACCGACAAGGACCCTCAGGAATACACATACTGCTGAGTGACCAGGTACACTCAGACACACACATTGTTCAGTGACCAGGTGCACACAGACACACACATTGTTCAGTGACCAGGTGCACACACACCTCCTGTGTGGATGTTATCTTTGAGCAGGAAGAGGTGGATGTTCTCTGTCCTTGAGTGATTTGTCCATCAGGTGTTTGCATTACATTTACATATTGCTTCTGTCCCACCTTAACCCTTCCCCCTTCAGCCTACTCAGGAAGTGCTGGGTGCACCATTCAAAACACTCCCCCAACCAGACTGCACATCACAGCTAGTGGACATATCTACCCATTTTAATTATTAGATACTGTATCAGTATAACCCTAACATTAATGATTTCAATTGTTTTGTTCTAGTTCTAAAATAGATTTCTTAACCGTAACATTCCTTGTTTTAATGTTATTCCCCAGATGGTTTACAACTTACCTGACGAAAGCTGCTTTCTCATCGGCACAATCAAAGGTATGTTGACATGTTGATAGTCAGACATTTCTGTTCTGGTCAAACTTTCCTTTTCTAGTCGTATGTTTGGTCTCAATGCTAACACTAGCTCTTATTTCTCTCTCTCTCTCTCTCTCTCTCTCTAGATGAAACTGGGGAGGGGCTCCACCAAATGGGGGAGGGGCTTCATTTGGTTTTCAAGTAGCGATAGAGGATGTGAGTGCGATGACATCACTCAACACTCCTCCCTCCGTGTGGAGGGGCGCAGCCTCCATCCATCCCTCCCTCCCTCCTATCGTTCAGATTGCCATGTGTAAGGCAGACGGACAGAAGGACTGAACTGCAGCCATGTTAATGTTAGAATCTGACGCGGGTGTGACCACTGTTTCATATTGAAAACACTATTACTGAGGGGGAGACTTAGGCATGTTTCTGTTTGTTTATTCTTACATTTTTGAATTGTTGTACGAGGGGAGGGGGCTGCCCCCCACAGAGGCTCATACAGGCAGCGCTATAGGCCTCAGACAGGGCTAGGCCAGGGCCAGTCATCAGTCAGTGCTGTTATGCTGGATCTCAATATGACTTGAACCTGCAGACTGAGGTTCAGACACACAGACAGAACCCAGCCGCTAGTGTCTCATTCGCTCCGACTGAGACTCGACCACACCCACTTCCATGGAAGCAGAGCTGGCAACTAACATACTCAAACAGAAAAGACTCTCTAGAACACAGCAGTCTAGAGCGGTGTGGACGTTGTAGAGCACAACAGTCTCGGTGTGGACGTTGTAGAGCACAACAGTCTCGGTGTGGACGTTGTAGAACACAACAGTCTCGGAGTGGACGTTGTAGAGCACAACAGTCTCTGTGTGGACGTTGTAGAGCACAACAGTCTTTGTGTGGACGTTGTAGAGCACAACAGTCTCGGTGTGGACGTTGTAGAACACAACAGTCTCGGTGTGGACGTTGTAGAACACAACAGTCTCGGTGTGGACGTTGTAGAGCACAACAGTCTCGGTGTGGACGTTGTAGAGCACAACAGTCTCTGTGTGGACGTTGTAGAGCACAACAGTCTCTGTGTGGATGTTGTAGAGCACAACAGTCTCTGTGTGGACGTTGTAGAGCACAACAGTCTCTGTGTGGACGTTGTAGAGCACAACAGTCTCGGCGTGGGCGTTGTAGAGCACAACAGTCTCGGCGTGGACGTTGTAGATCTGTTCCCAGACATTCTAGAACTAGTGAGGAGGGGAGTCCTCTTAGCCAATCAAGTAATGATTTTGTGGACTGTTGGAGCTGTTCGACACTGGCTAACAGAATGCCAACAGGGCCTGTTCTTCTGGTCCATGTGTCATACGAACCAAGTCTGATACCATATTATAAACTGGGTGGTTCAAGCACTGAATGCTGATTGGCTGACAGCCGTGGCATACCAGACCGTAAACCACTGCTCTAATTACGATGCTAACCAGTTTATAATAGCAATAAGGCACCTCTTATGGTATATGGCCAGCGTATATGGCTAATATACCACGGCTAAGGGCTGTATCCAGGCACTCCGCGTTGTCGTGCATAAGAACAGCCCTTACACGCTGCCCACACCAAAATAAATGTACACATAGATGTTATTCAATTATTGCACCCACACTGCTCGCGCGTGCCAACGAGTGTCTGCGTTGCCAGGCGCTAAAATAGAAGTTGGTTATATTTGCGACGCAGAGCGCGCTACAAGTCCTGTCTCTCCCATCTCCTCATTGGCTTTTAGGAGCACATACCCACGTGCCATCTCCTCATTGGTGTTTAGGACATATACCACCGTGGGTGATTGAAAGTCGGCTGTGGTAATGAACGTTATTATGAAAGTTAGTTGCCAATCGCCATATAAGTCCCAAAGAAGAATAATAAGCCTGAAGGAAGGAGGAGCGATGACTACAAACTATTAGTTTTATGTGTGGATTAATTGTCAGAGTAGAGGACCTTGTGCATTTCAGGTAAAATAGCAACCCAATGTTTATATACCAGGACAAATTAGCTAGCAACAGCAAGCTAGCTAGCTAAATTGCCATAAATGTTTAATTAATATAATTGGTTCAGAGTTTGTTTTGATATTTCAACCTGCGTGTCGTGATCGCGTTTGGTGTGTGGGTGGGGGGGTATAAAATCAACTTGCGCGTGATGGCGGCTTGGGCACGGTAGCCGAGGTATTTTGGCCATATACCACACCCCCTTGTACCTTATTGCTTAAATATACCCCAGCCTATTTCAGAGCAGGACTGGCAATTTCCTTAGACTACTCTGCCTGAATAAACATGTCGAAGCATCATAGATACTTGTTTCTCTTAAATGTCATATTTTAACTCGCTTTTAGCGTTTTTAGTTTGTCTTTTGATTAAGGCGGTTTCTTTGTTTGGCTGTTGTGTAAGATTGTCTCTGGTGCCATACTTCTCACTGTTCGCTAGTGTCCGTTAGATTTTTCTCACACACACTTACACTGACTTTAATAGACTATTGACATGGTGAGGAGGAAGCATCTCTAGACTATTGAGATACAGTCCCTAGTCGGTGCAAGGGAGCAGGATGGCTTAAATAAACTCACTCAAATGGACCAAACTGGTTTGGGATGAAGTAGATGTTAGAACCAGGTTATGTGTCTGGGAGGGGAACCAGGGGCTCATTCAAGAACCAGGTTATGTATCTGGGAGGGGAACCAGGGACTCATCCAAGAACCAGGTTGTGTGTCTGGGACGGAAACCAGGGGCTCATCCAAGAACCAGGTTGTGTGTCTGGGAGGGGAACCAGGGACTCATCCAAGAACCAGGTTGTGTGTCTGGGAGGGAAACCAGGGACTCATCCAAGAACCAGGTTGTGTGTCTGGGAGGGGAACCAGGGACTCATCCAAGAACCAGGTTGTGTGTCTGGGACGGAAACCAGGGACTCATCCAAGAACCAGGTTGTGTGTCTGGGAGTGGAACTAGGGGCTCATCCAAGAACCAGGTTGTGTGTCTGGGACGGAAACCAGGGACTCATCCAAGAACCAGGTTGTGTGTCTGGGAGGGGAACTAGGGGCTCATCCAAGGCCTGGCCTTCCTTCCCCCCCTGACAGGATGGGCTGGAAACTGTATGTGTTCTTAGGTCTGTCACTGGCCGTAGTTAGTCGTTGACTACTGGCAGCGGAAGTGTGTGTGCATGTGTTTATACCCCCCCCCCCCCCAAACCAGACTAACCTGGTTTGATCATTTCAGTAGTTATCACTGCTTTTCCTCTTAGCATTAACCCTTCTTATTTTGCCTTTTAGTCAAGAGCATGAGTTTGGTAGGGGGTGGAAGGAAGCTATTTTATTTGTTTTTGTCTGAAAAGAAATGTAGCCCGGTCCTTTAAAAAAATTCCCAGAAATAAAAGACGAAGTCTACACTGAAAACCACAGAAGTCCAACTTGATAGTTTGTGAGCCACACACATGAAACCTGGGAGAAATAAAGTGAATGTTATTAATAACGTTGATGTGGAACTGAACATAACCTGTCACCTACTTCAACAACACCAGGAACAGAGCCTGTTCAGGAGGGTGCGTCGTTACAGAACGTTCAGATAGAAATGTATGGTGTTGGAACGGATGTCATTGTCTTGTCAGATAGAATAGGGATTAATGTTGGCTCTATTTATTATATTTCTATCTGCAACGTTTGGAACATTTCACATCACTGAATACACCGCAACTCTACAGACCTGGGTCAAACAGGGAACCAAGTTCTCTCTTCTTTCATCATCACTGGTTTCCACCCTTTCCTCTTGTCGTTGGTCCAGTCTGGTGGGGGAGAAGCATCTAGCATTTCTCTTTTTCTTTTCTTTCTTGTTTGCTCCTTGGTATCTGATTGTTTGTCACGGGTCCTGTGACAGGAAGCTGTGGGTGTGATGCAAAAAGGGTGTGACATGGCCCAAACGCCCGAGTTCAGCTCGATCACGAAGTCATATTGTTCTGAGATGAAAGAGACTTGCGTCTGCTTGTTTCTCTCCATAAAAAGGAGACAACTCACAGAAATCTGAACGCTACATTTCCTTCTGCTATAGGACTTGAGAAAAATGGCGTGCTTGAGAGTGAGGAATCACATTTCAGAGTGAGACTATAAAATGGCCTTAAAAGTATTGTGTGTACCCTCTGGGTTCCCTGTCTCTCTGTGTGTTGGTGAAGAGGTTATCACTGTTTGTACAGTCAAACTGTTGATGCACACACATCTGTACTGGAAATAAAGTTATTTCATAAAGATGGTCTGTGTTTTATTTATATGATGTTAAGGGCCATCCTGCTATGAATGATATCACAAATTGTATAGAAAACTTGAATAGATTTATTTAAAATAAAATTGTAATGTCCTGTCTAAATATGGACCTAAACGTATCTGGGAGGGGAACCAGGGACTCATCCAAGAACCAGGTTGTGTGTCTGGGAGTGGAACTAGGGGCTCATCCAAGGCCTGGCCTTCCTTCCCCCCTGACAGGATGGGCTGGAAACTCTGTATGTGTTCTTAGGTCTGTCACTGGCCGTAGTTAGTCGTTGACTACTGGCAGCGGAAGTGTGTGTGTGTGCATGTGTTTATATAGCATGAAGGAAAAAAAGCTGTCTAAATCACTTTAATAATGTTTACATGCTGGTTTACCCACTTGAAAGTATTTACACCCCTTGACTTTTTCCACATTTTGTTGTGTTACAGCCTGAATTTAAAATTGATTAAATTGAGATGCGTCACTGGCCTTTACACAATACTAACCTTCATGACAGAGTGAAAAGAAGGAAGCCTGTACAGAATTTAAAAAAAATCGAAACATACATCCTGTTTGCGTTGAGGCACTACACCACTGAGTACCACTCTTCATATTTTCAAGCATCGTCGTGGCTGCATCATGTTATGGGTATGCTTGTCATCAGCAACCACTAGGCAGGTTTTTAGGATAAAAAGAACCGGAATAGAGCTAAGCACAGGCAAAATCCTAGAGGAAAACCTAGTTCAGTCTGCTTTCCAACAGACACTGGGAGACAAATACACCTTTCAGCAGGACAATAACCTAAAACAGGCCAAATATACACTGAATGTGCTTACCAAGACAACATTGAATGTTCCTGAGTGGCCTAGTTACAGTTTTGACATGATAATATATGGCAAGACTTGAAAATGGCTGTCTAGCAATGATCAACAACCAACTTGACAGAGCTTGAAGAATTTTTTAAAGAATAATGTGAAAATATTGTACAATCCAGGTGTGCATAGCTTTTAGAGACTTACCCAGAAAGACACAGCTGTAATCGCTGCTAAAGGTGATTCTAACATGTACTGATTGACTCATGTACTGTTTGAATACTTAGGTAAATGAGATCGGATGAAATCGTTTGACTTTGAACTTGTTTGTTTTGTTAATATATTAGATGTTTGTTTGCGTTAAATTTGTTTGTTACAATAAAAACATTTAATTGTATTAAATGATTTGCGTTCTGTAAACTGTTGAATCATTGAACATCTTTGCCATCTGCCCGATTTAATTGATATTTATTGGGAGTATACAGTACATGACAATATTCCTACGAAATAAGGGCGCAAAGTTATCCAAACAATAGCATTACTTAAATGTATATAACTTAATTCTTACACATTTATGGAGTTATCACATCAGAGGCAAAGCAAAGTAGCAGTTACTGAAATGATCACACTCAAGGATAAAGTCCTTAAGAGAGATAAAGCACGGAAAACATGGCGAGACGCATCACTGCTGTCTGAGATATCACCTGTGACTAATGTACAAACGAACCAACAGCGACAGTTTGTCTCCTCCCCGATTTCATTGCGGGGACAATCAAACTAACAGTGAACTTCAAAGAACAGTGAACACACATCTCTCACAAAACAAAGATACAATTCAGTCCCATTCAAAATCCTATTTTCCCTAGCCCCAAACCTAACCCTAACCCCAGTGGTGATTTTTGGCATGTAAATCTTGGTAAAAAAAATAAAAATCAAAAAAGCCACTACACAACACTAAACATGAATTGCACTATAACGGTAACAAACGGTGCCCAAAGGGTGTTAGGGCCTACATAAAGCGGTCCCAACAGCAGAGTCCCAACAGGCTGGACAATAGAACGAGTCCAAATTCACCCAAGGCTGAAAGACGGCAATAGAAAGTTGGCTCTGCACACATTGACAACAGTCAACCTCGAAGCATAGTTAACCATCGCTCTACAAAAGCCATGGCTCTTGCAGAGCAATGGAAACCATTACTTCGAGGTCTCAGAGCGAGTGACATCACAGATTGAACCGCTACTAGTGCGAACCGCTAACTAGCTAGTCGTTTCACACCGGTTACAGCAGCATAAGACATTTTTTGACTCACGTTGCTGTGATGTGCTGGAACGGTAAAGTTGCGCGGCGGTCCTTCGTGGGCAAATGTTGTCATCAAAGAGAAAGAAGTCGGATTTACAATTCCAAGTTGGATGACCGTTCAAAACGCTGGCAGTTACCCACTGTCACCGATTCCTTTCAAACCACTCATTGTTGAATTTGCAATCTCCAAATTGTTGTGTAATGTTTATGTCCAATGGCTGATGAGCACCGATACGTTTTTTCTATATTTTCTCTTCATTATTTCTCTTCATATGACACGGATTAGCTAGTAGACTTGATTCATGATGATGACTGCTAGCTAAGATTGTGAAAGTAAGATGTTGACATGATCAGTCCAATCAAAGCTACTGTACATATAACGTGATTTGACGTAATTTCTGTGGCCAATGACCTTGAGCCTTCTTGGAAATGCACTTGTAATATAACTCTATGGCTGGACCCAAAGGGCTGAAATGTTGGATGTCCACCTTTACGAAGAACTTAAAATTGGAGATTGCGCAATGTCACCATGAGTGACAGAACACTGAGCCAATCCCCATGAGTGACAGAACACTGAGCCACCCCATGAGTGACAGAACACTGAGCCAATCTCGGCACAATGCTCCTATTTTCTGCTGGCCCGCCCCACCACCACAGAAAGTACTGAGCTAGGCTGAAACACCTGCATTTTGGAGCTGCCTTACTCAAGAAAACAAAAAAGACTTCTTCTTCTTTGGATTTTATGGCGGACTACACCCAAAATGTGTATTGCCGTCACCAACAGGACGGTTTGAAACAACCAAATGTTTTTTTTTAAATATATATAAATAAATAAATCCATATGTAATAGTGATACTAACTTAATCCATCCAAATAAAATAATAAATAAATAAATATATATATGTATATATATATTACATTGCCAAAACAATCCAAAACCCCCCAAAATAAATAAACTACTCAAATAACTTTTCTGTTTAACATAAATCAAACATATCTGATCCCTACAAGGGCTCAAGGGAACCCAGAGAGGGTGGATCTTCCATCACCAGTACTCCTTGTAAATCTACAGAAGTAAAATTCTTCATTCCCAAAAACGTTTCTGCCGCAGCCACAATAATGTAAAGTTTATTTGATTTCTTTGTGACTTTTACACCTGTTGCTGTACAGTTTACACCTGTTGCAATGAACGCAACAAAATCTACCTTTTTAACACACATGGTGTCTTTATTCTGGCAACAAACATTTACAACAGGCTGTATTATATCCACTACCTTATATTTTGCATTCACTACCATATCTTCCCTAGAATCACTTGTTTTCTTAATTCTCTTCATTGCCTCCGCATATGAGATTCTGTTAACCGCTCTAACCTTTACCACCTCGATTTCCATCACTCTTACAGGGCAGTCCATGAACTCAGGATCATGATCCCCACCACAATTGCAACACCTTCGTCCTTCTACACATTGTTCTTCATTATACTCCGTTCGTCTACACACACTTGCAACATGACCAAATCCTTTACAATTTGTACACTGCAATGGTTTGGGAACGAATGCTCTCACTGCATATCTTACATATCCAAGTTTTACATGTGTAGGTATTTTCTCATCATCAAAAAACAAAAATACCGACAGACTTTCCTCCTTTTCCCCATTCACCCAGCGAGTCAGACGCCGGGCACCAACTACACCAGGAATTATCTTCAATGATTCAACCTGAAATCCCTCCTTTAACGGGTGCTCTACTCTTAAGTTCAAAACACGATACTTCTGTTGTCCTGATTCTTTTAAAGCCTATTGCAATCTTCCTCTGCTCATTAGAAACACATTTAATCACTCCACTTTACCAATCGCATATTTCACAATTTTCGATACTTCAAAAGGGTTTCCCACATATGCATCCTTGTTTAATAAACGCATCCCAACAAGAAGCAATTCATTAACATTTACACACGTTTAATTCACTTCAATCTTAGACAATGTTCTTTTTGTTACAGTTTTCGACACTAGTTTAGCCCATTCAGAACTTTCGTCTTCACCACATTTACTCGATTCGCTGCTTAAATCTAGCTCTACATCCGTTTCCGCCATTTTCCCCACCAACAGAGGCGTAAATATAGACAGTGCAGGTATTGCAGTCGCACCGGGGGCCCGTGGGGTCCGTGGAGAGCGGGCCCTCCAGCTGCCAGGATACACCTTCTCTTGAATTGTCTACTTTGGAAATATGCCGAGTTAAACATGCCATATCTAATGTGCCACTTGCTATTTATACCCTCGAAAACTCAAACCCTTCTCCGTCATGGTTTTCATTTTCTTGGGTAAAATAGCTATCTATAACAAAACAATATTCTTATTCTATATAATACTATTCAACTAAATTAATCATTTCTTATTTTATTTTGTACTTTTTTTCATATACAGAAATGCATTGAATGCTGGGTAATATGTATGTTGTCCAATGCCAAGTCTCTATTTGATCATGACTAGATATAGCTAGTTTAGGCGCCAAATCTGAAGGTCAAGACTGACAAGCTGAGCATATCTGCAAGCCGAGCGAGCAGCAATCATATCTTACAAACATAAAAGCGGCAGCAAGAAAAGAATTGAGCGAAAAGTACAGGAGGAGAAGGTAGCAAAGGTTCCTAAATTGGATTCATTTGGTTTCTTTTATACTAGTCTCCAGCCCACGCTGAATGAGCTGGCTATCTTGTCCATTGAACGCATCAGAGCCTGGGAGATTAGCATTAAGGACAATGTTGAGGATTTTGCTCAACACAAAGCTCGTCGAATGCCATTCAAATAGGTGAGTACAAGTGCTTTTTCAAGAGGATTTGGGGTATCTGATGGGCTACCGTAGCCCCTATTTAATAGGTTGTTATTTCAGAGTCAGGTCACCGCCCGAGCACCTGTTTCATAGTATGTGTTTTTATGATCTGCGTAATTCAACTGTGTGTGCTGCAGCACATTGACCGTCTGTTTACGTTAACACGTGTCATGGTCCTGATAGTTTTCTCTTTGACCTCTCTACTTTACCAATATAATAGTCTAAGTAACTCATTCAACACATTGTTGGTAAAATATATATGCCTAATGGTGTGTGTGTTTCATAACTAACTAACTAGCATATATTAGGGCCTGTCATAGTGAGGAGCTTTGGGGCCCGTGGTAACTAGCTTACACTTCTGCCCACCAACCCCGCTTCCTACCAACCACCTCACCCCCTGTATGCAGCTTTATTAACTCAATTATATATATAATTTTTTACATTGTT
Source organism: Thymallus thymallus (assembly GCA_023634145.1). NCBI lineage: Eukaryota > Metazoa > Chordata > Actinopteri > Salmoniformes > Salmonidae > Thymallus > Thymallus thymallus. The sequence goes on along the minus strand of CM042396.1, from coordinate 20,578,854 downwards.
TGCAAATGGTTGTTTTTTTTTTGCTCTGCCCCACCTTCCCTGAATGACGGGTCGCCACTGCACACCTGTTGGATGTATTATCTTGGCAAATGAGAAACGCTCACTAACAGGGATGTAAACAAATGGTGTGATTATGGAACATTTCTGGGATCTTTTATTTCAGCTCATGAAACATGGGACCAACACTTTACATGTTACGTTTATATTTTTATTCTGTAAACGTGTATATGAGCGTGTCCTATCTATCTGGGTCTGAGAAATCATAAGAAAGAAAGCGTTCTCTCCGTCTAGCCCTTAATGCGCATGCGCAGCTCTCTCTGTGCGTCAACGTAATTTGTTTCGCAGCAGAATCCAGGAAGTGAGGAGTCGCTTGTTGTTATTGTCCGATTTATACGTTACCTAGCTAGCTAGTTACCACATATTTGTTGTTACTTTTCGTGGCCCGAAAATGGCGACTTTTATTTCTGTCCCGTCAAAGAAGTCGTCTGAAGTAGATCTAGTTAAACCACTCTCGAAATTCATCACGGCGACATATCCAGCGGGCGAGGAACAAGCGAATTATATCCGATCAGTGGAGGAGTTGAACAAGCTCCGCAAGAGTGCCCTAGGGAGGCCGCTCGACAAACACGAAAGCTCGCTGGAAATCCTCATGAGGTTAGAAATACTGCCAGACTGACGTGGGTTCGCTAGCATGCTAACTCCAGCTAGCTATTTCACCTGTGCAAAAATGGCTAGGCTGGCTGCTAACTAGCTAACTCCATTGCCGCACCCCTTGAAATTCTCGGATGCGGGTTTTCCTTTTGAGTGTTGTATTTAACATTTTATGACAAGCTAACTCATTGACAATTAGTCAATATCCATTTGATGCCTAATTAGTCAATAACGAGTTCCCCGTATGAAATGAACCTGATGCCAATAAACTTAGTACCTAGCAAGGTTGCTAACTTTCCTACTAGCCAAGTCAAGTAAACGTCGTTAGGATAAACAGTTGCAGTTAGGCCATGGCTATTTCCCAGCTGGCATACTCTTGAACCTGTTTGACGAGCCGCAATATCACATTTCAATGTGTCATTGTCAAATTCTCTAACGTCATCAGACCCATGAAGACCAATAACAAAATATTAATGTTTCCAATTCTAGCTACAATGTGTATTGTTGTGTTATTACAACATTAAGTAACGTTCGTTTCAGGAGAGTTATGTGGTGGCGGTTTCAGGAGGGCTACCTCCTGTGCTGTAAAGACTCAGACCTCTTGGAAGGTCCCCCACTATCACTTCTTGAAAGATACTAATCTGAAACAACATCTAGGAGGGGGGATGCAATACTACATACCATTCAGAATATAAATTGAATAGACGTTAGACTCTATTCTCCAGTCCACTGTGGAGTTACAGACTCTATTCTCCAGTCCCCTGTGACATTACAGAATCTATTCTCCAGTCCCCTGCAGACTGCAGAGGTAACCTATTGACCTTTCTGACTTTCTATCTTCTCTGGTTCTCTACCCATCAATTCTATAAAGTACTAGTGATTTGAGCATGGTTTAGACCAGTGTTTCCTAACCCTGTTCCTCCAGTAGCTCCAGCAGTACACAGTTTCAAATCAAATTGTATTTGTCACATGCGCCGAATACAACAGGTGTAGACCTTACAGTGAAATGCTTACTTACAAGCCCAGTTCTAAGAAAAATAATACAATAACAAGGCTATATACAGGGGTTACTGGTACTGAGTCAATGTGCTGGGGGTAGTCGAGGTAATTGAGGTAATATGTACTTTTAGGTAGGGGTTGTAGCCCTTAACAAACACACCTCATTCAACTCACTGAGGACTTGATGATGAGTTGATTAGTTTAACTTTATACTTTGCTCCCCTGTATATAGTGAAATTACTAGTAGTATACCCTGGTATTGTCCACAGAGCATTATACAACAATAGGTACAATAGACCCTTAGCAGCTCAGCTTTCTCTACTCTACTGTGCCTCTGTCATAGCTGCAGTTCATAGGCTAACTGATATTGTCTGCTGTGATGGCACACTGTGGTATTTCACCCACTAGATATGGGAGTTTTTTTGTGGATCTGTGTAATCTGAGGGAAATATGTCTCTCTAATATGGTCATGCATTTGGCAGGAGGTTAGGAAGTGCAGCTCAGTTTCCACCTCATTTTGTGGTCACTGTGCACATAGCCTGTCTTCTCTTGAGAGCCAGGTCTGCCTACGGTGGCCTTTCTCAATAGCAAGCAATAATAGTAGAGAGAACAATTTATTTCACCTTTTATTTCTTTCATCACGTTCCCAGTGGGTCAGAAGTTTACATACACTCAATTAGTATTTGGTAGCATTGCCTTTAAAATGTTTAACTTGGATCAAATGTTTCGGGTAGCCTTCCACAAGCTTCCCACAATAAGTTGGGTGAATTTTGACCCATTCCTCCTGACAGAACTGGTGTAACTGAGTCAGGTTTGTAGGCCTCCTTGCTCGCACACGTGTTTTCACTTCTGCCCACAAGTTTTCTATTAGGGTTGAGGTCAGGGCTTTGTGATGGCCACTCCAATACCTTGACTTTGTTGTCCTTAAGCCATTTTGCCACAACTTTCGAAGTATGCTTGGGGTCATTGTCCATTTGGAAGACCCATTTGTGACCAAGCTTTAACTTCCTGACTGATGTCTTGAGATGTTGCTTCAATATAGGGAATATAAGCTTCTAAGCTTCTAAAGCCATGACATCATTTTCTGGAATTTTCCAAGCCGTTTAATTGTTATATAGTGAATTATAAGTGAAATAAATATCTTTAAACAATTGTTGGAAGAATTACTTGTGTCATGCACAAAGTAGATGTCCTAACCGACTTACCAAAACTATAGTTTGTTAACATGAAATCTGTGGAGTGGTTGAAAAATGAATTTTAATGATTTCAACCTAAAGTGTACTAAACTTCTGACTTCAACTGTACCTCTTAGGTCGTAGGATGGTGCTTGGGCGGGTGTAATAGTGGGGGTTGGGCCTGGGCATATGTCCTGCTGTCATGTTGAGGTCCATGCAGCAGGGGCGGGGTTATGGGGTGGGCAGAAGGGGCATTGGTCTGATATGGGGGGGGGCTATATAGGGTGTGGCCAGGGTGTGGCCATCTCTCTCTCTCTGCCTCTCTGTCTCTGTCTCACTCTGATGTGAGGTAGGAGGGTAGATGTAAGGGCTAAGGAGTGTTAGCTGGAGGAACATAATCAATGTTAGAATAGGCGCTAGCTACAGGGTGGTGTAGGGCCATGCTATTTCTAGCCTATGTTAGCATTCTGGCTGCGCTCTACACCGCTCGTAGGTGCGTAGGAGGGGAATGTTAGCATTGTAGCCTCCTCTTGGCTCTCAACTAATGACCCATGTGCCAGGTAGCTATGGCAACGGGCCTTGTATTCCGTTTCCCTTTCACAGCCCTGCAGACAGACGGCCATTGTGTCAGAGGCAGTAAACTAGTCGCTAGCAGACCTGACAGGGAAGTAAACTGGAAATATAAATCTGATTAGGTTTTCATCAGATACTTGAGGGTGCGCACCTTGCACTTTATTTAACTACCTCAGTGTAATGGAATCAGTGGAAATTGACCAGAAAATGCAAACCCTGTATACATGTACCCACTTTGGTCACTTAGCATGCCCACGTTGTCACAATGTTGCTAACTTTAGTGTAACCGTGGTAATCATTGTTTGTACCTAAAACGCTTCAGCGCACTCACCCCTCTTTCCTCCTCTCCCGTCTTTCCTCCCCACTCCTCTTTTGCTCCTCTCGCCCCCCTCCCCCCTCCCGAGAGTCAGCTGTAGTACCAGTACTCCCCTCTGGCCCAGTAGAAACACCAACAGTAGTAAATAGGGATTCCCTCAGTCACAACAATAGACTACTCTCTGTCAGTTCACACTGTGATGTCATTCCTTAGAATAGAATGTTCCAGATCACAGAAGCAGAAAACTGAAAAACATTAACGCACCAGTGTTTATCTGAAGCGTGACAATCGCTCCACTCTCTGACTCACTGTCATGTGTCTCTGAGCCAACGCAGCTTCCCCAACACACTGTCATTGGTCAATAACACAGTACACACACCTCTCTATCTTCTGATTGGTCCAAACAATACAAGTGTGTTTTCCCTCTTCTCCTGTAGGTACTATGACCAGCTGTGTGTCGTGGAGCACAAGTTCCCCTTCTCTGAAAACCAGGTACATACAACCTACCATCCAATAGAAAATACACACAGTTGCTGAGGGGGATGCACAACAATGGGAAAATAGAAAACTGCACTACAGTATGTTTCATGCAACTGCTAATCAATAATAAGAGGTGAAAATGTTGCTAGTCTCTCTCTCTCTCTGTTCCTGCAGCTGTGTCTAACCTTCACATGGAAAGATGCCTTTGACAAGGGCTCACTGTTCGGGGGCTCAGTCAAACTAGGTACGCCACACACACATTCAGGCCTGTGGGCATGGTTCGTTCTAGCAGATGTGTGAGTTTGTCATATCTCCCTCTTCTCTCACCCCTCTCTCGCTTTAACACACACACACACACACACACACACACACACACACACACACACACACACACACACACACACACACACACACACACATAGTAGCCAATGTTCCCTCTAAGCTGCCGGGCAGTAGCCAGAGACTGTCTTGCAGCTCCCCAGGAAAATATCAGCCCACAGAGAGCAGCACGAGATTGCACTTTTGTAGCGTTAGTTCACACTATCAACGTTTCCCTTTACTGTGGCAATTGTGATCGAATCAACACAATATTAGCCATTTTCAATGCGACATACCAAAACAAACTATGCAAGATATTTTTTTGTAGGCAGAAAGCATGGGAGTAGGATTCTATTGTGCACGACTCGGCCGGTACTCTACACAGACCGGTGTGGCATAGCCAATCAGAGCTGCATATGTGGATCTGTGCCATTAACTTTGAACTGGACTGTGTTTACAGCTGTGGTCGTGAGTAGATGTACTTGTTTTGAGATCAAAGCCAGAGCTACATGTAGCAACGTGTGTACTTTTTGTTCATATCCTTTGCTAGTTAGTGTGTTAAAGGCCAGTTATAGATAATTTCTAGTCAGCACTGGGGGAGTGGTTGCTAGTTAGTGTGCTAAAGGCCAGTTATAGATAATTTCTAGTCAGCACTGGGGGAGTGGTTGCTAGTTAGTGTGCTAAAGGCCAGTTATAGATAATTTCTAGTTAGCACTGGGGGAGTGGTTGCTAGTTAGTGTGCTAAAGGCCAGTTATAGATAATTTCTAGTTAGCACTGGGGGAGTGGTTGCTAGTTAGTGTGCTAAAGGCCAGTTATAGATAATTTCTAGTTAGCACTGGGGGAGTGGTTGCTAGTTAGTGTGCTAAAGGCCAGTTATAGATAATTTCTAGTTAGCACTGGGGGAGTGATTGCTAGTTAGTGTGCTAATGGCCAGTTACAGATCATTTCTAGTTAGCACTGGGGGAGTGGTTGCTAGTTAGTGTGTTAATGCCCAGTTATAGATAATTTCTAGTTAGCACTGGGGGAGTGGTTGCTTCCTACAAGAGCACAAATGTGTGCATTTCTAATCATCTTTGAAAAGTGAGTCAGGTGAAGAGCTTTTTATTGTCTTAAAGTGGCAGTGTTGTATTTTGAGACAGGCTTGAATAAACTAAGTAGCCAATAGGCAGAGCGTAGCATAATTTGTCTGATTCTCTGTAATAATGGTATGGGAATAATAATTAACTTTATTTTGTAAAGTGGTTTCTTGCATCAAACAACACAACAACATGTTCAGTCACCTCCTTGTCTGAAGGACAAATGGATAACAGGGTAATGTCAAGACCTGCGTGTTTATTTTCAAAAGTCTCACTCATTGGCTGCTACTGTAGGCTGAATGATAGAACAGATATTTCCATGTTAAAATGTTATGGGATGCATTTTCTCCATATTTTTGATGGTAGGCTACTCTGGTAGGCCTACATTATGACCAAATAGCCAAAGTAGCCTACTTGACCACTGTTATAACTGTAACTTAAAGCGGGTACAGCCTCAGTGTTCACAGTAAACGCACGTTGTAAGTTGCACATAATTTTCACAACATTCAAATTTGCGCTCTGTAAACCTGAAATTTGCTCAGTGCTGAAAAACATTTGTGGGAACATTGATAGTAACCCTAGGAAACCACAAGGTAACCCTATTGTGTGAGTATTGGGAGGTATGTCAGCCTCATACCTGAAGCTTTTCTGGCACCTTGAACTCAGCTTAGACTAACAGGAATAGCCTTGTGTGTAGTGTGTTAATGTATGTATTTGTGTGTGTTAGCCCTGGCCAGTCTGGGATATGAGAAGACATGTGTGTTGTTCAATGGGGCAGCGTTGGCCAGTCAGATCGCTTCAGAACAGAACCTGGACAGCGACGAAGGACTGAAGGCCGCAGCCAAATACTACCAGGTACATCTATAGTTATACTACAATACAGCCTAATACTACTAGGTACGTCTATAGTTATACTACAATACAGCCTAATACTACCAGGTACGTCTATAGTTATACTACAATACAGCCACATGCTACCAGGTACTTCTACAGTTATACAACAATATAGATACATACTTCCAGGTACTTTATAGTTATACTACAATACAGCCAAATACTACCAGGTATTACAACAGTACTACCAACAACACTATAGCCAATTACACATTTTTATCATAGTAATACTACTTAGTAATAATATAAACAATACACACTATCTCTCTCTCTCTCTCTCTCTCTCTCTCTCTGTGTCTCTCTCTCTCTCTCTCTCTCTCTCTCTGTGTCTCTCTCTCTCTCTGTGTCTCTCGCTCTCTGTCTCTGTCTCTCTCTCTCTCTCTCGCTCTCTGTGTCTTGCTCTCTCTCTCGCTCTCTGTGTCTTGCTCTCTCTCTGTGTCACTCTCTGTGTGTTTCTCTTTCTCTCTCTGTGTCTCTGTCACTTTCTCTGTGTCTCTCGATCTCTCTCTCTCTCTGATTTTCTCTCTCTCTCTCTCTCTCTCTCTCTGTGTGTGTGTGTGTCTCTCTCTCTGTCTGTCTCTCTCTCTCTTTGTCTCTCTCTCTGTGTCCCCCCCCAGTTGGCGAGTGGAGCATTTGGCCACATTAAGGACACAGTGCTGTCAGCTCTGAACAGAGAGCCTACTATGGACATCTCCCCTGAGACGGTAGGAACCCTGAGTCTCATCATGCTGGCTCAGGCACAGGAGGTCTTCTTCCTCAAGGCTACGTCAGGTACGTGCACACGTCATACATGCGCATACACACTTGTGTGTACATGAATCAAGTAACCATGGTATCGTTCGCCATGCAGATAAGATGAAGGACGCCATCATTGCCAAACTGGCCAATCAGACGGCAGATTTCTACGGGGACGCCTTCAAGCAGTGCCAGTACAAAGAGAACCTGCCCAAGGTGTGTGTTTGTGTGCGCTTTTGGAATTGTGTTTGTGTGTTTTGTGTGTGAGAGAGAACTACTTACTAGAGGGGTTAGGATAAGTGGGACTTTCCCATTTCATCATCTCTGTTCTGATTGGTTGATTACCATACAGTCTCCATTCTAATTTATTATTCATAACTGGGCTGTTTTCTCATTGGTTGTTCACTACTTGCTTCCATTCTGATTGGTCTCTCACTACCTAATAATGTGCTTCTTAAATGACGTGTGTATGAAATCTGACTGACCTGTCTCACTGCCTGTCTTACTACTAAACCACACACACACACACACACACACACACACACACACACAGTCTGAGGTAGGAACACATGGGCTGGACTTTGCAGCTGTCAAGACACCCATACACACCACAAACGCATGCATACATGTGATGAAGGTTGGGGGAATGTTGCAGAAAGGTTAAATACTCACTGCCTGTCCTGTTGTTTCTCCCGTTATCTTCCTCTCTCTGCATCCCTCGTGGTGGTGTGTGTGTGTGTGTTCGTGATTGGCTGTTGTGATGTGCATACTCATTTGTGATTTGCTCTTGCCGGTGTTTGTGCTGTTCTGTGGTTTGCCCCGTGGTGTGGTTTGCCCCGTGCGTGTGGTTTGCTCTGTGTGTGGTTTGCTCTGTGTGTATGTGTGTGGTTTGCTCTCTGTGTGTGTGTGTGTGTGTGTGTGTGTGGTTTGCTCTGTGTGTGTGTGTGTGTGGTTTGCTCTGTGGTTTGTTCTCTGGTCAGTATATTTATTTCCAGGAGGTGCTGCCGGTGCTGGCAGCTAAACACTGCATCATGCAGGCCAACGCTGAGCTGCATCAGTCTCTCCTCGCCAAGCAGAAGAAACTCTTTGGAGAGGAGATCGCTCGGCTGCAGGTAAACACACACACACACACACACACACACACCCAGTGTTTCCTACAGTGTTTCTAACCCCACCTGACAATTTAGTGAGTTTCTTATGACCAAATAAGCTCAACCACTCAACCAAAGTCTTCATACTTAGTCTTCTCTTATTCCCTCCATCCCTCAGCATGCTACAGAGCTGGTGAAGACGGTAGCGTCTCGCTACGATGAGTACGTCAGTGTGAAAGACTTGAGTGATAAGATCAGCCGTGCTCTGACCGCCGCTAAGAAGGACAACGACTTTATCTACCACGACCGCGTCCCTGACGTCAAAGATCTGGAACACATCGGCAAGGCAGCGCTGGTCAAGGCTACCGCCATTACCCCTCCGCTTAGCGCCAAGTTCACTGGTGAGAGGGACAGTACACACACACACTGTCATATACACACAGTCTTGTACAGCTAACCTTGTGGACACACACAATTCAGTCCCATTCAAAATCCTATTTTCCTTAACTCCTAAACCTAACCCGTACTCTTAACCTTAACCTTACCCTAACCCTAACCTGAGCGCCTAGCACTAAAACTAACCCTAGCTCCTAACCCTAAACCTAATTCTAACACTAATTCTAACCTTAACCTGAAACCCCCTAGAAATGGCATTTGACCATTGGACCAACAAAATGTCCCCAGTTGGTCAAATGTTAGTTTTTTTTACTATTCTTGTGGGGACTTCTGGTGCCCACAAGAATAGTTAAACACGTCCACACTGTCATATACTCACACACACACACACATACACACACACACCGTCATACACACTGTCATACACACACACACACTTTTTTATTTTTGTGTAAAAATCTGATAGAATTCTCACATGTGGGTTTGTGTGTGTCTCTTTATAGACCTGTTTGAGAACATGGTGCCCGTGGTGGTGCAGCAGAGTATGAGTGTGTACAGCCAGAGGAAGGCTGAGACCGTCAACAGACTGGTGGGAACCATGAGGGAAGCAACCAACCTCTGCAACGGGTATGGATGATACTTTAGAATGTATTAACAATTCAATAGATTGTTGTCAACTCAAACAACACACTCCAACAGGGATGGTCAACTAACTCAAACAACACACTCCAACAGGGATGGTCAACTAACTCAAACAACACACTCCAACAGGGATGGTCAACTGGCGGCCTGCCTTTTTACCCAATTATTCTCCCCAATTTCGTGATCCAATTCCGATCTTGTCTCATCGCTGCAACACCCCAACGGGCTCGGGAGAAGCTAAGGTTGAGTCATGCGTCCTGCCAAACCGCGCTTCTTAACACCCGCCCCCACTTAACCCGGAAGCTATCTGCACCAATGTGTCTGAGGAAACACTGTTCAACTGACGACCAAAGTCGCTACAGTGCGATGAGCCAAATAAAGCCCCCCCCGGCCAAACTCTCCCCTAACCCGGACAACGCTGGGCCAATTGTGCACCGCCCTATGGGACTCCCGGTCAGTGCCGGTTGTGATACAGCCTGGGATTGAACCCGGTCTGTAGTGACGCCTGCGATGCAGTGCCTTAGACTGCTGCATCAGTTTTATCTCAGTTGTGAGTTAGTAGTAGAATACACAAGGTGCAATTTCGGAATGTGGTTGTGCATCAGCAGTTATGTCAGCCACTGACAGTCACTTAATTAGCCATGTCAACTAATCATTTCTAGATTGGTAGTTAGTCTAGCCAGCTGTCTAAACTTGTTATCATGGTTGAATTACCGGCCAGGGGGCACCATTGAATTTGTTAGTCAGTCTCACTCAGATTTCATATTATAAACTGCAAACATTTCTCTCCACCCCATGGCAAAATGAATAGAATTGCAGCAAACTTGCTTTAAAACCTAAAAAATGTCTCAGATGTCAATTTGGCCCAGCTATTTCTCTCTGCTGGGGTCCTCGGTTAGGAGGGATGTGGGTATGCAGACCCGCAAGCAACTGCGGCCCCTCATGATGAGTTCAGATTTGCCCCCCAATCCCATCAAAGTTGTCCATCCCTGCATTACAATATCAATAAAGATTGATAATGTATTGATAATGTAAAGTGTCCTGGCGTGTCTATATTGATAATGTATTCATAATTGAACAACAGTGTCCTGGCATCTCTGAACCTGCCTGCGGCTCTGGAAGACCTGTCTGGAGATTCTATCCCACAATCCATTGTTGAGAAGGCCCGTGCCATCGTCCAGCAGGGGGGGCTGCAGAGCATAGAGCAACTGATCCGAGATCTGCCAGAACTACTGACACGGAACAGAGAGATCCTGGACGAGGTACACACACACACACACACACACCTCCCTGAACTACTGACATGGAACAGAGAGATCCTGGACGAGGTACACACACACACACCTCCCTGAACTACTGACACGGAACAGAGACATCCCGGACGAGGTAAACACACACACACCTCCCTGGACTACTGACACGGAATAGAGAAATCCTGGACGAGGTACACCTCCCTGAACTACTGACACGAAACGGAGACATCCTGGATGACGTACACACACACCTCCCTGAACTACTGACACCCAACAGAGACATCCTGGATGAGGTACACACACACACCTCCTGAACTACTGAGACGCAACAGAGACATCCTGGACGAGGTACACACACACACACCTCCCTGAACTACTGACACGGAACAGAGACATCCTCAACGAGGTATACCGCGTTGATATACCCATGATATACTATATGTATTGTATATTGTGTGTGTTTGTCTTGTAGTCTCTGAAGATGCTGGGTGATGAGGAGTCAACAGACAGCGAACTGAGATCCAAGTTCAGCCAACGCTGGAACAGAACTTCCTCTATAGACCTCTATAAACCACTCAGAGCAGGTACACACACACACACACACACACACACACACTCCTGGAGACGTCTATAAACCACTCAGAGCAGGTACACACACACACACACACACACTCCTGGAGACTTATATAAACCATTGAGCAGGTACACACACTCCTGGAAATCTCTATAATCCACTCAGAGCAGGTACACACACACACACACACACTCCTGGAGACCTCTATAAACCACTCAGAGCAGGTACACACACATCCCAAAAATCAGTATACACATATTGTTAAATACTGATACATGTCGTGTTGTGTACTACTTTGGAATCTAATGATGTTATGTTTTCTGTCTCCTCCCTCTCCTCCCCCGGTCCAGAGGGTGGTAACTTCCGCAGTGTGCTGGACAAGGCAGTGCAGGCTGACCAGGTGGTCAAGGAGCGTTATAATACACACTGTGAGATGATCGCTCTGCTCTGTAAATCTGAAGCTGAACTCACCGCTGCCATACCATCAGCCAATCCTACGAAGACACTGCAGGGCAGTGAGGTGTGTGTGTGTGTGTGTTCTATCAGTATGTATCCTCTCTCCAGGTGGTGTGTGTGTGTGTGTGTGTGTGTTTGCGTGTGTGTGTGTGTTTGTGTGTGTGTGTGTGTGTTCTAACTATGTTTTCTCTCTCTAGGTGGTGTGTGTGTGTGTTCTAACTGTATGTGTTCTCTCTAGGTGGTGTGTGTGTGTGTGTGTGTGTGTGTGTGTTCTCTCTCTAGGTGGTGTGTGTGTGTGTTCTAACAGTATGTTTTCTCTCTCTAGGTGGTGAGTGTGTTGCGTTCCCAGCTCTCCCAGCTAGAGGAAGTGAAGAGGGAGAGGGAGGGGCTGGAGGCGGAGATTAAAGGCGTGACCTTTGACATGTCCTCCAGCTTCCTGGCGGCTCTGGCTCAGGACGGGGCCATCAATGAGGAGGCGCTGTCAATGAGCCAGCTGGATCAATCATACGGCAGCTACAGCCAGAGGGTTCAGGCCAGCCTCCGCTCTCAGGAAGAGCTGCTAGGCAAAGTGCAGGTACACACACGCATATACACACACACACCTGCATATACACACATACACACCTGCATATACACACATACACACCTGCACATACACACCTGCATATACATACATACACACAATAAAGTACCTATCTATCTATCTATCTATCTATCACACACATCTGCATTTACACACACACACACACATCTTCATATACACACCTGCATTTACACACACACACACACACACCTCCATATACACACCTGCATTTACACACACACACACCTCCATATACACACCTGCATATATAAACACAAACACTTTCCACTACTTCCTTCAGAGAGGTTTATCTTGTGGGTTCTCTCCTTCCCGCCTCCCCAGGCGTCCCACCAGGAGTTCTCCATGCTGAAGCAGTCCAACTCAGAGGCTAATGATCGTGAGGAGGTGTTGAAGAAGCTGGCCTCGGCCCACGACAGCTACGTAGAGATCACCAGCAACCTCCGAGAGGGCACCAAGGTAACTGTCGCCTAGGGCAGTGGCTCCCAAACTGTGGGTTGTGCAGTACCAGTCAAAAGTTTGGACACGCCTACTCATTCAAGGGTTTTTCTTTATTTTTATTATTTTCTACATTGTAGAATAATAGTGAAGACATCAAAACTATGAAATAACACATGGAATCATGTAGTAACCAAAAAAAACAAATCAAAATATATTTGAGATTCTTCAAAGTAGCCACTCTTTGCCTTGATGACAGCTTTGCACACTCTTGGCATTCTCTCAACCAGCTTCACCTGGAAGTCTTTTCCACATATGCTGAACAGTTGTTGGCTGCTTTTCCTTCACTCTGCGGTCCAACTCTTCCCAAACCATCTCAATTGGGTTGAGGTCGCCAGGTCATCTGATGCAGTACTCAATCACTCTCCAGCCTGGAGTGTTGGGTCATCGTCCTGTTGAAAAACAAATGATAGTCCCTCTAAACGCAGATTGGATGGCGTATCACTGCAGAATGCTGTGGTAGCCATGCTGTTTAAGTGTGCCTTGCATTCTAAATTAAGCACACCATCACACCACCTTCTCCGTGCTTTAAGGTGGGAACCACATATGCAGAGATCATCCGTTCACCTACTCTGGTCACACAAAGATACGGCAATTGAAACCAAAAATCTCAAATTTGGACTCATCAGACCAAAGGGCAGATTTCCACCGGTCTAATGTCCATTGCATGTGTTAGTGGTTTCTTTGCAGCAATTTGACGATGAAGGCCTGATTCATGCAGTCTCCTCTGAATAGTTGATGTCGAGATGTGTCTGTTACTTGAACTCTGTGAAGCATTTATTTGCCCTGAAATATGAGGTGCAGTTAACTCTAATGAACTTATCCTCTGCAGCAGAGGTAGCTCTGGGCCTTTCCTTTGGCGGTCCTCATGAGAGCCAGTTTCATCATAGCGCTTGATGGTTTTTGCGACTGCACTTGAAGAAAGTGATGAATTACCTGATGAATAAAAAAACACAACCGATTCAATTTGATAACGGCTTAATGATTAATTGACTTGTCTGGAACCAGGTTTCCATCCAACCAATTCATGCGTATGAATTACCTGACGCATAAAAAAACTCACAACGACCCTTTACACGTCTGTAAAATTTCCCAATGTCATATATATTTTTTTAAATACACTAGACTATTGTGGGTCATTTTTTGGCAAGTGAAATAGATTATGCAACTATTAGAGTGGATAGATTTTAGAATATTCACATGAAAATCTGTTGCCAATTGGATGGAAACCTAGCTTATCAGTCTGACCAATCACTTTTTCTCTCTCGCTGTAGTTCTACAATGACCTCACAGAGATCCTGCTGAAGTTCCAGAACAAGTGCAGTGACATTGTCTTCGCCCGCAAGACAGAACGGGACGAACTGCTCAAGTGTGTGGTGCTGATGTCGTCTCTGTGATGATGATGCATCTATTTTTATATTTGTAATAATCAAAGTATTGTCTTATTAGTGAAATATCATTGATTACATCATGGTTTTCTGTGATTGGTGGTCAAATCAAATTGTATTGGTCACGTGCCGAGTACAACAGGTGTAGACTTTACAGTGAAATGCTTACTCTACGAGCCCATTCCCAACAGAGTTAAAAAGTGTTAAAAATGTTTTGCTAAATAAAAAAAGGAAATGGTAGCACAAGAAAAACAATCCTATATACAAGGAGCACATGTACCGAGTCAATGTGCAGGGGTACGAGGTAGTTGAGGTAATACAGTATGTAGGTAGGGGTAAAGGTGACTAGGCAATCGGGATAGATAATAAACAGAGTAGCAGCAGCGTATCTGATGTGTCTGTGTGAGTGTGTGTTTGAGTGTCAGTGTAGTATGTGTGAGTGTGTGGGTAGAGTCTAATGAGTGTGCATAGAGCCAGTGCAAGAGAGTCGGTGCACAACAATTTAAGATGAATAAATAATTAAGGGGGTCAATTGTCAGGGTAGCCATTTAATTAACTTGGCTTGGGGGTGATTAATGTGAACAAGAAGTGACTGTGACTATTAACTGATGTTGGGGTTGCCGTGGTGACCACTGACTGACGTTGTTGTTGTGGTTACCCATCCAGGGACTTACAGCAGAGCATTGCCAGGGAGCCCAGCGCCCCGTCCTTTAATGTCCCCGCCTACCAGACTAACCCTGCTCCCACTGCCGCCGAACCAACCCCTGCTCCCAGGACTGTCTTTGTAAGTAGCCAATCATCGATGGACAGGTCGGAGGATAGAATCAGAGGGCAGCTCTGTACCAAAGAAGGGATTCGATTAAGGGACAGATAGAAATGTACTGGTGGAGGGGTGGTCCAAAATAGGGGAAGGTTGTAAATGTTGAATAATTTTTATTTGCTTTGGGGAGGGTTGTATTTTTATTTTTTATTATTCGTCACAGAGCAGGGAAGTGTGTGTTTTAAATTATTGGGCACAGGGGAGAGTAGTGCATTTAAAAAAAATTGGGGGATGGTACTGCATATTTTATTTTTTATTATTGGGCATGGGGAGGGTAGTGTGCTTTATTTTATTTTTTATTGGGCACAGGGGAGGGTAGTGTGCTTTTAAAAAAATATATATATATATATTGGGCACAGGGGAGGGTAGTGTGCTTTTTAAAAAATAATGTATTGGGGACAGGGGAGGGTTCTGTTATTTTTCCTGGTTTACAGTCGCTCTTCATTTTTTATTATTTATTTTACCCCCTTTCTCTCCAATTACGATTTTGTCTCATCGCTGCAACTCCCCAACGGGCTCGTGAGAGGCGAAGGTCGAGTCATGTATCCTCCGAAACATGCCCCGCCAAACCACGCTTCTTAACACCCACCCACATAACCAGCCGCACCAATGTGTCGGAGGACACATCCGCCAAACCCAGATTTGTCCGTCGGACTGACAGATGGTGAAGAGTCCAATGGCGGCGAGCTTTACCCCACTCCAGCTGACTCTTGGCATTGCACATGGTGATCTTAGGCTTGTGTGCGGCTGCTCGGCCATGGAAACCCATTTCATGAAGCTCCCGACGAACAGTTCTTGTGCTGACGTTGCTTCCAGATGCAGTTTGGAACTCGGTATTGATTGTTGCAACCAAGGACAGGCCATTTTTACGCGCTACACACTTCAGCACTCGGCGGTCCCGTTCTGTGAGCTTGTGTGGCCTACCACTTCGCGGGTGAGCCGTTGTTGCTCCTAGACGTTTCCACTTCACAGTAACAGCACTTACTGTTGACCGGGCAGCTCTAGCAGGGCAGAAATTTGACGAACTGACTTGTTGGAAAGGTGGCATCCTATGACGGTGCCACGTTGAAAGTCACTGCGCTCTTCAGTACGGGCCATTCTACTGCCAATGTTTGTCAGCAAATAGCCACATCCACAAATTTGAAGGGCTGTCCACATACTTTTGGCCATGTAATATACAGTGCATTCGGAAAGTATTCAGGAAAGTAGCCTAAACCCTTCATCTCAATTTCTGCCTGAAAGGAGCTCAGGACCTGAAGCAAGGATATGCATATTCTTGATACCATTTGAAAGGAAACACTTACACTCCTACATTCATTTTTGGAAATGGGAAATGAATGTAGGAAAATATAACACAATAGATCTGATCAAATATAACACAAACAAAAAAACATGCTTTTTCAAATTTTATTTTTGTTGCATCATCTTTGAAATGCAAGAAAAAGGCAATATATTGAGATGGAAAGTCTGTGACTGAAGGTGCTCATGATGGCCAGCAGTTTGGCCAGGATCCTTCTCTCCATCACCTCTAGAGTGTCAAGGTTAATCCCCAGAACAGAGCTAGCCTTCCTGATAAGCTTATTTACCCGAGAAGCATCACCGGCCTTTATGTTGCCGCCCCAGCACACAACTGCAAAAAAGATGGCACCACAGAATGGTAGAAAGTATTCAGTAGTTTACTGCACACGTTGAAGGACCTGAGCCTCTTCAGAAAGTAGAGTCGGCTCTGGCCCTTTTTGTACAGAGCACCGGTGTTACCAGCCCATTCCAGCCTGTTGTCCATATGGACTCCCAGGAACTTGTATGACCCAACCATTTCCACCACCATCTCCTTTGTTTTGCTGATGTTGAGCTGAAGGTGGTTCTGCTCACACCACACCACAAAGTCATTGATTGTGCTCCTTTACTCCTCCTCCTGCCCACTCCTGATGCACCCTACAATTGCAGAGTCATCCGAGAACTTTTGTAGGTGGCATGTTTCAGAATTATATCTGAAGTCCGAGGTGTAGAGGGTGAATAGGAAGGGGGACAGGACCGTTCCCTGGGGGCCCCTGTGTTGCTCACTGCCCATTCTGACACACAGCTCTGTAGCCACACAAATTGTGGCCTACCGGTCAGGTAGTCCGTAATCCAGGAGACTAAGGGTGCTTCCACTTTCATCGTCCTCATCTTCTCACCCAGTAACGGGCTGAATGGTGTTGAAGGCACTGGAGAAGTCAAAAAACATAACCCTCACAGTGCTACCTGCGTTGTCCAGGTGAGAGTAGGCCCTCTGCAGAAGGTAGATGATTGCATCATCCACCCCGATGTTGTGCTGGTATGCAAACTGCAGGGGGTCCAGTGATGTACACACCAGGGGTCTGAGGTGAGCGAGGACTAACCTTTCCAGGGTCTTCATGATGTAGGATGTTAGCGCTACAGGTCTGAAGTCATTCAGGACAGGCAGGATGTTTTCCACAGCACAGGGACCCTTTCCAGGCTCAGGCTAAGGTTGAAGCGGCGCTGGAGTATTCCACACATTTGGTCAGCACAGACCTTAAGCAACAGGGTAACCGTGTGTGTGCAAAGTGTCAGACTGACATTCAAGAATGAGAGAGCTACATAATATTTTGTATGAAGTCTCCCAGGTGTCCCTCACAAGTTTGCCCAAATTTACCCAAGTGGCCGAATTGGTAAATTGATACATTTTCGAGTACATAACTATAGAGAACATACAAAAATGCTATGGTAATAACAAATTTAAGTTTACACACTCCCAGGAATGTCATACATGATGGATCATTAGCTTCCCTACATAAACGTGCTAGGAGACGCAGGAGACGCGACGAGAACGCTGATCGAATGCCTCCCAACACAGAAGAGAACTTTTGATAAGGGCCAAGTTAGCAGAAAACATTGATCTGATGTTCACACACCACAACCCACAGAGGGTAACAGCACAAGTAGTGCAGGTGATGGGAGATTTCTTGCATTTAGGCCGGGTTGGGTGTGGAGCCAGAGACAATGTTGTCTCTTATTGTGATATTGTGAAAATACAATTTTTCAAGCAATCAATAAATGAAATGTTTAAATCACAAAGTGTTTACTATTTATCTATTTATTTTTTATTAGGATTCTGTATTGATATTCCCTCTCCCGTTCCCAGCAGCCTCAGCAGCCCCAAGCGAAGGCCCAGCCGCCCCAGCGGCCCCCTCCCCCTGCCTTCACCCCCCAGGCTGCCTCCGCACCCGGCAACCCTCCTGACAACCAGCCTCAACCAGGAAACCCCCCACCCATGGCCCCTCCCTCACAGGCCCAGGGACCACCTTACCCCACCTACCAGGGATACCCAGGGTGAGTCAATCAATGAATCAATCAATATCTTTATTGTCCCAGTTGGCAGGCTATGTCAAAGTTGCACAACTGTTATCCATCTGTTGTTCTACTTCCATTGCTGTCTCACTTATGTCTCTCTCTCTCTCTCTCACTCTCTCTCTCTCTCTCTCTCTCTCTCTCTCTCTCTCTCTTCTAACTCTCTCTTCTAACTCTCTCTCTCTCTCTCTCTCTTCTAACTCTCTCTCTCTCTCTCTCTCTCTCTCTCTCTCTCTCTTCTAACTCTCTCTTCTAACTCTCTCTCTCTCTCTCTTCTAACTCTCTCTCTCTCTCTCTCTCTCTCTCTCTTCTAACTCTCTCTTCTAACTCTCTCTCTCTCTCTTCTAACTCTCTCTTCTAACTCTCTCTCTCTCTCTCTCTCTCTCTCTTCTAACTCTCTCTCTCTCTCTCTCTCTCTCTCTCTCTCTTCTAACTCTCTCTCTCTCTCTCTTCTAACTCTCTCTCTCTCTCTCTCTCTCTCTTCTAACTCTCTCTCTCTCTCTCTCTCTCTCTTCTAACTCTCTCTCTCTCTCTCTCTCTCTCTCTTCTAACTCTCTCTCTCTCTCTCTCTCTCTCTCTCTCTCTCTCTCTCTCTCTTCTAACTCTCTCTCTCTCTCTCTCTCTCTCTCTCTCTCTCTCTCTCTCTCTCTTCTAACTCTCTCTCTCTCTCTCTCTCTCTCTCTTCTAACTCTCTCTCTCTCTCTCTCTCTCTCTTCTAACTCTCTCTCTCCTCTCTCTCTCTTCTAACTCTCTCTCTCTTCTCTCTCTCTCTTCTAACTCTCTCTCTCTCTCTCTCTCTCTTCTAACTCTCTCTTCTAACTCTCTCTCTCTCTCTCTCTCTCTCTTCTAACTCTCTCTCTCTCCCCCTCTTCTAACTCTCTGTCTCCAGGTATGCCTACCAGATGCCTATGGGCTATAACCCGTATGCAGCTTACGGCCAGTACAACATGCCCCCCACTATGCAGCCCAACATGCAGCCCTACGTCCCATATCAGCAGGCCCCAGCTCCCGGACAGGGGGGCTTCGCCGGGCCCCCGCCCACACAGCAGCACCCCTACACCTACCAACAGCAGCCCCAGCATCCACCACATCAACCATACTACCCACAACAATAACTACTCTGTCAATTCTATCAGTCTCTCTCTTCCTCCTTTTCACCCCTCCCCTCTGCTATCCCTACTTCGACTGACAGCCGAAACCATGATACTACCCTCTACTTTCTCCCGTCTTCCTTCCCTCCCTCTTCTACCCTTACTCTATTCCACCACCTGTGTTTAATTTGTTTTTCATATAATTTTTCGAATTATTGCGTTGATTCTTTATTTAATTCCTAACTTCTCATCTAACTGGCTTCCTGGTGTGGGCGGGGCTGCTGTAGAACACTAAAAAATAAAACAAAAACACAACGTTTTATTGTCACATACACCGGACATGTGCAGTGAAATGTGTTGTTTTATGGCCCCCCTAGAGCAAATTAGGGTTAAGTTAGGTTACTGGCCCAACGCTCTGAGGAGCTGCACTGCATTCTGGGATGAGGGGGCGTGGTCTATAGGCATGATTCTTTATTTGGGAGCGGGTGGAAGGTCCAATGCAATGTCAGGAGTGTGAATGTACAACTTGAACTTGTCCATTAAGAGAAGCAAATTTTCCTTGTCTGTTATCAAACGATTTTGCTACTGAATACGACACAGCTCTAATCACCCAGCTAATTGCCTGGCGCTTCTATAACAACTATATCCTATTTTTGTAATGAATAATACTGATGTAATAATCCAATAAAAACGGCCTGTAGGCTTTCTAATTTAGATGAGGACCATTGCAGGTGCACTCTCTCCGACTCACTCTCGGTGGGTCGGGTGGGGATCTGTCTTCCTGTTTTACAATCAGAGTATGGCTGTAGATGTTTTTCTGGGATAAAGATTATTATATACAGTGCCTTCAGAAAGTATTCAAAACCCTTTACTTGTTCCTAATTTTGTTGTGTTATAGCCTGAATTTAAAATGGTTGGCCCTCTCGAAGTGGAATCATGTCTTTTAAAATGTTTTACAAATTCATTAAAAATGAAAAGCTGAAATGTCTTGAGTCAATAACTATTCAACCCCTTTGTTATGATAAGTTACATAAGTTTCATGGAATCACTCTGTGTGCAATAATATAGTTTAACATGATGTTTAAATGACTACCTCATCTCTGTACCCCAAACTGGTAAAGTCCATCAGTCGAGCAGTGAATTTCAAACACTTATTCAACCACAAAGACCAGGGAAGTTTTGCAATGCCTCGCAAATAAGGGCACCTATTTGGTAGATGGGTAAAAAAATAAATATATATATTGAATATCCCTTTGAGCATGGTGAAGTTATTAATTACACTTTGGACTATAAACATACAGACGTCCTTCCTAACTCAGTTGCCAGAGAGGAAGGAAAATGCTCAGGGATTTCACAATGAGGCCAATGGTCACAGTTAAAGAATTTAATGGCTGTGATAGAAAACTGAAGATGGATCAACAACATTGTAGTTACTCCACAATACTAACCTAATTGACAGAGTGAAAAGAAGGAAGCCTATACAAAAGAAAAATATTCTAAAACCTGCATCCTGTTTGCAACAAGGCACTAAAGTAATACTGCCAAAAATGTGGCAAAGCAATTTACTTTTTGTCCTTAATACAAAGTGTTATGTTTGGGGCAAATCCAATACAAAACATTACCCAATACCACTCTCCATATTTTGAAGCAGAGGGGTGGCTGCATCATGTTATGGGTATGCTTGTAATTGTTATGGAATGGGGAGTTTTTCAAGATAAAAAAAGAAACGGAATGTTACGAAGCACAGACACTGGGAGATTAATTCACCTTTCAGCAGGAAAATAACCTAAAACACAAGAACAAATCTAAACTGGAGTTGCTTACCAAGAAGACAGTGAATGTTCCTGATTAGCCGAATTACAGTTTTGACTTAAATCTACTTGAAAATCTATGGCAAAACCTGAAAAGGGTTGTCTAGCAATGATCAGCAACCAATTTGACAGAGCTTGAAGAATTTTTCAAATAATAATGGGCAAATGTTGCACAATCCAGGTGTGGAAGTGCTTAGAGACTTAACGGCCGTGATTGGGAGTCCCATAGGGCGGCGCACAATTGGCTCAGCGTCGTCCAGGTTTGGCCGGGGTAGGCCGTCATTGTAAATAAGAATTTGTTCTTAACTGACTTGCCTAGTTAAATAAAGGTTAAATTAATATATATATATATATATATATATAATTACCCAGAAAAACTGCTGTAATCACTGCCGAAGGTGCTTCTACAAAGTATTGACTCAGGGGTGTGAATACTTATGTAAATGAGATATTTCTGCATTTAAATTTCAAAATAATTTGCAAAAATGTATGAAAACATGTTTTCACGTTGTCATTGAGGTATTGTGTGTAGATGAGTGAGAGAATTAAACCATTTAGAATTCAGGCTGTAACAACAAAATGTGGAATAAGTCAAGGGCTGTGAATACTTAGTGAAGGCACTGTATATTATATATATTAGAGACTATGTGGTTCACCAAACAACAAAATGTTTCTCTTTTTCTCTGTGGTTCTAATGCGATTAAACACCTCTAGATACCAAACCAGACACCTATGTGTGTGCGCACACGCGCACCCAGTTTGCCGTGTCTACTTTTTTGGGAACATTGCCTTTGATCTTCAGAACCACAGACTTAAACATTTATATACAATGTATACTTCCTTGTCCAGTCTGCTAAAAGCTACTGGTGTAGTGTTTGTGTAGTTAAAGGGAGTAGCCAGGAGAGGGTAGGCATGGCCCTGAGAGCAGTGCATCTAGCAAGACAGTTGGAACTTCCACCTACCTGAGATACAGCTAAAGCATAGGGGTAGATAGATAGAGGACTCTAGTGCTCTCATAGACGCCATAATGGGACAAATACAATGATGCGATGTACATGAGATTATTCACCTGTCTCACTTATTTATTCTACACACACCCGTACACAAACACGTACACAAGCTGATACAGCTAACGTTGTGGGGAAATACAATTCAGTTCCATGGAAAATACTATTTTCCCTAACCTGTACCCTAATTCTAACCCAAAAACCTAACCTTAACCCTAACCCATACACTCCCTAAAAATAGCATCTGACCTTGTGAGGACCAACTAAATGTCCCCAGTTGGTCATTTTTCTCTTGGTTTACTATTCTTGTGTGGACTTCTGGTCCCCACAAGTATAGTTAAACATGCTCACGTACACACACACGCACACACGTATACACACAGACAGTCAGTTATTTTATTTAAATGACAGATAATTCTATACCACCAATCACACACCTCCTAACCTGAGCTCTGGGTGCCCCTGGGTGTCTCCAGTATTATGCAAATTAAATCCTCTGAGGTCATGATCTCATCCAATCACAATTTTCCGCTGGTGATTCCGACAGACCACATCTCTAGATATATTAACTTGGGATGTGTGTGTGCGCGCATTGACATAAACCTAGAAAACATGTATGTGTGTGTGCAAGTGTGTCTGACAGATGGGCGCCCAGTGTGAGGTATTGGCTCAGAATGACTGCATTCCTCTCTCCATCTCTGTCTCTCCATCTCTCTCTCTCTCTCTCTCTGTTTTCCTGTCTCAGAATAACCAATCAATAAATGCATCCAAAAAAAGGTGATTGAAACTTGAAGACTTGTGTTAGCTCCCCAGGCTTTAGCTCAGAGGCTTTAGCTCAGAGGCCTAACAGTCATTTGGTAAACGGACAATTCAAGTTCAAACCCAGTCGGTCACACATAAACACACAGAGACATGGGCGTGTCACATGTGCCCTCAAACCTCTATACACGCACATAATCACCTACTGTATACAGGAATTACATACACAGGCATTATATACAAGATGGTACAGCTAAACTTGTGGGGAAATACAATTCAGTTCCATGGAAAATACTATTTTCCCTAACCTGTACCCTAAACCTAACCCAAAAACCTAACCCTAACCCTAAAGCTAATTTTAACCCTAATTCTAACCTTAACCATACACTCCCTAAAAATAGCATTTGACCAACAAAATGACTGAAACTCCCTTGTCATATTGGAGGGCTTAACTGTCCCTCTCACTGGCACGCTGGCCTTGATGTGGCCTCTCACTCACACCTGTCATCATGCCCACATCAAGGATAGCATGCCCACTAATTTGCTTACCGCTCCAACAGATCCACGAAAGATGACATTTCCATTGATATTTACACGGACCTAAAACATCTAGACAAGAGAAACACCTATGTGAGAATAAACATTTTAGCATCAGTATAATACAGGAAGGCAGTTTATAGTACAATAATCAGTTGGTAGTTACATTATTGTCACATCGCTGCAACTCCCGTACGGACTCCGGAGAGGCGAAGGTCGAGAGCCGTGCGTCCTCCGAAACACAACCCCGCCAAGCCGCACTACATCTGGCGACCATGTCAGCGTGCATGCGCCCGACCCGCAACAGGAGTCTCTACAGCGCGATGGGTCAAGGACATCCCGGCCGGCCAAACCCTCCCCTAACCCGGACGACGCTGGGCCAATTGTGCGTCGCCTCATGGGTCTCCCAATCGCGCGCGGCCGGCTGCGACACAAACGGGTATTGAAGCAGTATCTGTAGCAACGCGATGCAGTGCCTCTCATCCCTGGCTCTGGGAACTGCAGCCCATAATAAGAGACCTCATGAGACTAAATAGAATGACCTGCTCTTGTATCTAAGTGCCGAGTATCCATAAAGACTGTTGCTATGGCGGAGAGAATCACACTTCATTAGGAACAAATATAAATAGTCATCATCACCACCACCATCATCATCACCACCATCATCATCTCTATTGCATCAGGTCCACTTTGGACAACATCTGCATAGCAGTTGTTTGGGCAGTGTCAGAGTTGCAGACATTGCCATTGGCTGCACAGACTGCCATTAACATAAATCCCATGCAGGCTTGTTTACAATTTCAACACTGGAATGTGAGATTTAATAAACACCTCAATTAGGATTAAAGAAATCCTCAATATTTTGTTTAAGTGATTTTTCAATTTGAGCGTAAATAGTTGTGAATAGCCTACACATCTAACGCAAGTTGACACCGCCAAAACATTGGGTGTCGGCTAAAACATAATTACAGTTGTTTTATTCCCTCTCTCTCTCTCAGTCTAGTTAATAGCGCAAGAGGGAGAGTGGGTGAGAGAAGCATAAGGAAATGAGAGATTAAAAGAGAGAAAGAGAGAGAGAGTATGAGAGAGAAAGAGAGTAAAAGAGAGAACCTGTAGCTGTTCTATGAACATGTAGAGACAGGTGTGTTAGAACAGGTGCACACACACACAGATGCAATATTGATTGAAACTACAGCAGAACTCTCCACCAGGATATAAATATGCATAACCCAGATTGTGAATATTCCTAGTTTTCTTGTTAATATTCATGATCTGTAATATCTGGCGGTGAAGTGTCAAACACACCGACAAACACACAATGTCAACAAACCAAATTCAGTAAGTAAGATGGAACATACAGTAAAGTGTTTAAGGCTGCTTTGCTCTTTTCCCCGAAAACTCAAACAGTTTTACACTTACAGTAAACACCTCACAGTACAGACACACACACACACACACGGGCACGCACACGCACACTCACACAAATAGATACATAGAGGGGGAGAGAGAGGGAGAGTGAGAGAGAAGTTCGTTCCCGTGCGTTTCAGATTCAGTGCAGTGAGAGCTGCTGTTGTGTTTGAGAGAGCGCGTAGGTGGAGAGAGAAGCATCTTGTGCACGGTGCGGATGACTGACATAGAAAAGTATGAGGCGGTCGGGGGAGACGAACAGTGACGTCTCCCTAAAAAATACATCTAAAAAGATCCGACCGGAGCCTCTCAGGCGGGATTTGACACGGACACACACTACTCCCACGAGGGTCATCTCCCACGAGGTAAAATAAATACACCGTTTTTTAAAGTGGCAAATACTATTTTAGTGTGTCTTTATCCAGATCCTGTGATGATGATGATGATGTTTTTTTTTATGTCGCTCCGCTATCGATGCTGTGTCTCCGCCATCGGGTTTAGCAGTTTTTGTTACGTTATCTTATAGGCCTATATCCACGGGTTAATCAGGTTCACATAGAGATAGTGCTATAGATAGTTAGAGAGTGTGAGAGTGAGGGAGCGAGACCAAGAGGGGTAAGGCAAGAGAGAGGTTTAGTTGACAGCCCAGCGAAGGCTGTGTGCTGGAGGTCTTTAGGGGTAAAAATACAATGTCTTAGCTCAGCCAGGCCACAGGAATGACACACACACACACCCCTGTCTCAGTGGGTCAAGTGGATTCCACAGAGAAATATGATAGACACAAAAAATATGTGAACCCTTTGGAATGACCTGGATTTCTGCATAAATTGGTCATAAAATTGTATCTGATCTATATCAAAGTCACAACAATAGACAAACACAGTGTGCTTAAACTAATAACACACACATTTTTGTATTATTCTTGTCTATATTGAATACATTATTTTAACATTCACAGTGTAGGCTGGAAAAAGTATGTGAACCCCTAGGCTAATGACTTCTCCAAAAGCTTATTGGAGTCAGCAGTCAGTTAACCTGGAGTCCAATCAATGAGACGAGAGTAGAGATGTAGGTTAGAGCTGCCCTGCCCTATAAAAAACACTCACAAAATTAGAGTTTGCTATTCACAAGATGCATTGCCTGATGTGAACCGTGCCTCGAACAGAAGAGATCTCAGAAGACCTAATATTAAGAATTGCTGACTTGCATAAAGCTGGAAAGGGTTACAAAAGTATCTCTAAAATTCTTGATGTTCATCAGTCCACGGTAAGACAAAATGTCTTTAAATTGAGAAAGTTCAGCACTGTTGCTACTCTTCCTAGGAGTGGTCGTCCTGCAAAGATGACTGCAAGAGGACAGCGCAGAATGCTCAATGAGGTTAAGAAGAATCCTAGAGTGTCAGCTAAAGACTTACATAAATCTCTGAAACATGCTAACAACTCTGTTGACGAGTCTACGATACGTAAAACACTAAACAAGAATGTTGTTCATAGGAGGACACCAAGGAAGAGGCCACTGCTGTCCAAAAAAAACATTGCTGCATGTCTGAAGTTCGCAAAAGAGCACCTGGATGTTCCACAGCGCTACTGGCAAAATATTCTGTGGACAGATTAAACTAAACCTCATCCCAACTGTAAAGTATGGTGGAGGGAGCATCATGGTTTGGAGCTTCTTTGCTGACTCAGGGCCTTGACAGCTTGCCATCATCGACGGAAAAATGAATTCCCAAGTTTATCAAGACATTTTGCAGGAGAATGTAAGGCTATCTGTCCGCCAATTGAAGCTCAATAGAAGTTGGGTGATGCAACAGGACAACGACCCAAAACACAGAAGTAAATCAACAACAGAATGGCTTCAACAGAAGAAAATATGCCTTCTGGAGTGGCCCAGTCCTGACCTCGACCCGATTGAGATGCTGAGGCAAGACCTCAAGAGAGCGGTTCACAACAGACATCCCAAGAATATTGCTGGACTTAAACAGCTTTGTAAAGAGGAATGGTCCAATATTCCTCCAACCAGAAAACGTTTGGTTGAGGTTATTGCTGCCAAAGGAGGGTCAACCGGTTATTAAATCCAAGGGTTCACATACTTTTTCCACCCTGCACTGTGAATGTTTACAGGGTGTGTTCAATAAAGATATGAAAACGTATAATTGTTTGTGTGTTATTAGTTTAAGCAAATGATGTTTGTCTATTTTTGCGACTTAGATGAAGATCAGATCAGCCCAAAGCATGCTGGGCACTTACCCACCTGGCCCCTCCCACCCATGTGGTGTAACACAGGTAACTATGACAACCACCCTGTCATATACACTGAGTGTACAAAACTTTTAGAACACCTGCTCTTTCCATGACATAGACTGACCAGGTGAATCCAACACTAAACAACACAACACTAAACAACACAACACAAAACTACACAACACTAAACAACACAACACTACACAACACTAAAGAATACATTAACAACACAACACTAAACAATACATTAACTACACAACACAACACTAAACAATACATTACAATACTAAACAATACATTACAAAACAACACTAAACAATACATTACCACACTAAACAATACAACACAACACTAAACAACACTAAACAATACATTACAACACAGCACAAAATAATACATTATCAACACAACACTAAACAACACATTACAACACAGCACAAAACAATACATTAACAACACAACACTAAACAATACATTACAACACAACACAACACTAAACAATACATTAATTGCACTATAATGTTGACAAACGGTGCCTACAAACTGTTAGGGCCTACATAAAGCTGTCCCAACAGCAGAGTCCAAACAGCAGTCCAAACACCTTACCACTGCTACACCTGGCTATCAGCGGAGCCTTGTCTGGCAGCGAAACAGCCTCAGCTGATATGGCTGACTTGCTTAAACAAATGTAGTTTCTACTGACAATTGAGATGTACAAACTATGGCATAAGGGGACGACAAGCGGATTAGAAGCAATCTGTAATTTTGATTAAGACATTAATTTGCGAGCTAGGACGGATTTAGTCAATATAACTATTTATTAAGCACTTTTGAAATGCACAGCGACAGAATTCAGAACATGCACCGTTCTTACAGTGTTCTCCCTGTACACCAAGTCAGAACCGTAGGATAAATAAAGGGGGCATACAAGCAGACAATGAAAGCTCTTACAATATCCAATGATTACATTTCTCTAAAACAGATTATAGGCTACATGTGCACCACCAAGTCAGAACAGTAGGCTAAATTAAGAGGGGTAAATAGACCAAATTATTATGGTGAGGCACATCTTACTACAAAACATACACTTAGGATTATTTTCTAAGTGTATGTTTCTCATGGTCTGAGAGTCTTAAGGTGCCTTTTGGCAAACTCCAAGCGGGCTGTCATGTTCCTTTTACTGAGGAGTGGCTTGCCGTAAATGTAAACTTTAACATTGATTTATCCTGCAATAGATGTCCTTCAATTGGTAACATACATTTTTGTCTTCTTCTAATGCCTCTTAAGGGAAAAGTAATCCAAGAGTAACGGAATGTAATCAGATTATGTCACTGAGTTTGGGTAATTCAAAGGTTACATTAGTGATTACAATTTTGGACAGGTAACTAGTAACTAAAACAGATTACATTTAGAAAGTAACCTACCCAACCCTGTGCATGCGTGTGTATGTGTGTGTAGCAGTAGCGAGGGGGGCCATTACACTGTAAGAGATGTAGCCTGAGGTCTCACAGTGAACCGGTCTCTTTCCCTGCTGCTTCTACTCTACAGAAAGAGAGAGATCCTGAATTGCTGCTAGTCCTCTATTTATCAGATATTACAGAGAATGATACAGCGAATGACTGAATTAGCGTTTAACAAACAAGCAATTGATTTGTGTTATGAATAATCTGCTCGGTGTTCCTATCCGTGTATGTGTTTGTGTTTTGTTTGGTGTGTGTGTGTATGCGTGTAGTTACTCTCCTGTCGCAGCCAATCAGCAGCAATGCTACCAGGGGGATCATGGAGTTACAGGCGCCTCAGAGACAAGCCCAAAGAATGCTGGGCACTTACCCATCTGGCCTCTCCCACCCATGTATTGTAACCCAGGTAACTATGACAACCACCATGTCATATACACTGAGTGTACAAAACTTTAAGAACACCTGCTCTTTCCATGACATAGACTGACCAGGTGAATACAGGTAAAAGCTATGATCCCTTATTGATGTCACTTGTTAAATCCACTTCAGAGTAGATGAGTTAGACAACTTAGACAAGTTAAAGGTTTTTAAGCCTTGAGACAATTGAGTCATGGATTGTGTATGTGCGCCATTCAGAGTGTGAATGGGCAAGACAAAAAGATTTAAGTGACTTTGAACGGGGCACGGTAGTAGGTGCCAGGCGCACCGGTTTGCTCAACAGTTTTCCGTGTCTATCAAGAATGGTCCACCACCCAAAGGACATCCAGCCAACTTGAAACAACTGTGGGAAGCATTGGAGGCAACATGGGCCAGCATCCCTGTGGAATGCTTTCGACACCTTGTAGAGTCCACACCCCCGATGAATTGAGTCTGTTCTGAGGACAAAAGGGTGTGCAAATCAATATAAGGAAGGTGTTCTTACTGTTTTGTACACTCAGTGTATGTTAGTAGAGATGTGTTCAACTTTAATTATTCCTCAACAGTGTTGAATTGAAGATGCAGAGCGCTGTCAGGCTACTGATCAAATCTTTGCCAAAATTACATTTCTCTCTCCCTCCTCTAGGGTGGTGTGGGGGTGTCGTACCCCCAGAGTGGTCTCCTCTAGGGTGGTGTGGGGGTGTCGTACCCCCAGAGTGGTCTCCTCTAGGGTGGTGTGGGGGTGTTGTACCCCCAGAGTGGTCTCCTCTAGGGTGGTGTGGGGGTGTTGTACCCCCAGAGTGGTCTCCTCTAGGGTGGTGTGGGGGTGTCGTACACCCAGAGTGGTCTCCAGTCAGGGGGTACTGCTCTCCTGCCTCCCCTCCTCCTCCTCCTCCCCCTCTGCACACCAGCTGCCACACCTCCAGCTGTAGCAACAGCCAGGGGCAAATACCAGCAGCCAGCGGCAAATACTGACACACACACACCCACCCACATTTACATAATCCCCAGAACCCTTGACCTTTTCCACATTTTGTTGTTACATCCATATTCTAAAATTGATTAAATAAAAAAATTTCATCAATCTACACCCAATACCCCATAATGGCAAAGCGAAAACAGTTTTGTTTTAACATTTAAAAAAACAGAAATACCTTATTTACATGAGTATTCAGACCCTTTGCTATGAGACTTGAAATTGAGCTCAGGTGCATCATGTTTCCATTGATCATCCTTGAGATTTTTCTACAACTTGATTGGAGTCCACCTTTGGTAAATTCAATTGGTTGGACATGATTTGGAAAGGCACACACCTGTCTATATAAGGTCCCACAGTTGACAGTGCATGTCAGAGCAAAAACCAAGCCATGTGGTCGAATGATTTGTCCGTAGAGCTCTGAGACAGGATTCTGTCCAGGCACAGATCTGGGGAATGGTACCAAAACATTTCTGCAGCATTGAAGGTCCCCAAGAACACAGTGGCCTCCATCATTTGGAACCACCAAGACTCTTCCTAGAGCTAAACTGAGCAATTGGAGAGAAGGGCCTTGGGCAGGGAGGTGACCAAGAACCCGATGGTCACTCTGACAGAGCTCCAGAGTTCCTCTGTGGAGATGGGAGAAACTTCCAGAAGGACAACCATCTCTGCAGCACTCCACCAATCAGGCCTTTATGGTAGAGTGGCCAGATGGAAGCCACTCCTCAGTAAAAGGCACATGACAGCCCGCTTGGAGTTTGCCAAATGGTTTGAATGCCAAGCATCACGTCTGGAGGAAACCTGGCACCATCCCCACGGTGAAGCATGGTGGTGGCAGCATCACACTGTGGGGATGTTTTCAGGGGTAGGGACTGGGAGACTAGTCAGGATCGAGGGAAAGATTAACAGAGCAAAGTACGGAGAGATCCTTGATGAAAACCTGCTCCAGAGCGCTCAGGACCTCAGACTGGGGCGAAGGTATACCTTCCAACAGGACAATGACTCTAAGCACAAAGACAAGACAACGCAGGAGTGGCTTTGGGACAAGTCTGTGAATGTCCTCGAGTGGCCCAGCCAGAGCCCGGACTTGAACCCGATCGAACATCTCTGGAGAGACCTATAAATAGCTGTGCAGCGATGCTCCCCATCTAACCTGACAGAGCTTGAGAGGATCTGCAGAGAAGAATTGGAAAAATCACTGCCAAAGGTGCTTCAACAAAGTACTGAGTAAAGGGTCTGAATACTTTGCGAATAAACTGTATATCTATCACACACACGACCTCCCTTCCCCCCACCTCTACTGGACTGTGTTCAGCTTGAGATGCAACCAGTGTTCAAACTGTTACACACACATTATACCATAGACAACGTTGTTCTACCAAAGCCACACTACACGGTCAAAAGTATGTGGACACCTGTTCATCAAACATCTCATTCCAAAATCATGGGCATTAATATGGAGTTGGTCCCTCCTTTGCTGCTATAATAGCCTTCACTCTTCTAGGAAGGCTTTCCACTAGATGTTGCTTGTGTGGCCTACCACTTCACGGCTGAGCTGTTGTTGCTCCTAGACGTTTCCACTTCACAATAACAGCACTTACAGTTGACCAGGGCAGCTCTAGCAGGGCAGAAATTTGACAAACTGACTTATTGGAAAGGTGGCATCCTATGACAGTGCCAAATTGAAAGTCACTGTGCTCTTCAGTACAGGTCATTCTACTGCCAATGTTTGTCTGTGGAGATTGCATGGCGGTGTGCTCGATTGTATACACCTGTCAGCAACGGGTGTGGCTGAAATAGCCATATCCACTAATTTGAAGGGGTGTCCACATACTTTTGGCCATGTAGTGTATATCAAAGGTGCTGTACTGATTTGAAAGCATAATTTCTATACTCCAGTTGAGTTATGTATGAACATGAAATTACTATATGTTACGTATTGACGTGTTTGAGCAGATTAAACCTGATTTGACAGGTCACCTTTCTTAATGTTGTGGTGTCGTCTCTCTCTCTCATGCGCGCTCCACACACACACACACACACACACACACACGGAGTGCATTTTTCAGTTTCCATGATCTTTAATAAAAGGCACATGTACAGCCATAGTGAGATGAGTCAGTGAGTCTATTGGCATAGAGACGAAAAGCGTTAAAACACAGAAATACAAGACCTAGATAGGCCTGGAGGAGTCAGATCTATAGAAATACTCAACCTAGATAGGTCAGGAAGAGAGACTTTTTAGTAACATCGTCATCTCAGCATCGTTCAAGTAAGTCTAACACTCTAAACACGTCACCATAGTAACGCACCAGACCCACCCCTCCCCCCACACACACACAAACAACCCACACACACACACAAAGTTCCACTTCCCAAAGTCAAAGGTTCATCCAAGGTTTGTAGAACCGGAGTCGTGAGCTAGGTCTAGATACAATCAGATCAAGCCTTAACCGGCGATAGAAGACACCCACATAACGGATGTTTTGGCGGTGTGGGAGGTGGAACTGTGTTCCCGAGCTGTCAAATCGCTGAGCAGCTCCTCTTGCGATCATTGTCACGAAGCCACACCTGCCCCACTCGCAGCAGAAGTTCAGAACGAGAAAGTGTAGGCTATATATTTACGCTCAAATTGAAAAATCATTAAACAAAAATAATGATAATTTCTTTCATCCTAATCGAGATGTAGATTACATCTCACATTCCAGTGTTGAACTTGTAAACAAGGCTGCATGGGATTTCTGTTAATGTGACTCCATGCAGCCAATGGCAATGTCCGCTTCACTTGTGGAGTTGACTGCCAAGACCACCACTACGCAGATGTTAGCTAAAGCGGATCTGATTGAATCGAACCCGTTAGTTCTGCAAAACATGTGGGGAACCACCCTCCCATGACTTGAAGGCTTGGGGTACCTCCCCAAGATAGACCTCTAAGCTAAAGCCTAGGCATTAACACGGTCTTGTGGCACGCAGACAAACCGATTCAAACCCAGTCTGTCACACTAGCTGGGGTTCACTTCAGGTCAGTTTCAGGGTTGTGGGTTCTCCGGTTCTAGCAGGTCTCTAGTAAGGCCCAACCAGAGCAGATGGAAGAGTCCACACACACACGGATGTTTGTTTCTGAGCAGGCCTAAGAGGTCTGTCAATTGTGTGTGTGTGTGGCCATGCAAGTATCTGTTTATAGGGATGTGTTCACTAGGGCCCCAAATGTCTCAACACGCACACAGCCGTGTGCACACACACAAAAACACAAACAAGCGCACAACCACACTAATACCAACTAAAAAGGCTAAATTCACAGGAATTTAAAAATTCAGGGTTAAAAAGAAATTAAAATAGGTATAAGTTAGCTTATGAGGTTAAATATATAATTCACAACAGATTTTTGTAATACTAACTAAAAGGAGCATGCAAAACACTGCCATCTTGGCTCTGCTCTGGGCTGCTCTCAGAACAAAATGGATGCCTGTCCTAAAGACAGACAGACTAGGGCTGCAGTCCAAACACGTTATTTTTACCGCTCAGCCCTTGCACTAGACACTTTCCCTCGGGGGAATCCCTGTCAAAACCGGATGCAGTTTGATTGCCATCTTAAGTGGAGGTCCAATCCCCTCGGCCCTTGATTTAGCTCGAGGGAGCAAGTGAACAACTTTGGTCACTTGCAGGGTTGATATGACCCACAATTCAACGCAAACTGTAGTCACATGTCAAACTCTGGTGGCCGCAAAGTTTCATATTTAATCAACAAGGCTGCATTTTTGGCATGTCAAAAAAATAATATATATATATATATATATACATTGATTTTAGCGTTGGCAAATTGGCTTAGTCTCGTAGTGAGGAGCCTATAAAACGTAGCTAGATTCATAAACATATTTTTGGGAATTCTGAAATGTATTGGAATAAATGACCAAACTATAAAACTAGCTAGCCAGCTATGGTTAACTGTAGCTAGCTACCTGACAGGAGTGCTAGCTAGATACGTTAGCTTACTAGGTACATTAACAGCTTTAGGTTGGTTGTTTTTAAGCTCAACTTCAAGATTTCCACCAAGGACGTTGCCTCTCCCATCATCACTCTCCCTCGCATGGGAAAGGGACATTTAAGGTACACTTGGATGAGACATCATTCATGGGCCGAGGGTTTAGGGCTGTCTACTTTGAGTTTGAAACGCAGACTAGGAGCAGGTCAGAGCACTAGTGAGCGTGTGTGTGTGTGGATACAAGTGACACACCCATCCTTTACCATTTCATTCTATAGGACAGACTAACTGAGTGGTCAACGGAGTTCAAAAGTTCATTGGAACACACACGCACACATATTTACTCAAAGTATCATACTACACACAGACAGACAGCCAGCCAGCCAGCCAGACACACACACACACACACACACACACACACACACAAGAATGGTTCATCCTGCTTTGGTGGGTATGAGCTACCTTTGGCTCTGGGGGTCAAGGGTGAAAGGTCAGACAGACTCAACTCCACTCCACAGGTACACCATCCTGTCTCCATAGCGACAACCCTCTCTCCCCTAACAACACCCTCATCTCCATAGTAACAACATCCTCAGTCCATACAGATGAATTCCCCTGGCAATATCACCCTGTCTCCATAGCAACACTAACAGCAGCACCCCAAGTTGGGGTTCTCTAACTCTCTCAGTATGTGGTCCAGTGGTGTGTGTATGTGTATGTGTGTGTGTGTGTGTGTGTGTGAGAGAGGAGAGTGTGTGTGTGTAAAGAGGTATCAGTGGTTCAGTGGTGTCTCACTTTAATCTCAAACGCATCCCTCTCCCTAACTTCCTCTACACCTCTCTCTCGGTCCTCTCCCTCTTACCCCCCTCTTCCATCCCTCCCCTCTCTCCTCCTCCTCTGTCTATTTCTGGATCTGGAAGATGAAGAGTCGTAGGTTGATGTTCTTGGCGGCCAGTAGTTTGTTACACTCCACAGAGTCGGTGATGGGCAGGGGGACGTAGTCAGTCTCGTTGGTGTCATTGCTGAACGCATGATGGTGAATCACAGGCTTGATCCTCACGTCATCGTACGGACCTTTCAACAGCAGGAAGGAACACTCTATAGCCGAGTTCACCTGGAGGGAGGAGAAGGAGGGTTAGAGAGAGAGAGAGCGTTTGTGTGTGTCAGTCACTGTGTGTGTACCTTGCTCTTGAGGATGAGTTGGAAGGAGAGGGTGCGTTTGCAGGAGAGGTTAGGGTTGCGTTCTGAGTCGTTGACTCTGGCTTTCAGTACCCAGGTCTGGTTCAACACGGTGAAACGAGGACTCTCATAGTACAGACGGGTTATGAAGTCATCTGTACGGTACGGCCTGAACTGGACCTCTGGACAGGGGAGAGAGAAGGGGAGGACAACATTTGAAAAATACATGTTTTCTATGTGTGTGACTGGTCCTTTGAGCCAGTTTGAAATTATTGTCCTGGAAGTCAGGTACTGTGTGTGTGTGTGTGACAGTGTGTACTGTGGAAGTCAGGTACTGTGTGTGTGTGTGACAGTGTGTACTGTGGAAGTCAGGTACTGTGTGTGTGTGACAGTGTGTACTGTGGAAGTCAGGTACTGTGTGGGTGACAGTGTGTACTGTGAGAGTCAGGTATTGTGTGTATGACAGCCTACTCAATCACTTTTAATAGCCACTGTTTACAGGCCTCCTGAGCCTTATACAGTGTTCCTCACTGAGTTCCCTGAAGTCCTATTGGACCTTGTAGTCATGGCAGATAATATTCTAATTTTTGGTGACTTCAATATTCACATGGAAAAGTCCAAAGACCCACTACAAATGGCTTTCGGAGCCATCATCAACTCAGTGGGTTTTGTCCAACATGTCTCTGGACCTATGCATTACCAGAGTCATACCCTGGATCTACTTTTTTCCCATGGAATAAACATTGTGGATCTAAATGTTTTTCCTCATAATCCTGGAAGATTAGAAAATACCGGAGCCCTGAAGCAAGCTTCCAGAAAATAGGAACGAAAAGCTAACTAAAAAGTAGCATTCCCCAAGATAGGTTGGCCTTCATTTAAGCAGTGATGAATTAATGAACTTCTTCGACAAAAAGATCATGATCATTAGAAAGCAAATTACAGACTCCTCTTTGAATCTGCATATTTCTCCAAAACTCAGTTGTCCTGAGTCTGCACAGAACTGCCAGGACCTAGGATCAATGGATACACTCAAGTTTTTTAATCCTGTATCTCTTGACACATTCAGGAAAGCAGTAATGGCCTCTAAACCTTCCAGCTGCCTACTGGACCCTAATTCAACTAAACTACTGAAAGAGCTACTTCCTGTGCTTGTCCCTCCTATGTGGAACATAATAAACATCCCTCTATCCTCCGGATGTGTACCAAACTAAATAAAGTAGCAGTAATAAAGCCTCTCCTGAAAAAAAAAAACCTTGAACCGGAACATTTTTAAAAACTAAAATCGAATCTCCCATTCCTAAATGTTTTATTTATTTAAGCTGTTGTGCAGAAACTCACTGCCTTCCTGAAGACAAATAGTGTATCCGAAACACTCCAGTCTGGTTTTAGACCCCATCATAGTAATGAGACTGCACGCGTGAAAGTGGTAAATTACCTTTTAATGGCATCAGACCAAGGCTCTGCATCTGTCCTCGTGCTCCTAGACCTTAGTGCCTCTTTTGACACCCTCGATCACCACATTCTTTTGGAGAGATTGGAAACCCTAATTGGTCTACACGGTCAAGTTCTTACCTGGTTTAGAGCTCATCTGTTGGAAAGACATTAGTTTGTCTCTGTGGATGGCTTGTCCTCTGACAAATCAATTCTACGTGTCGGTGTTCCTCAAGGTTCCGTTTTAGGACCACTATTGTTTTCACTATATATTCTACCTCTTGGTGATGTCATTTGGAAACACAATATCAACTTTCACTGCTATGTGGATGACACACAGATGAAACATGGTGAAGCCCCAAAATTGCCTACCCTGGAAGCCTGTGTTTCAGACATAAGGAAGTGGATGGCGGCACATGTTTTACTTTTAAACTCTGACAAAACAGAGATGCTAGTACTAGGTCCCAAGAAAGAAATAGATCTGCTGTTTGATCTGACAATTAATCTTGGTGGTTGTACAGTCATATCAAATAAAACTGTGAAGGACCTCAGCGTTACTCTGGACCCTGATCTCTTTTGACAAACATATCAAGAATATTTCAAGGGCAGCTTTCTTCCATCTTTGTAACATTGTAAAAATCAGAAACTTGTCAAAAAATTATGCAGAAACGCGTATCCATGTTTTTGTCACTTCTAGACTAAACTACTGCAATGCTCTTCTCTCCGGATAAAGCACTAAATAAACTTCAGTTAGTGCTAAATATGACTGCTAGAATCTTGAACCCCCCCAAAAAATTATACTACTCCAGTGCTAGCCTCTCTACACTGGCTTCCTGTTAAGGCTAGGGCTGATTTCAAGGTTTTACTGGTAACCTACAAATAATTTAATGGACTTGCTCCTACCTATCTCTCCGATTTGGTCCTGCCGTACATACCTACATGTACACTACGGTCACAAGACGCAGGCCTCCTTACTGTCCATAGAATGTCTAAGCAAACAGCTGGAGGCAGGGCTTTCTCCTATAGAGCTCCATTCGTATGGAATGGTCTGCCTATCCATGAGAGACGCAGACTCGGTATCAACCTTTAAGTGTTTACTGAAGACTCATCTCTTCAGTAGGTCCTATGATTCAGTACAGTCTGGCCCAGGGGCAAGGCACTGGAGTGACGAACCGCCCTTGCTGTCTCTGTCTCTGACCCTATTATGGGGGCTGAGTCACTGGCTTACTAGTGCTCTACCATGCCATCCCTAAAAGGGGTGCGTCATGTCGTGCCAGGCTTTTCTCGCTATACTCAACTTCAGTGGGTTGAGTCACTGACGTGATCTTCCTGTCCGGTCTTGCGCCCGTGCGGTGTAGGACATCTTCGTCGGCTATAATCAGCCCTCTCAGGGTAGTAAGATGGTGGTCTGTTGGTATCCTTCTAGTGGTGTGGGGGCTGTGCTTTGGAAAAGTGGGTGGGGTTATATCCTGCCTGGTTGGCCCTGTCCGGGTTATCGTCAGACAGGGACACAGAGTCTTCGTCGTCGTCGCCCCAGCCTCCAGTATCTTTGCTGCAGTAGTCTATGTGCCGGGTGGCTAAGGTCAGTCTGTCCTATCTGGTGAAATTCTGGTGTCCTGTGTGAACTTAAGTATGCTCCCTCTAATTCACCTAACTTTCTCACTCTCAGAGGAGGACCTGAGCTCTAGGACCATGCCTCAAGACTACCTTGCCTGATGACTCCTGGCTGTCCCCAGTCCACCTGCTTGTGCTGCTGCTCCAGTTCAACTGTTCTGCCTGCGGCTATGGAACCCTGACCTGTTCACCGGACGTGCTACCTTGTCCAGGGCCTGCTGTTTTCGACCCTCTCTCTCTCTCTCTCTCCCCTCTCTCTCCCTCCCTCTCTCTCTCTCTCTCTCTCTCTCTCTCTCTACTGCACCTGCTGTCTCGACCGCTGAATGCTCGGCTATGAAAAGCCAACTGACATTTACTCCTGTTGCACCCATTATTATTTGACCCTGCTAGTCATCTATAAACGTTTGATCATCTTGAAGAACGATCTGGCCTTAATGGCCATGTACTCTTATAATCTCCACCCGGCACAGCCAGAAGAGGATTGGCCACCCCTCAGAGCCTGGTTCCTCTCTAGGTTCCTGCCTTTCTAGGGAGTGTTTCCTAGCCACTATGCTTCTACATGTGCATTGCTTGCTCTTTGGGGTTTTAGTGCTGGGTTTCATTTATAAAGCCCTGATGTAAAAAGGGCTGTGTAATTTGACAGTGTGGAAGTCAGGTACAGTGTGTGTGACAGTATACCTAGCCTACCTGTGAAGCCTATCTTCTCGTAGCAGAGCAGGGAGAATATAGAGTTGTAAAGGGTTAGTTCTCTGCTGTGGCTCTGGTCCATCTCCCCCAGGATGCCCATCAGTTCCGTGCCGGTCTTGGTGGGGTGGCAGCACTCCTCCTCGTGGGCCGGCAGCTCGTGGAACGGTCCCTTCCATGGGCAGCCAATCCGCTTATACTTACACTGCGTCACCCTGGAAACAGATCAGGAAGTGGGAATTTAGGGCCACTCATGAGGAGGAAAAGGTAGTGCACTGCTTATACCCATCACCCTACAGATCTGCAAACACGGAGGGGTTAGGGCCAAGGGGTAAATTGTAAATTGTAAAATTGTGATTTTGTCAGACAGCATAGGCAGCAGCTCTATAGAGATGAGATGAGGACTTGGAATGAAATAATAAAGTAATCAAATATAACAAATGTAATATACACAACAACTGAAATATTTTATTAAAGTAAAGTAATGTGAATAAATTATGGTTAATAAGTGATAAGCAGTAATGGACAGTCACTACCATCATGGGACTTTTATTAATTGTTTTATTCTGTGTTGTTACAGCATTCAACCCACATAATGCATAGTGCATTTAATGTTCAAAGAAATTATTGAACCGACCTAAAAAAACACTAATCGCTCAGCAATAGTGTGTGTGTGTGTGTGTGTACCAATGAGGTGTGTACCTGTCTTGGCACTCCTCTTTCTGGTGCCTCTCTAGGCTGGAGCGAGGGAACTGTTTGAGACAGAAGGGACAGTCTGTGGGCAGCTCACTCACAGCCTTCTCTACAGCCAGGTTCCTACAACACAGAGACTTGGTGATCTCACACCTGGGGGGGGGGGGCGAGAGAGAGAGAGAGAGAGGGCACACTCAATCAACCAATCAAATTATATACTGAACAAAAAATGTACCATGCAACAATTTCATAGATTTTACATATATCAATTACTCACTCAGTCAATTACATTCAAGTGTATTTGTAAACTGTGTGTGTGCGTGTACAGACCTGCAGTTAGGACAAGTGGCCTGTTCCTCTTTCAGACGAGAGTCAGCCAGCAGGTGGATGAAACAGCCAGCACACATCAGGTGACCGTTGGTGCACTGTAGAACAGAGCAGGAAGGGTTATTGTAGGTGTGTGCATGTTTGGTGTGTCCATACTGTGGAAATGAGTCTTTAGAAATCAGTGATTATACTCTATGCAAATTTACTTTGGGGTGGGGGGAGCATCTAGTGGTTAATTGAGGGCATACTACTCAGTATCACAACACAGTAAACTGGGTGAAAGAGGAAAGCAGTTCATTCTGTGTTAGGTGACATGTTGGGGCTTGCCTATTTCCTAGGGTTCGGTATGGGATAATCAATGTGCAGAACAGATACATCTGCATGTGTTCATGTCTTGTTGGCAAATCTGAATAGAAAGGCTCAGGTGCCATTTTAGACGCCTACATACGGAGGATTTATAGATCAACTAATCTCTCTGAGCAGCACTGAGCACTGGCTACCCATATGATATATAGATCCTAATTTCTCTGCGCAGCACTGAGCACTGGCTAACCCTCCAGAACAATTTAACTACTGAGCTAGCTGCTAGCCTGCGTCCCTGGGCCCAACATCCTCTCTTCACCCATCTAGCTAACGTTACAGCCCACGACAGATGCTGACCAGTAGGCCTACAGATTGTCCTCAACCCCTACTTCATGCCTGACATTCCAACCTGTGAAGCTAAATAGACATGTTAGTTA
Source organism: Thymallus thymallus (assembly GCA_023634145.1). NCBI lineage: Eukaryota > Metazoa > Chordata > Actinopteri > Salmoniformes > Salmonidae > Thymallus > Thymallus thymallus. Next base: position 20,538,211 of record CM042396.1, on the reverse strand, counting down.
GGCATATTTAATATTGACAAGTGGGCCAGAGTCGGTAGGCCAGGACAGGTGTGTTTGACAGTATGTACCTGATAAACGGAGGCTTTGGGCAGATCTAGACACACGGTGCAGCACAGCACTGAATACAGCCTCTCTTCCAGCTTTCCCGACTCTCCCTCCGGCAGTCTCATCCGCTTCTTGGGCGGCGGCTCGTCCGGGTCCGACTCGGGCCCGAGCCCCTCTCCTCTTCGGAAGCCCACCTCCTCCTGCATTGATGGGCCCCCGACCACTGTCTCCAGGGCTGCCCCCACCGCCCCAACCCCCAGGCCGCCTGAGGAGCCTGGAGCCGCCGCGACGCCCACCTCACCACGCTCTTCCATCGAGGACATGGTGGGTGGTGGTGATGGTGTTTGTCAGACTTAATCTACCTACCTGTCGCCAAAATGTTAGCTAGCTGGCAGATTTAGCTACACAGGCTAGGCAAGGGAAGGCCAGGACAGCCAACTAGCTAACGGTCAGCTGGCTAGCAAGCGGTCAGATCTGGAATGCACGTTAGCTAGCTAGTTCGCCTGTTTGTAAGCAATGTTGCGCAAAACGCTTGGAATTTAACAAACGAACGTTCGCGTAACGTTCTAGAAATTTCCAAAAGAGTTGTTTGACGGTCGTTTTTGTAGAAATGTAGCGCTGTTGACTGGCAGTTTAGCGAATAAATTCAGCTAGCTACATGCTATTGCTAACGAGCTCAAGCTCACAAAACACTCCAGTCCTCGCCCTTGTCTAGCTAGAACAAAAACAACCCGTCACAGATGTTTTAGTGTTGTCAACTCGCAGTTATTAGCCGTGACAGCGCATGAGCGGCCGTTCATAACGGCCCGGTTTGGCAGGTCGGTAAACGTTTTTTCCCCGGTGCCAGTTCGCTGTCCAAGGTACCCCCGGGACGTGTCAGGTTTGGAAAAATCAGATAGATGTTCAGACAGTTCGCTGGGACTTGCCTAGTTTAAATACACAGACATCTTTGTTTTTCTCCTGTCCGGACCTTCCCCTCCTCTCCCCGACTTCACTACACCCCTAGCTCGGCTGCACCTTCCAATCCTAAACGGTGTTACTCAGCCGTGGTCACAAAAACAGCAAATCCCGAGTTTCGTTGCTTGATAGTGTCAATATTTTTGCCAGTTGCTGTTATTGCCTCCACTGCCAGTAGTTGCGCTGCGTCGCAAATTGGATATCAGTGGAATGTTTTGTTGTAGCAGATGACTTGGGGTATTTAAATAGTTACGTGGGTGCGCATGCGCGGTTGCTGTCTGCAGGTTGCGTGTGGGGGACCGGGGAGTATTTAGGACTTGAAAGGTGACCAAAACCCGATATGCGACAAAATGGAGCACCTCACCTGAAGGGCATCACCTGCCTAGGCACACCTAGATATAACCTGACACATCATGCTACCTGAAACCCTGGTTGCCCCTGCACAATAGCCTACAAACCGTAGCAACAATAGGCCTATCTAGACTAATACATTGGGTGATAGCGGCAGAACCCTGGTGTTGTGATCTTGTTGATTATTATAATTACACTGTTATTACACTTTTTGGTCACTCAAAATAAAGGAAAACGTTGTCACAACAGTTTATCTTGTGTCTGTTAACCAGTGAGCCAGAAAATACAGTGAAAATGTGGCATTAGAGTTAGGTAATGAGGAGGCCTTGTCTGCCTGTTGTGTCATTCTGAAGTGAGTGTAAATGGTAGTTATGACTTTTTTTTTTTTAGGTTTGAGTGTGAGAATTCAGATATGGAAGGTGTGTGTGAAATCTATGAGTTCCTTTAATTTCAATAATGGGACTTTTTACTGTGACTGTATGCATTCACAAGAGTGAAACCTTTTAGAGGTCTTTACGAGTCCTGTTTGATAGTCATTGGGTCTCAGGTTTATGTAAATACAGCTGACAGACCCAAATGGACCCGACCCCCTCTCTACATAGTCTATAGCATATTTATTTTACGCTAATAAGGCCTAGCCAACATATAAATACCTGTTTGTTAACCAGAAGAGCAACTTGGAAGATTATCATAATTTTTTTGTCACTCTGATCCAATCGTCCGGGTCCCTGTTTTTATTTTATGATCGGGTCAGTCCAGGTCTAATAGTACTCGGGTCCATTCGGGTCCGGGTCCAACTTTCTGGGCCAGAAAGAGACCTCTAAAACCTTTAGTCACTTCCCCCATCTCCCAGTTGAGCCAGTCAGGTCGCTCTGTGTTGTTTATGGGCAGTGACAGCTGTCAATAAACCGGCTGATACCAGCTCAGGATACCCTCAGGGCAGGGGCAGTGGAGCTAGTCCGATTCACAGGAGGCTGCTAAAGGGAGGACGGCTCATAATAATGGCTGGAATGGAGTGAATGGTTTGGTATGGAAACATGTATTTGATGAGTTCGATACCATTCCATTAATTCCTGCCATTACTATGACCCCATCCTCCCCAATTAAGGTGCAACCAATCTCCCGTGGTTCGAATAGTTTGTTTGTATGTGTGTGTGTGTTTGTGTGGGTAGGTGGGGGCCTGCGAGGTGTGTTGACTTGAGGTTGCAGGACTAGTTGGGTGTGAGTGTTTTGTGTTTGGTGTGTGTGAGTGTGTCGGCGTGGGTTGTGTAGGTAGTGGGGGGTTAAGGTTGCTAGACTAGTCTGTGTGTGTGTGTGTGTGTGCAGGGGCAGGATGTCATGGTGTCATCTGTCTGATCAGGCAGGGTGGGGTTGCAGCCTGTGATTGGCCAAAGGGACATGCCTTATATGGGCTAAATTACATGACCAGAGACCAAAATCTCCTACACACACACACACACACACACACACACACACACACCTGTCACTACCTTAACGTATGTCACTGGGGCCAAACTCCCTGCCATCCCAGACCTTTTTATTTAAACTTTATTTAACTAGGCAAGTCAGTTACAAACAAATTCTTATTTACAATGACGGCCTACACCGGCCAAACTCGGACGACACTGGGCCAATTGTGCGCTGCCCTATGGGACTCCCAATCACTGCCGGTTGAGATGTAGTGTATTTGACCACTGCGCCACTTGGGAGGAAGGCCAGAAAAATTGTCAATGACTCCAGCCACCCAAGTCATAGACTTTTCACTCTGCTAGCGCACAGCAACCGATGAACCAAGTTTGGAATCAACAATACACTGAACAGCTTCTACCCCCAAGCCATAAGACTGCTAAATAGTTTGTTATAATTATAAGTACATATCTACCTCAATTACATCGTACCCCTGCACATCGACTCGGTACTGGTACCCAGTGTATACAGCCAAGTTATTGTTACTCATTGTGTATCAATTATTACTTTTATTATTGCATATTTTACTTTTCTATTATTTCTCTATTTTCTTTCTCTCTGCATTGTTGGGAAGGACCTGTAAGCATTTCACTGTTAACGAAGCATGTGACCATTTTTATTTTATTTGATTGAACACCAATCGTCAAGCAAGATTAATGTGCAGCGTATGTACGAGAAACACAAGTCCCTTTCCCCTTTACACTCAGGAGGAGACAGGAAGTGAATCCACAAGTCACACTGCCACTGGTGACACCCATCATCATCACCTACCTCTCACACTGAACCACATTACTACATTCCCCACATTGGCCTAGTACCTCCATACTCAACTGTTGGACCACGGATCGGATCCGGAACCAGAACGTGGTCAATACGCAGGTGCCCCCCCTCCCCTCAGTCGGGCTTCGACCGCTGGTATCATATAAACACACATAAGACATGGAAGAATGCATATAGTTGCAGAAAATGAGCTTTAAAACAGCAACATTTTCTCTGCACCAAAAAGAGGGGTGTGAACAGTTTGGGGTCGCATGGGTTGTGAGGTGAGGGTTTGTTACTACGCTGATAAATTACATTATCCATCCAGACCTTTTGGGTTATTCTCACGAAACAGTGCTACTGTTAGAAAAAAATAAGCAGTTGAACCAACAATATTTAACTTCTTCATGATATCAAATATAATTTAAAGTTACTATTGATGTTAATTGTAATCATTTAGATATATTTTTTTAATGTATTCTATAGCATTTTCTGACACGCTGTCCGATATCTTTTCATTACCGTAACACATTTTTAAGTTGAGAAATCATAAATAACAAATGTATATATTCAAAAGATTTTCATTGCATGCACACTTGCATATACAGATACAGAGATCGCCGGGAAATCGCAGGGAAATCATACTTTAAATTCAAATAATTATGTTATTACTGTAACGTAAACCTGCTTTTTCACATATATTTTATTTGTGGTTTTGTTCAAATTATATTCTAAAACAATAACATCAGAAGAAAGGGAATGCTGCATATTTCCAGCACATCTCAAACTTTTTCTGCAGTGTGATTTGGATATTTGGCAAAGATGGGAGTGTTTCAGTAATGAAAATTTACATTACGGTAATGAAAGACCATGCTTCGGTAATGAATCCCAATTTATCAAACTAAAGTTTTACCTTAATCAATGAGAATGGCCTCTCCAAAATCAATACAGGAATGCAGCAAGTTTTTGTTTGGTAAGACTTAAAGTGTAACAAGTAAATGTATTCAAGTATTTTTAGGTTCTTTTTGTGGAGTGCTTCGCCCAAATCTCAGGCAGCACACTGAAGTGTCTGGCAGAGGATGTTGCAGGCATGGGCTCAGGAATGACTTCTTTGATGTCCGTGTCATAGTACCAGACCTTGTCGCCAGGGAACCGTATAGCTGGCACAAAGAACCTGTTTTCCCCTGCTCTGCTTATGGTCTCGATTTCCCATTGTCCACCAACAATCTGATAATGAATGAGAAGCAGCCAACAATTTGAATTCTGAAAAAGCTATGTTAAAATGTCAGGGTACAAAATGAGCTCTACCATCTTTGTTAATATAGGCCTACCTGTGTGACTGTGCCAGGGTACAGATCTCCATCATAGTCAACAAGAACCCATCTTCCAACCTTGATTGCGGGATCTTGCTCGTCATGAGATTCCTCAACCTCCACCTCCTTTGGACAAAAAATTTACTCTGTCGGAGAGAAACAGTCGCAGGAAGGACTACAAAAGCAGGAGACGTCTCTTGTTCTGATGGTGGCAGGTTCTGTGGCAACAAGCTATAGAAAAAAGGAATACATTATTTAAAAAACAATTTAAATAATAATTCATACTTTCCCTGTTAAAGTCATAATTCTAATTGTTATTTATATCAATGGCAGCTAATTAAAATGAACAAAACAACAAAGCAGGAGTTCAGAAATTGTCTAGAGATGTAACAGATTATACTTTCATATACAGGTATGTATGAAATACAAGGAGAGCTTACCTGATGCACTGTCATAGTCCCTGGCACTGTCTTCAGGGAAGGAGGAACCAATTCCCCACAATTCTGTTCCTTCATCACTTCAAAAAGCTTTTTCAGAACTCTGTTTCTGATTCATGATGCTTAGCTGTTTTTTTTTGGGTATTACAGCTGTTGGAATTTTCCCTCCGCTTCTTTTGTTGTGTTTTTCTTTATTTAGGAGTCGTGTCTTTGGGTGAATTCAATAGACCACTCTCTTTTTGTTTTTGATACCTGCAGAAATATTACCAATATTATATCACCAACACTACACCAATAGTAAAATCTAAAACATCTAACAATTTACAACAAATTCCAGGTCCTATTTGATATGTACCGTTATGGGTAACACTTTACATTTAGACTACATTAATTAGATAGAAGTCGAATAGAAGTTTGCACGCACACACACGCACAAATCTCACTCTACTACTATTACATAACTAGGTAACACTTAACATTAAGTCGAAATTCATTAGATGTAATAACATTCCATTTATAAAATAGCAGTTACTATTAAATATTATGTAATTACTATGTAATTGCAGTTTAGCGGTCTAAGGTATTACACAAGTGGAACAATGTGTGGGGGAGGGGGAGCTCTCTAGAGGTAAGGACATATAAACATTGATCTTATTTTGGTAACACACCTTCAGTTGACATTTTGCCACATCCCCTAAGCCCTGAAGACCCCCCCTCCCCCATCCCTTCCTACACTTGTGTAATACCTTATACAGCTAAACCGCAATTACATAGCAATTACATACTATTTACATAGTAATTAATAGTAACTGCTGTGTTATACATGCATTAATTACTATGTTACTACATCTAATGAATGTAGACTTAATATAAAGTGTTACCTTGTTATGTAATAGTAGTAGAGTGAGATTTGTATGTGTGTGCATGCGTGGAAATTTCTATTCGACACCTAAGGATTAACTGTCAATCAATAGTAAATCTATAGGGGGCGCTACTGTATATCGTGATAAGTATATAAACATTATTTTTCCTTCAATTGTGAGCCTACCTCTCTCTTTCCTTCTTCCTAAACTCCTCAAGTAGCTCATGATTGCTGTAGAGCTTTTCTCTGTGTTTCTGCACCCTAACTTTTGTTGCAGCCTTCTTCTTTCCCAACGTTGTAGATCTTCGTATAAAAAAAGTTAGTGTAGATTACTGTTCTAAAATAATAATATCTAACAAACAATAGTAAACTATTCTTATATTGATCACCGTAACAGCATAATTCATCACCATAAGAGGCAACTATATGACACAGTAATGAAATATGAGTGTTACGGTAATGAATGCACTTTAGCTTAGCTAGCATAAAAAGGCGGGAAACACAATTACCTTGCAAAAAATGTAACTCCATCACTATATTATCACACAACTCTTTCTATTGTGATGTTTCTAATGAATATTTGTTTAAAAAATATGAAATACTACATTGTTATGGTAATGTACACCCATTATGGGTTAAGAGGGGTGTAGGACAACAAAAGTAAAAACTTTAACTGTCAAAAGAAATGGGATAATCTTACCTTGTAGCCATCTTGAGTCTCCTCTTCTCTGTGGAAATTTCTGGGTCAACAAAACTTTATTGACAAATGTACAATAGTTTTGACAGGCAGGCAAACAAATGTTATGGTGATGAAATCTATGTACAGTTGAATTCGGAAGTTTATATACACCATACACATACGCCAAATACATTTAAACTCTGTTTTTCACAATTCCTGACATTTAATCCTAGTAAAAATTCCATGTCTTAGGTCAGTTAGGATCGCCACTTTATTTTAAGAATGTGAAATGTCAGAATAATAGTAGAGAGAATTATTTATTTTAGCTTTTATTTCTTTCATCTCATTCCCAGTGGGTCAGAAGTTTACATACAATCAATTAGTATTTGGTAGCATTGCCTTTAAATTGTTTAACTTGAGTCAAACGTTTCGGGTAGCCTTCCACAAGCTTCCCACAATAAGTTGGGTGAATTTTGGCCCATTCCTCCTGACAGAACTGGTGTAACTGAGTCAGGTTTGTAGGCCTCCTTGCTCACACACGCCTTTTCAGTTCTGCCCACAAATTTTCTATAGGATTCAGGTCAGGGCTTTGTGATGGCCACTCCAATACCTTGACTTTGTTGTCCTTAAGCCATTTTGCCACAACTTTGGAAGTATGCTTGGGGTCATTGTCCATTTGGAAGAACCATTTGCAACCAAGTTTGAACTTCCTGACTGATGTCTTGAGATGTTGCTTCAATATATGCACATAATTTTCCTTCCTCATGATGCCATCTATTTTGTGAAGTGCACCAGTCCCTCCTGCAGCAAAGCACCCCCACAACATGATGCTGCCACCCCCGTGCTTCACGGTTGGGATGGTGTTCTTCGGCTTGCAAGCCTCCGCCTTTTTCCTCCAAACATAACGATGGTCATTATGGCCAAACAGTTATATTTTTGTTTCATCAGACCAGAGGACATTTTTCCAAAAAGTACGTATCTTGGTCCCCATGTGCAGTTGCAAACCGTAGTCTGGCTTTTTTGGAACAGTGACTTCTTCCTTGCTGAGCGGCCTTTCAGGTTATTTCGATACTTTTGTACCTGTTTCCTCCAGCATCTTTACAGGGTCCTTTGCTGTTGTTTTGGGATTGATTTGCACTTTTCACACCAAAGTACGTTCATCTCTAGGAGACAGAACACATCTCCTTCCTGAGCGGTATGACGGCTGCGTGATCCCATGGTGTTTATACAGATGAACGTGGTACCATCAGGCATTTGGAAATTGACCCCAAGAATGAACCTGACTTTTTTTCTGAGGTCTTGGCTGATTTTTATTTTTTTCCCCATGATGTCAAGCATAGAGGCACTGAATTTGAAGGTAAGCCTTGAAATACAGGTACACCTCCAATTGACTCAAGCTTCTAAAGTCATGACATCATTTTCTGGAATTTTCCAAGCTGTTTAAAGGCACAGTCAACTTAGTGTATGTAAACTTCTGACCCACTGGAATTGTGATATAGTGAATTATAAGTGAAATAGTCTGTCTGTAAACAATTGTTGGAAGAATTACTTGTGTCATGCACAAAGTAGATGTCCTAACCGACTTGCCAAAACTATAGATTGTTAACATGAAATCTGTGGAGTGGTTGAAAAATGAGTTTTAATGACTTCAACCTAAGTGTATGTAAACTTCCGACTTCGGACAGACTGTTTTGGCCTGTAATATGGATAATATACTGTCTAAACTTCTAGAAATTCTTATTGGATGTTAATATATTCTACTATAGAAAATATATACAGTGGGGAGAACAAGTATTTGATACACTGCCGATTTTGCAGGTTTTCCCACTTACAAAGCATGTAGAAGTCTGTAATTTTTATCATAGGTACTCTTCAACTGTGAGTGACGGAATCTAAAACAAAAATCCAGAAAATCACATTGTATGATTTTTAAGTAATTAATTAGCATTTTATTGCATGACATAAGTATTTGATACATCAGAAAAGCAGAACTTAATATTTGGTACAGAAACCTTTGTTTGCAATTACAGAGATCATACATTTCCTGTAGTTCTTGACCAGGTTTGCACACACTGCAGCAGGGATTTTGGCCCACTCCTCCATCCAGATCCTTCAGGTTTCGGGGCTGTCGCTGGGCAATACGGACTTTCAGCTCCCTCCAAAGATTTTCTATTGGGTTCAGGTCTGGAGACTGGCTAGTCCACTCCAGGACCTTGAGATGCTTCTTACGGAGCCACTCCTTAGTTGCCCTGGCTGTGTGTTTCGGGTCGTTGTCATGCTGGAAGACCCAGCCACGACCCATCTTCAATGCTCTTACTGAGGGAAGGAGGTTGTTGGCCAAGATCTCGCGATACATGGCCCCATCCATCCTCCCCTCAATACGGTGCAGTCGTCCTGTCCCCTTTGCAGAAAAGCATCCCCAAAGAATGATGTTTCCACCTCAATGCTTCACGGTTGGGATGGTGTTCTTGGGGTTGTACTCATCCTTCTTCTTCCTCCAAATACGGCGAGTGGAGTTTAGACCAAAAAGCTATATTTTTGTCTCATCAGACCACATGACCTTCTCCCATTCCTCCTCTGGATCATCCAGATGGTCATTGGCAAACTTCAGACGGGCCTGGACATGCGCTGGCTTGAGCAGGGGGACCTTGCGTGCGCTGCATGATTTTAATCCATGACGGCGTAGTGTGTTACTAATGGTTTTCTTTGAGACTGTGGTCCCAGCTCTCTTCAGGTCATTGACCAGGTCCTGCCGTGTAGTTCTGGGCTGATCCCTCACCTTCCTCATGATCATTGATGCCCCACGCGGTGAGATCTTGCATGTTGCCCCAGACCGAGGGAGATTGACCGTCATCTTGAACTTCTTCCATTTTCTAATAATTGCACCAACAGTTGTTGCCTTCTCACCAAGCTGCTTGCCTATTGTCCTGTAGCCCATCCCAGCCTTGTGCAGGTCTACAATTTTATCCCTGATGTCCTTACACAGCTCTCTGGTCTTGGCCATTGTGGAGAGGTTGGAGTCTGTTTGATTGAGTGTGTGGACAGGTGTCTTTTATACAGGTAATGAGTTCAAACAGGTGCAGTTAATACAGGTAATGAGTGGAAAACAGGAGGGCTTCTTAAAGAAAAACTAACAGATCTGTGAGAGCCGGAATTCTTACTGGTTGGTAGGTGATCAAATACTTATGTCATGCAATAAAATGCAAATTAATTATTTAAAAATCATACAATGTGATTTTCTGGATTTTTGTTTTAGATTCTGTCTCTCACAGTTGAAGTGTACCTATGATAAAAATTACAGACCTCTACATGCTTTGTAAGTAGGAAAACCTGCAAAATCGTCAGTGTATCAAATACTTGTTCTCCCCACTGTACATGTTTTTAATATGTTTTATATAATTGTATTTTGTTGTAAGAAAACAAAACGCTTTGTTTTTGTCCGGACGCGTTACGGTAATGAATTTTTTGATTAAAATAATCACAAAAAAATATTTAAAATAATAAGAAAGTTGAATACGACTAAGTGAGCCATGCAGTAAAAATAGTATACTTTAATATTACAATAAATTATTTCACATTCTCTGTAAATATGTGCATTAATTCATTTCGGACATGTCTTCAGGTGGTTTCATGAGAATGACCCTTTTCCACCTAGGAAATTTGTGTGACCGGACCTTTTCAAATAGTACTTGAGTACCACTGTCCAAGTAGTTGTAGTATCCTCAGATACCACTACAGCTGCAATCCCACTCCAAATACACCAGATGGTGCCAATAACCTAAAAATGATATTATTCTGGACTTTAATTAAAACTTTAACAAAAATGCTACAATTTCAAAGATTTTACAGTTCATATAAGGAAATCAGTCAATTGAAATAAATTAATTAGGCCCTAATCTATGGATTTCACATGACTGAGAATACAGATATGCATCTGTTGGTAGTAGCCTGGTTCAGAAAACCAGTCAGTATCTGGTGTGACCAGCATTTTCCTCATGCAGCGCTACACATTTTCTTCACATAGTTGTTCATGCTGTTGATTGTGGCCTGTGGAATGTTGTCCCACTCCTCTTCAATAGCTGTGTGTTCAATAGCTGTGTGTTGCTGGATATCGTACATGTCAATCCAGAGCATCCCAAACATCCTCAATGGGTGACATGACTGCTGAGTATGCAGGCCATGGAAGAACTGGGACATTTTCAACTTCCAGGAATTGTGTACAGATCCTTGCGACAGGGTTACGTGCATTATCATGCTGAAACATGAGGTGATGGCGGTGGATGAATGGCACAACATTGGGCCTTAGGATCTCATCATGGTATCTCTGTGGTTTCAATATGCCATTGATCAAATGCAATTGTGTTCGTTGTCCATAGATTGCAAATACAGTGTACTGTACACAAGGCAATGATGTTGATAAGTTTGCATTGACTATGGTTCTATGTGAAACATATTACTGGGGTTGCATTGGATGATGTACAGTGAAGATGCAATATGCATAAAGGCAAGTACCGGTATGTAGTTCGCTATGTTGCTAGCTAGCTAGATCTGTAACTTCGCTAGCTGTAACTGGCTAGTGTTTATTAGCTCGGTCACTGTTTCGTGATCGGATTATCTGTTTAACGTATTTGTATGTGTACAGCAGAAGTCCAACGATTTCTTATCTGACGCACTATAGAAAATAATTGTCAAATACCTTATTCTGCCGAATATTCTGTAAAAGTAAAGGGGACACACGGCATAAAATTGTTTATTTTTGTGCATGGCCAAAGATAGATGTTGTATGTGATTTAAATTGAAAATAACATTTACAAAACGTGCAGCACCATCTTTCTGTCTTGATGGACAATGAATGGCACAGATTTTGATTAAGTTCGTTCTAAATACCTTAGATAGTCTATTGTACAACTTCATATGGAAAAACAAGTCACATAAGATAAAAATAGATGTTATCACCAACAGGGTTTGTGATGGCGGTCTAAATGTCTTAGACTTCACTCTCTTTAATCAGATATCCAAAGTCAACTGAGTTAAAAGGCACTTAAAAAATCTACATAGTTTATTGAATATTATACCTCATTGTGTTTTTCAGAAGCTCGGATGGCTTCATTTTTCACTACAATGTCCCTATATTGTAGGTAAACTTCCTGTGAAATTGGCTGCTTTTCACAAGCAGGCTTTAATGTGCTGGGCTTTGCTGTATAAACACAACTTTTCACCTAATAAATGTTTTATATGGAATAATGGGTAGACATTACATAAAAACAAGATATTATTTTACCGTAACTGGTTCTCGAAAAAAACATTGTCCTTGGTATGGATGCCAATTAGTTAGTATTAGTGTGAATCTATTTACAAGTAGAGAATGTATGGAAAGATACAACTTTGAGGTTTCAAGCAAGGAATATGACACTGTTATAAAAACTATACCTAGTCGGATACAATCTTTACTTCAGAATAATGCATATTTTGGAAAATCTCCTATTGTAAGCAATATCCAGGTGAATGGCATAGGTTTACTAGATAAGAAATTCAACAACAGTTTATTAAGGGATATTTTCTACAGGAATTCTATTCCTTCTGCTATATTTTGTTGGGATTCATGGTTTGATGTAAACTGGCCCTGTGATTGGCTCAATCCACACAGATTTATGGTGACCAATAAAGTAAATGAGATCTCCTTTAAGATCATCAATAGATTCTACCCATGTAATAGCTTGATTTTTAAATATATACCTGATGTTACTAGTGAATGCAGTTTTTGTGAACTAGAAACTGAATCTATTGAACAATTATTTTGTAATTGTTTACATAGTAAGGTTTCTGGACTGATGTAAAACTATATCTTGTCAACAAAATGTATACAACCATTGAAATATCTAAGTTTGACATTTTACTACACTGATTTCACAATTGAACGTCAGTATGTCATACATCTCTTTATTTGATTAGGAAAACATTTCATACACAAATCAACATTTATAAAAAACTATTTAGAATCATTAAGTTAAGGAAAGGTTTTGTAGCCCGGACATTGAACTGTTAGCCGTTAGCCTGAGACCCTACTATTTGCCGAGGGAATTCACGGCGGCCATTGCTGTTATTGTTTACATCCCGCCCTCTGCTGACGCAAACGCAGCGTGTGACGTCATCCACTCTGTTATCCCGAGGTTACAGACAGCGCATCCCAGTGCTTTCTTTGCCATTTCGGGGGATTTTAACCATGCATCTCTCTCTTCAACGCTGCCCACGTTCAAACAGTTCGTGAAGTGCCCAACCAGGAATAATAAAACTCTGGACTTGTTATATGCTAATGTGAAGGATGCATACAACTCCACTGCACTCCCTCCCCTCGGTAGATCGGATCACAACCTTGTCCACCTCACCCCACTCTACAGGCCTTTGGTCCAACAGCAGCCTGCAACCACCAGGACTATTAGGAGATGGTCCCCGGAGGCGAATGAGGCCCTACAGGACTGTTTTGAAACAACAGACTGGGATGTGCTCTGTGAGGCTCATGGGGAGGACATCGATGGACTCACTGACTGCATAACAGACTATATAAATTTTTGTGTAGACAACACTGTACCCACCAGGAAGGTACGCTGTTTCCCAAACAATAAACCCTGGGTCACCAGCGACCTGAAGGCCCTGCTGAATGAGAAGAAGAGGGCCTTCAAGGAGAGGGACAAGGACAAGGACAAGGACAAATTGAAATGCGTCCAGAGGGAGCTGAAGTTGCGGATTGCTGAGGGGAAGAGAGTGTATAAGGAGAAGATGGAGGACAAGCTGAGGCAGAGCCAGGTGAGAGAGGTGTGGAAGGGTATGAGAAATATCACTGGCTTCAAAAAGTCAAACAGTGGGCAGACGGAGGGGACCCAGGACAGAGCCAATGAGCTGAACCAATTTTTTAACAGGTTTGATACTGGCCCTGTCCACCTCCCCTCCAGCTCCCTAGACCACACACCCTCACGGCTGTCCCACCCCCACTTTGCTCACAGCACCTCTGCTGAGACAATCAGTGACCCCACCTCTGCCCCTTCCCCCCACCTCCCCTCCTGGGCTGGCTTTCACCACCAACCAAGTGAAGAGAGAGCTGGAGAGACTACAACAGTGGAAAGCGGCGGGCCCTGATGGCATCAGCCCAAGGGTGCTGAGGGTCTGTGCTGACCAACTGTGTGGAATACTCCAGCGTCTTTTCAACCTTAGCCTGAGCCTAGAAAGGGTCCCTGTGCTGTGGAAAACATCCTGCCTCGTCCCAGTGCCCAAGAAGGCGCACCCCACTGTCCTGAATGACTTCAGACCTGTAGCGCTAACATCCCACATCATGAAGACCCTGGAAAGGTTAGTCCTCGCTCACCTCAGACCCCTGGTGTGTTCATCAATGGACCCCCTGCAGTTTGCATACCAGCGCAACATCGGGGTGGATGACGCAATCATCTACCTTCTGCAGAGGGCCTACTCTCACCTAGACAACGCAGGTTGCACTGTGAGGGTTATGTTTTTTGACTTCTCCAGTGCCTTCAATACCATTCAGCCCCTGCTACTGGGTGAGAAGATGAGGAGGATGAAAGTGGAAGCACCCTTAGTCTCCTGGGTCACGGACTACCTGACCGGTAGGCCACAATTTGTGCGACTACAGAGCTGTGTGTCAGAACGGGCAGTTAGCAACACAGGGGCCCCCCAGGGTACGGTCCTGTCCCCCTTCCTGTTCACCCTCTACACCTCAGACTTCAGATATAACTCTGAAACATGCCACCTACAGAAGTTCTCGGATGACTCTGCTATTGTAGGGTGCATCAGGGGTGGGCAGGAGGAGGAGTACAGGAGCACAATCAGTGACTTTGTGTTGTGGTGTGAGCAGAACCACCTTCAGCTCAACATCAGCAAAACAAAGGAGATGGTGGTGGACTTCAGGAGAACCAAGGCACAACTGACTGCAGTCCCTATACAGGGGATGGATGTGGAAATGGTTGGGTCATACAAGTTCCTGGGAGTCCATATGGACAACAGGCTGGAATGGGCCAGTAACACCGGGGCCCTGTACAAAAAGGGCCAGAGCCGACTCTACTTCCTGAGGAGGCTCAGGTCCTTCAACATGTGCAGTAAACTACTGCATACCTTCTACCAGTCTGTGGTGGCCAGTGCCATCTTTTTTGCAGTGGTGTGCTGGGGAGCAAACATCAAAGCCGGTGATGCTTCTCGGGTAAATAAGCTGATCAGGAAGGCTAGCTCTGTCCTGGGGATGAGCCTTGACACTCTAGAGGAGGTGGTGGAGAGACGGATCCTGGCCAAACTGCTGGCCATCATGGACAACGTCACCCACCCTCTGCACGCTATGGTTATGACGCAGAGGAGCACTTTCAGTCACAGACTGATCCCACCACGGTGTGCCAGAGAGCGCTACAGGAGGTCCTTCCTGCCGGCGGCTATTAGACTATATAATGCCTCACCGGGGTGCCGTGCCGTCGGCAACATAGATCTGGAACTGTTGGGGTGCTAGGACCTAGTTTAACAATTATGCATCCATCCGTGAGTAACTCTGGTCCGTCAGCACTCATCCACTCAGGACCTATTTATTCATACAGGTCTGTATATACATACTCATGTACAGTTGTTATATTATATCACATGCAATATTGTAAGTAATTATTGGACTTAACCTACGTAGGCATTCACTCAGGAATGCATATTAGTATCCTGCCAGTTGCACCTTTTCTCATTGCTTTTAGTATATCGAATGTGCAATACGTGCAGTTGTCTGTAATTAAACCCTGCGCACTAAGGACTGTATTTTAAGGGAATTACTATTATTACCCCAAATGATATCATACACACATTTAGCTATTAAAGTATCTCTTCCTGTCATTTACCTGTACAGTTTGTGTAAACATGCAAGTATTCACTTATCTGTAAATATAACTGTATACCTAACTGCACAGCTAATTTAACCATGAAAAATGTTCACTTACCTGTTCATTTACCCAGTCTGTCTATTAAGTAAACTATTATTACCCTCGCTCATATCATACGCATTTTTAGCTACTGAAGTATTTCTCTGTCATCGACCTGTATAGTATAGTTAACCATCCAACATCCACCAATGTATAGTGTACATATTCAGCCAACCACCCATACTATGCTATGTCTTTTTATAGCTTTTTTTTGCACTCCAGATATCTTGTATTTCTATACTTTTTCATACTGCCGCTCTATGTATCATGTACCGTGTATCTGTCTTTTGTGTACTTTCGTTGTGGCATTTTGCACCTGCCCTGTGTTTTGTTGTAGCTGCTTGACAAGGAAATTTACCCCCCGGGGGATCAATAAAGTACCTATCTATCTATCTATCTATCTATCTATCTATCTATCTATCTATCTATCTATCTATCTATCTATCTATCTATCTATCTATCTATCTATCTATCTATCTATCTATCTATCTATCTATCTAAAACGTATACAAAACAAAATGTCAACAAAATATATTCGCTACATGTCTGTATTTGACTTGATATAATGTAGATTTATATATATATTTTTTTTCTCTCTACCTTATTTCTTTGTGTAATCCCTCTAGCTGTTCTGTTTTTGTGTTTGACATGTTACTGTTTAATAATAATAAAATAACAAATAAATAAAAGATCGTTCTACAACAGCCCGTCACCCAAAACCTTTGTTACCATGAAAATCCCAGACAAGGCACGCTAAAACACGCGTATGACGTCAAAACGTCACAGGGTATAAATATCAAGCCCCTCCCCTTCTAGCACATTCCTGGATTTGTTCTGAGGTGAGTAACGTCGAATGAAATGTTGCAATTATTATTGTTTTTTACAAAAACGACATAGCAGTTATTAATTTAAACCACAATCCATCACAAGAAAGCTATTTTATGATTCAGGTGTGCATGAACACACGAAGAAAATAAGTGAATGTACATTCACAATATGAATGGTGTGATTGGTATGACGATTTCAACCTTTTAATGGGGTGATTGTTGTCTAATCGGGTGATCGTTTAAAATGTTTTTCGTTTTGTGTCCTATATTTTTCAGGTATTTTATCTCTGAAGGGTGGCCGTCGATGACTTTAAACATCTAATTTAATTCAATTAATTGACATTGCATTACTAGTTTTGCCTCCAGTTTGTTCCAGAAGGAATAGCTTTTAGTTGCCACAACCCCACTCAAACATTGTCAGTAGAATGGCCTGTACTGAAGAGCTCAGTGACTTTCAACGTGGCACCGTCATAGGATGCCACCTTTCCAACAAGTCAGTAAATCAAATTTCTGCTCAGCTAGAGCTGCCCCGGTCAACTGTAAGTGCTGTTATTGTGGAGTGGAAACGTCTAGGAGCAACAACGGCTGAGCCGCGAAGTGGTAAGCCACAAAAGCTCACAGAACGGGACCGGCGAGTGCTGTAGTGTGAGAAACTTGTCTGTCCTCGGTTGCAACACACACTACAGAGTTCCAAACTGCCTCTGAAAGCAACGTCAGTACAATAACTGTTTGTTGGGAGCTTCATGAAATGGGCTTCCTTGGCCAAGCAGCCACACACAAGCCTAAGATCACAATGGGCAATGTCAAGCATCGGCTGAAGTGGTGTAAAGCCAGATAGACAGGGACTTCGAGGACTACAAACAGGAGGTCCAGGAATCACTGGGGGAGACCCTGGTCCACAAGGTCACGGAGTGACCTACCTACTGCAGAACAATGGCTCTATTGGCACTCTATTCCCTATTGTGTGCAATTTTTCACCAGAGCACTATGGGCCCTGGTCAAATGTACTGCACTATGTAGGGAATAGGGTGTCATTTCGAACAGACCCCAAGAGGAAATAGAAATGTAATATAACCTACCGCTGAAGCTGGCCATGTCATCAGCTCAGTGCTTGGGTGCATCTCAATAGTCTGAAGTGTCTTCCTTTCCTTGTCTCTGCTCCTGATCATTCACCACTTATTTGAATAAACATCATGGCTGAAGTCTGTCTCCCAAATCAGTTTGATCGAAGAAAGGTGTGGAGAGGAAGCCACGTTAAGACTATTGAGACACACCCCTGGTGTACTGCAGTATCCTGTCAGCCAGTATCCTATCCAGAGATGCGTACATTTTCTTAAGTCCAATTTGCCACCTTGACCCCCTACACACACCTGTAGATCTGAAAAGATAGGGCAAAGGGGGTGATTTGGAATTCAGAATTTGACTGGACAAGTGGGCATGTCTCTCCCATGTGACAATTGGACAGAAAGAAAGAGCAATATGCTGAAGTATTTATATTATAGAGAGGAAGTACATGTAGAAACCAAGCCCTTTATTGACTGGAAATAAACATGTTGATACCTGTATGATCAAGTACCAAAAAGGCAAAGAAATATATGGATTCTGCATGTTTTTATTGTACAACTTGAATACAAAACAATGAGCATAGAGTATTAGACAGATTTATCATGGACGGTCCATATTGTAGCATGTACTGTACATGAGCTGATAAGTCACTTATCAGTCATCCTGTTGCCTAGTCACTTTACCTCTACCTATATACAGTATATACACACATACTTCAATTACCTTGTACTTCTGCATATCAACTTGGTACTGGTGCCCTGTGGATATAGCAAAGTTATTGTTACTCGTATTTATTCCTTGTCATTTTTTCAGATTTTCTCTGCATTGTTGGGAAGGGCCCGTAAGTAAGCATTTCACTTAGTCTACCAATACCCGTTGTTTGCAAAGCATGTGAAAACATTTGATTTGAAGTTGTAGCATCTGAGGAGAAGAGGCTGGAATGAATCAGTGATATTTTTATCAAAATTGAGAAGTCCACATGAGAAACCTTGAAGGGGAGCAGCCCTGGAAATATGGACAATATTTATGTACTGTAGAGAACTGCAGTTTCTGTTTTGGTGGCATTGTTGAAGCACTGCTCTGGTCACAAAATGTTTTACTGTACTGCTCTACCATTCTGCTCCTTAGTAACAGAGGCTGAACATACCATGGTGTCTTGCAGCACCAATCGACTGCTTTTTCTGTTTCTGACACTACTGGATACAAATGTAGAATAACAATAGAAATGTGGCACTTTGCTTACCTCAAACCTCGTAAAAAGTGTTGGTCTATAACCAGATGTTACTTTATGCAGAACTGTTTTCATCACTAAAACACCTATTGGCAGCCTGTCAGATTCTTGGATGTCAACTGTGTAAACTAGTCGTTCATCAAATCAAAGACAACTTATTTTGATGAAACCAGCGAGCATTTAGTTAACACCTGCTGAATTCAGCATGGTTGATTCAGATTAATTAATAGAATTGTATGCATATTACATAAATTGAACACATATCTTACCTGTCTGCGTGGGGTCAAACACAATGCCTATATATAGACTGATAAACTGTTGCAGCAGCTTCACATTCTGCAGGAAGACAATGGTCATTGCTTTACAAACATAACATTGAATAGCTTGTTAAATCAACCTAATGAAATCAAAGGTAATGCCATCTAATTTTCAATTTCTCATAATTATTGTGTGTGTATATTCCATAAGTAAATGTGAGAGACCTGATAGTGGATGATGACGTTGGGGTCTCGACAAATTGGACAGGGGTTCCCAAATCTCTGATCAAATGGGGCACCCAAGTGGCACAGTGGTCTAAGATACTGCATATCAGTGCTAGAGGCGTCACCACAGACAACCTGGTTAGAATCCAGACTGTATCACAACCGGCCGTGATTGGGAGTACCATAGGGCGGCGCACAATTGGCCCAGCGTTGTCCGGTGTAGGCTGTCATTGTAAATAAGATTTTGTTCTTAACTGACTTGCCTAGTTAAATAAAGGTTTTTAAAAAATTGTGATTAGAGGATGCAGTCACATGTCTGGTGGAGAATATAATAATAATAATATGGAGTTATACAGCATCATGGTAGAGATAATATGTGCACTCCCCAAAGCCTAGGCAATAGCTCGGAGAGCTGCCACAAGTCTCAGGGATGACTACAGAACCACCTCTGTTACACCTACAATGCAGGTCTTGTGTGTCTTAAATACACTATTCCTGGACCTTTTCATCCTATTCCTGATTTTCCATTGAGCATGCTTTTTAGTGCAGGAACCAGGAGTAGGCTTAATCTGGGTCCGACGAACCATCCCTTAGAAAAAAACAGCAGAGTGCATAGAGTAGACATTCAAACTCTAATCTCCATACCTTCACTCTCCAGGTAGTCCCATTGTCTGTCCTTGTAGCAGTCAAGAGCTTCAGCGGCATCACTGGGGATCTCAATGGAGAGAGGCTGGTCTGCACACCTGAAAACCCAGCCTGTGTCCAAAGCCTGACATGTAATCTCTTTGGAAGCTAGAAGCCAAACAAAAACAGTGACTGTCAGTCAAGTCATCAAGTGTGAAACTTAAAAATACAGTGTACTGTACACAAGACAATGATGCTGATCATGTTGCATATACTATGGTTCTATGTGAAACATATTACTGGGGTTGCATTGGATGATGTAGAGTGAAGATGCAATATGCGTAAAGGCAAGTACCGGTACGTAGTTAGCTTTGTTGCTAACTAGCTAGCTCTGTAACTTCGCTAGCTGTAGCTGGCTAGTGTTTATTAGCTAACGGTAACGTTAGCTCGGTCACTGTTTCGTGTTCTGACTATCTGTGTAATGTATTTGTATGTGTGTAGCAGAAGTCCTAGCTTTTGATTATATGACGCACTATAAAAAATAATTGTCAAATACATTATTCTGCAAAAGTAAAGGGGACACAAATCCTTTCAAAACTTGGTATGGATCCTGCCATTTTGCCTTTCACATCTTGAAAGGTGGGGGGTGAAACGGGAAGTAGGTCTAGTATTCTTCTTTTATACTTCAATTCGTTTATTTCATCCTTTTAAGTTAAACGGCAATGTTTAGATAGTGTCCGAGGGTGTGGCATGCATCATGCCCGAGTGCATCCTAGCCATTTAGTACAAAATATTACAATCGAATTTATACCCAAATTTGATATTATAGCTCAGTACAAGCACCATATTTCGTGAGTTAGATAGATAGATAGATAGATAGGTACTTTATTGATCCCCCGGGGGGGAAATTTCATTGAAAAGCAACAATAGCCTTGGGATGCGAGATACATTGAAAGGAGAATGTACAAAACTTGCAGCGCCATCTTTCTGTCCTTGATGGACAATGGAGGCACATATAGAGAACAGGTCGTTCTACAACAGCGCGTCAACCAAAACCCTTATTTTGTTACCATGAAAACCCCAGAAAGTGCATGCACGAACACGCGTATGACGTCAGCCCCTCCCTTTCTATCACATTCCTGGATTTGTTCTGAGGTGATTAATGTCGAAATAAATGTTAACCATAATCCATCATAGGAAAGCTATTTTAAGATTCAGGTGTGTATGAACACACGAAGAAATTAAATGTATTTACAATTAAAGGAAAGGTTACTGTCCCCGAGCTGACAAGTTAGAAATCTGTCGTTCTGCCCCTGAACAAGGCAGTTAACCCACTGTTCACCGGTAGGCCGTCATTGTAAATAAGAATGTATTCTTAACTGACTTGCCTTGTTAAATAAAAAATAAAAAAAATTTAATGGGGTGATTGTGGTCGAATCGGGTGATCTTCAAATGTTATTTGTTCTGTGTCCTATTTTTTTATTTTATCTCTGAAGGATGGCCTTCGATGACTTTGAACATCTAATACAAAAAAAAAAAATTCTTCAATTAATTGACATTGCATTACTAGTTTTGCCTCCAGTTTGTTCCAAAAGTAATAGCTAACTTTTAGTTGCCACAACCCCGCTCAAACATTGGCAGTAGAATGGCCTGTACTGAAGAGCTCAGTGACTTTCAACGTGGCACCGTCATAGGATACCACCTTGCCAACAAGTCAGTAAGTCAAATTTCTGCTCAGCTAGAGCTGCCCTGGTCAACTGTAAGTGCTGTTATTGTGGAGTGGAAATATCTAAGAGCAACAATGGCTGAGCCGTGAAGTGGTAAGCCACAAAAGCTTACAAAACGAGACCGGCGAGTGCTGTAGTGTGAGAAACTTGTCTGTCCTCGGTTGCAACACACACTACCGAGTTCCAAACTGCCTCTGAAAGCAACGTCAGCACAAGAACTGTTTGTTGGGAGCTTCATGACATGGGCTTCCATGGCCAAGCAGCCACACACAAGCCTGAGATCACAATGCACAATGTCAAGCGTTGGCTGAAGTGGTGTAAAGCCAGTTAGACGGGGACTTTGAGGACTACAAACAGGAGATCCAGGAATCACTGGGGGAGACCCTGGTCCACAAGGTCAAGGAGTGACCTACCTACTGCAGAACAATGGCTCTATTGGCATTGACTGGACAAGTGGGCATGTCTCACCCATGTGACAATTGGACAGAAAGAAACAACAATATGCTGAAGTATTTATATTATAGAGGAAATGGCAATACATTACCACTGGATTCATACATGTAGAAACCAAGGTCTTATTAACTCGGAATAAACATATTTACTACAGACATAAAGGCAATTAAATCAATTGATTTAGCATCTTACAATGTCTTTATTGTACAACTTGTCTTTGAATACAAAACAATGAGCATAAATTATTAGACAGATTTATCTCATGTACAGTCCATATAGTAGCATGTACTGTACATGAGCTGACAAGTCACTTATCAGCCATCCTGTTGCCTAGTCACTTTACCTCTACCTATATACAGTATACACACACACACACACACACACACACACACACACACACACACACACACACACACACACACACACACACACACACACACACACACACACACACACACACACACACACACACACACACACACACACACACCTACTTAAATTACCTTGTATCTCTGCATATTGAATCGGTACTGGTACCCTGTGTATATAGCAAAGTTAATGTTACTCCTATTTATTACTTATTTTTCTTTGCATTGTTGGGTAGGGCCTTTAAGTAAGCATTTCACTGTTAGTCTACACCTGTTGTTTACGAAGCATGTGACATACAATTAGATTTTAAGTTGTAGCCTGTGAGGAGAATGAATCAGTGAACTGTGACGTGTTTCAAAATTGCAACTGCTACTCTCCCACACTATATATGGCCATGAAAACAAACAATATTTTATAACTTGTTTTAAAGCTGCAAAATGTAACTTTTTGGGTGACCTGACCAAATTCACATAGAAATGTGAGTTATAGCTCTGTCATTCTCGTTGAAAGCAAGTCCTAGAAGCAGTAGATCTGTTCTATGTGCGCTATTTCTATGCTTAAGTTTCCTTTTGAGTCTTTTAATTTAGTTTTTGTACACCAGCTGAAATTACAATATTTCTGATTATGGAAAATATATTTCAAATTAATCTTTACACTATACTTGTTTTGTCACAAACTGAAATTAGACAAACGCATAGAATTTTGCATCTTGCATCTTTAACAAACTTACTCTACTACTTCCAGATGACCAAATTAAATCCTTACAAAAAAAAATGTCACTATGAATTTTCTGATAGGCCCTAGTCTATTTCAAATAGGACTTGTAGGTCTTGACTTTAGGCACTCCAGTCTAGTCTGGCTGTATGGTGTAATACCACCGGTACCAAGGGGTCATGGTGGGGGAGGAGGGTCCTCCCCTGAGAAGTCCACATGAGGAACCTGGAAGGGGAGCAGCCCTGGAAATATGGACAATATTTATGTACTGTAGAGAACTGCAGTTTCTGTTTTGGTGGCATTGTTGAAGCACTGCTCTGGTCACAAAATGTTTTACTGTACTGCTCTACCATTCTGCTCCTTAGTCACAGAGGCTTAACATACCATGGTCTCTTGCAGCACCAATCGACTGACTGAGTTGCTTTTTCTGTTTCTGACCCACTGGAATTGTGATATAGTGAATTGTAAGTGAAATAATCTGTCTGTAAATAATTGTTGTAAGAATTACTTGTGTCATGCACAAAGTAGATGTCCTAACTGACTTGCCAAAACTATAGTTTGTTAACATGAAATCTGTGGAGTGAGTTTTAATGACTTCAGCCTAAGTGTATGTAAACTTCAGGCTTAACTGTACATATGAGATGAGTAATGTAAGATATGTAAACATTATTAAAGTGACTAGAGTTCAGTGCAGCCTTTAATATTATTGACCATAACCTGTTGTTGAAAAAACGTATGTGTTATGGCTTTTCAACCTCCATATTGTGGATTCAGAGCTATCTATCTAATAGAACTCAAAGGATTTTCTTAAATGGAAGCTTCTCTAATGTCAAACATGTAAAGTGTGGTGTACCGCAGGGCAGCTCTCTAGGCCCTCTACTCTTTTCTATTTTTACCAATGTCCTGCCACTGGCATTAAACAAAGCATGTGTGTCCATATATGCTGATGACTCAACCATATGCGCATTGGCAACCACAGCTAATGAAGTCACTAAAACTCTTAACAAAGAGTGGCAGTCTGTTTTGGAATGGGTGGCCAGAAAATAAACTGGTCCTGAATATCTCTAAAACTAAGAGCATTGTATTTGGTACAAATCATTCCCTAAGTTCTAGACCTCAGCTGAATCTGGTAATAAATGGTGTGGCTTTTGGACAAGTTGAGGAGACTAAATTACTTGGCGTTACCTTAGATTGTAAACTGTCATGGTCAAAACATATAGATTCAATGGTTGTAAATATGGGGATAGGTCTGTCCGCGATAAAGAGATGCTCTGCTTTTTTGACACCACACTCCAAAAAGCAAGTCCTGCAGGCTCTTGTTTTGTCTTATCTTGATTACTGTCCAGTCGTGTGGTCGAGTGCTGCAAGGAAAGACCTAGTTAAGCTGCAGCCGGCCCAGAACAGAGCGACACGTCTTGCTCTTCATTGCAACCAGTCTTTCTTGGTTAAGAGTTGAGGAGAGACTGACTGCATCACTTCTTCTTTTTATAAGAAACATTAATGTGTTGAAAATCCCAAATTGTTTGCATAGTCAACTTACACACAGCTCGGACACATACACTTACCCCACCAGACATGCCACCAGGGGTCTTACCCCATCAGACATGCCACCAGGGGTCTTACCCCATCAGACATGCCACCAGGGGTCTTACCCCACCAGACATGCCACCAGGGGTCTTTTCACAGTCCCCAAATCCATAACAAATTCAAGAAAGCGTACAGTGATTTCAAGTCTATGTACTGTATATAGGGCAGCAGCCTCTAATGTGCTAGTGATGGTTATTTAACAGTCTGATGGCCTTGAGATAGAATATGTTTGGTGTCACACCAGCCTTCGCTTTGGCTTCCCCTCCTGTCCAGCTCAGACGTTCGGCGTTGCCGCTCTTCTAGCTGCTGCCGAACCTACTGCTAGCAAACGCCCTTCACTCATCAACCCAGGACTTGTCTTGTCGTCATTACACACACCTGGTTCCAATCCCCACTATCAGTGTATATATACTCCCTCTGCCATTTGTCTTTGTCGGTCATTGCAAGTGTTACTTGTTTTCCTGAGAGGAATCTCTCCTACTATTTCCTGAGTACTTTATACTTTGGGTTTCGTCCCTCTTTGATATATGGTGCTTAAATAAATTCAGTATTTATAAACCTGCAACTGCCTCCTGCCTACTCCTCTCTACACTTGTGACAGGTAGTTGTTGTCCGTGACATCGGGTCGAAAACATATGGAAAGCAGTTGCTGGAACTGTGCCCGGATTCCATTCAGATGTCCAATGGTAAACATTCACAAATGTGTTCTCCCGCCCAGTTGGACCCTTTGCAAGCACAACGGACCAATCACCCCCCTCCAGAGAATTATCTTCTGGATGCTCCCACGGTCAAATCCTGTATGATTCCCTCACACCCACACAAGTTTTTCTGTGGGAGAGAACACAGCTTTAAACGCTGACTTGGTCTTCAGGGAGCGCTCTGATATTTTTTGTTATATGCCCAACATACAGTAGATTGTGCCGACAAGGAATCCCTAGAAAGGAAATAACATCTCAGACCTGTCTATCACACAAGCCTGACCTGCTATCCAAACACATCATTAAACTACCATTCACTTTCATATTTGTACATTATTGTTGAATATCACTGCAAACTGGGCTTGGTTACATCTGCTCAAAATAAGTACACTCTCTTGTATGATTCTGACCAGCCATATGGACTAAATGAGATTCCTTGGAATATGTGTGTCAGCCTGCAAAGCTGTCACTGTGACAACCGCAAAACTAGACCCAAGGCAAGAGTTTTCTCCACTTTATTGAACACTGCCTTACAGCTGGCCTGGTGCATGTTGTGCATCCCTGCCAACACCCCACTCCCCCGTCCTGACCATGACTGTTTTCGAAACCCCTCCACCCTTCCCCCACTCCTGTCACATATCTATACGTCAGGGTTTCAAGCAGAGTGAATTGTGTACATGCCCATACACACCCCTTTGTTAATGCTCAGGTCAGGGATGTCACTCTCACTCTCGGGGCTGGTTTCCCCCAGCCACCCTGCAGTCCTGAAACTGGAGACTTGGAGAATGGCACATTTGTGCATGCTCCATTCATCCAATTAGCCCCTGGCAGTGGGCCATTCACACCCCTTAAAAGGTGTCTCTCTGTGCAAAGAAATAACAAACGTGAGGGGAAAAAACTGGACACTTCTGGAAAGCTCTCCAACTCGGTGGGAAACAGACAAGATGGTTTGGCCGTTCGTTCACAGGAAGAATACAGGTCGCAAGCGTTGAGAGAGGGAGCAAGAAAAGAGTGAGAGTTTAAGGAACTGAGAGACCAAACCAAACTCTGATCATGAGATGTTCTCTGGAACAGCTCTATGACTCAGTGAGAGTTGGCCTGGTTTCTCTTGTTACTGTAAAGACCACCGGCTGTGAACAGGACCGTGGGACAATGTAGGTGACTGGCTACAGTAGTGTATACGTGAGCCCTCTCATTTCCCTCCTACGAGCAGCTCTTGTTTCTCACTGTCATGAGTATCAGTTGGCAAAGAGCATTTCCTCTACAACAGACACAATAGGGATAGAGTAGTTGCCTGTGTCTTTACTGGCCGGTTCACAGCAGGATGAGCTGTCCGAAACAACAGTGGCTTTTCAGAGGCACAATTTGAACATATGTAAAATATGGATGAAGGATATGCATTGTTATACTACGTTATCTATCATGTTCAATTGGAATGTATATGAATTTATTGTATAATTTATAAGACAGAATACTATTTCTCGCCACCCGTTAACCTTTTCACTAATTGTGAAATGCATTTTCTCATGCCAAAGTCTGCAGATCCATTTCAGTGCCTTGTGTACTGGAGTCTGTTCAACTGAGCACTGTTAATTAAGTGGACTCACTGTCTTGACAATTAACCACCACTCCATGTCCTTTATAACCCAGACTTTTTTGGTCACTAGTCACTGACTCAAAATCAGATGAATCTACTGTAATCCCAACCTCAACCCATTAGTATTAAAAGGCCATGATTGATCCAGAATCAGTTTACCTCACCTTAATCCAGACTACAGCCACTTCGTGTGCCACTGACATTTTTGGGGTGTGTTTGGTTAACACTCCTTGGCACATGGAGAGACACATTGAGGCAAAGGAGAGCTACTGCCGCCTCCCTCTTTCCCTCTTACCCCACCCCTCACTCCCACCCCTCTCACACACTCACACACCACATTCATTCAGAGGCCAGTTTGGAGTCTAATCACTTCCTCACACACTCACGTTATCTCTTTCTGGAGCAACATGCACAGGCTAACCCACTACAGCCTTCTCTCTGTTTGCTTGACTGGAGTGCTTCTGTTGATACCTCTCTGCTGGGGTGAGTACTGCAATAGGCAGGGTGTTTATCTGTGGGGAGATTGAGTACCATGGAAAAACTGAATGTAAGAATTGAGAACTTGTGGCATGTGTATCTGTTTGGATTGACCTCTGATAGGGACAGGCAGGTATGTTAGTGTGTGTGAGAGTATTATTGGGTGATCTAGAACATAGCTTGAGCGAGTACTGAAGGGGGCATGTGTCAGAGCTTTCCCACTGGGCACACACTGGTTGAATCACATAATTTCAATTCAATTACATTGAATTGCCAGACTTGCACAACCAAGCCGTACGTAACCACGTTCCTCTCTCAAGCCCTGGGGGTAGAACAATCACCCGGCGATGTAATCCCACTGTACAGTCGTGGACAAAAGTTTTGAGAATGACACAAGTATTGGTCTCCACAAAGTTTGCTGCCTCAGTGTTGATGATGGCAATTTGCATATACTCCAGAATGTCATGAAGAGTGATCAGATTAATTGCAAAGTCCCTCTTTGCCATGAAAATGAACTTGATCCCCAAAAAACATTTCCACTGCATTTCAGCCCTGCCACAAAAGGACCAGTTGCCATCATGTCAGTGATTGTCTCGTTAACACAGGTGAGAGTGTTGACGAGGACAAGGCTGGAGATCACTCTGTCATGCTGATTGAGTCAGAATAATAGACTGGAAGCTTTAAAAGGAGGGTGGTGCTTGAAATCATTGTTCTTCCTCTGTCAACCATGGTTACCTGCAAGGAAACACGTGCCGTCATCATTGCTTTGCACAAAAAGGGCTTCACAGGCAAGGATATTGCTGCTGGTAAGATTGCACCTAAATCAACCATCAAGAACTTCAAGGAGAGAGGTTCAATTGTTGTGAAGAAGGAGCACCACCAATGCAGAGCTTGCTCAGGAATGGCAGCAGGCAGGTGTGAGTGCATCTGCACGCACAGTGAGGCGAAGACTTTTGGAGGATGGCCTGGTGTCAAGAAGGGCAGCAAAGAAGACACTTCTCTCCAGGAAAAACATCAGGGGCAGACTGATATTCTGCAAAAGGTACAGGGATTGGACTGCTGAGGACTGGGGTAGAGTCATTTTCTCTGATGAATCCCCTTTCTGATTGTTTGGGCCATCCGGAAAACACCTTGTCCGGAGAAGACAAGGTGAGCGCTACCATCAGTCCTGTGTCATGCCAACAGTAAAGCATCCTGAGACCATTCATGTGTGGGGTTGCTTCTCAGCCAAGGGAGTGGGCTCACTCACAATTTTGCCTAAGAACACAGCCATGCATAAAGAATAGTACCAACACATCCTCAGAGAGCAACTTCTCCCAACCATCCAAGAACAGTTTGGTGACGACCAATGCCTTTTCCAGCACGATGGAGCACCTTGCCATTAGGCAAAAGTGATAACTAAGTGGCTCAGGGAACAAAACATCGACATTTTGGGTCCATGGCCAAGAAACTCCCCAGACCTTAATCCCATTGAGAAGTTGTGGTCGATCCTCAAGAGGCGGGTGGACAAACATAAACCCACAACTTCTGACAAACTCCAAGCATTGATTATGCAAGAATGGCCTGCCATCAGTCAGGATGTGGCCCAGAAGTTAATTGACAGTATGCCAGGGCGGATTGCAGATGTCTTGAAAAGAGGGGTCAACACAGCAAATATTGACTCTTTGCATAAACTGAATGTCATTGTCAATGAAAGCCTTTGACACTTATGGAATACTTGTAATTATACTTCAGTGTACCATAGTAACTACTGACATAAAGATCTAAGAACTCTGAAGCAGCAAACCTTGTGGAGACCAATACTTGTGTCATTCTCAAAACCAAAAAATCCGGGTAGCAGTGGTGGGCGCGTTTCAAGTCTGAATGAAAAACATGTGCAACTTCCGCATTAATATTTAATTTTCTGGCAACAGCTCTAGTGGACATTCCTACAGTCAGTATGCCAAATTCTCTATTGCTCCTCTATTGTTCCTTATTTAAACAAGGGGGGGGGGGGGGGGGGTGCAATGATATCACGTATCCCCATCAGACCAACTCTTTGCAGAATGTACTCCTTGAAGTTTGCAGTTATGTATAAAAATCACTATTTTGCTCTCTGGGCATTCGTAAATCCAGAGCGTTGTCAGATTGGAGCGTTCAGAGTGCACACTAGACGCTCATGCCGAGGAGTAGGGTTGATCAGAGCGTTTTGACCTCACAACGGTAGCAAATCACCCAAGCTAACTAGCTACTTACAGAAACAAATGTGAGAACACCTCAAAATTACAATTTTACTCACCCTATCAGAGCTGGTTAGGCTGTTTTCATGTTATCCTGAGCGTTGGTGACTGTAATTGTGCTGCTGACAACAATGCTGACGGTGTGCCACCCAAAAAACGCTGGCGGACCGACAGGTCATTGTTAGCTGGGTAATCAAGTCAATAAATGTTAGTTAGTTAGATAGCATATAGTTAATATACTGCCTGGCAAGTTCAATGTATTAGTAGCCAACTAAAGTTAGGTAACTAGTAGCTAACATACCAGTACATACTGCTGTAAAGCTATGCGGTTCGTAAGGATAGCGTAGCTAACAAATTGTCAGCCAACATAATGTGTAACGTAATTTATTTGAAAAGTCATTACTTTATTACATTGCTCAACATTTTCTTAACATTTGCCATAATTAGTTAAAAATATGAATTTTGTATCCGCTCTCTTCGGACTTCAGCTGCATATTTTCCGCCATTTTCTTCAAATCTGAAAATGTTGTGAAGCCACGCCATTTTCGAAGAATTGCATAATAGGCCCTAAAACCACAGAAATAGTGTCCACTGCTTGTATACTTCATGTTTTGGTGAATATAGTACAACATCTGGGAACTTTTGGCATACTAACTATATCCATACTATGACCAATAAGCATACTACATACTCACTTTGCGTCACAAATAGTACAGTTAGTGAGGTTAGTATGAGTATTTGAACACAGTTTATCTTGGAAGTCGTCAACCACTCAGCCTTGTTAAAATACTCCAAACTAGAAGGTGGCAGTAGCGTTGTTTGGCAATGGCTCCGGCTCATTGCTTGCTAAGGACACTGCATTAACTCGGCAGCTAACACAGGCTGCTGTTTCATGGAAACGAACTAATCCATTGTGATTTAATTATAATATCAATACTACCTACCTACCTACCTACCTACCTACCTACCTACCTACCTACCTACCTACCTACCTACCTACCTACCTACCTACCTACCTACCTACCTACCTACCTACCTACCTACCTACCTACCTACCTACCTACCTACCTACCTACCTACCTACCTACCTACCTACCTACCTACCTACCTACCTACCTACCTACCTACCTACCTACCTACCTACCTATCTATCTATCTATCTATCTATCTATCTATCTATCTATCTATCTATCTATCTATCTATCTATCTATCTATCTATCTATCTATCTATCTATCTATCTATCTATCTATCTATCTATCTATCTATCTATCTATCTAGCTACAGTGGTTAGCAAGCTAGGAGGAAGTATTTAGTGTTGTGTGCATTGCGTCTGTGCACTTAGCTAGCTACCATCCCATAGCCTACATAGCATTTGAAGTGTGACTGGCTCATCCGTGGTTGTACTGAGAAAATGTAAAAAAAAACATGTTTTTTTGGTTGGCTGCCAATGTTTCATGCGAGGCAACGTTTTGACAGTGTTTGGACTAGCTCAACTTGGGCCGTGGCTTCATTAATGTTCCCTGTTGGAGGGAGACATGAAAGGACCACTCCTTTAATAGGGTGTGCGAAAACAGTCATTCAACACCTACCCCCAGTTTGCTTATATGGCTGGCGTTACTGTTGGTTTGCTAATACCTTTTCCCCAATGGGCTTAGCATGTGATGTGGTGGGTATTCTGAACTTGTATTTAGTTTGGTATCAGAGCCCATTAGGGGAATCCAGCTGAATCTTCAGCATGCAAAGCAATGGGAGTGAGATTGCCTTCCCACAGTTCTCTCCTTGGACACATACTGTGACCACAATGGGAACTTTTCCACCTAAACTGGTGGGCAGAGTTAAGACAAGCAGCCTGTCTTCTCAAATGAAGCACAGATCCACTTATACTCACTATTAAAGCGTTGTGTCACTCACTGTTGTGTATGAAATGTTTTTTTTTATACTTGTTCATTGACTTTCATAAAGGCAGCATAAATCTTGGTCCTGAGAGGAGACTGTGACTCACAAGCGTTATGTAGGGATTGAGGACAGGAAGATATAGAGGACACCTCATTAATAGTGCACGTCAGCTTCAACGTAGTTAGCTTTGACCCAAGATTCAATAGTTTTTTCTAAGCTGCCAACAGCTGCCCGACAATGCAGATACTAGTGCATTGGTGTTTTGTTACACATAGCACTCCGTTGCCAGTCGTGGCATGTTTAGATAGATAGATAGATAGATAGGTACTTTATTGATCCCTGAGGGGAAATTTCTTTGTCAAGCAGCTACAACAAAAACACAGGGCAGGTGCAAAATGCCAGAACGAAAGTACACAAAAGACAGATACATGATACATAGAGCGGCAGTATGAAAAGGTATAGAAATGCAAGAAATCTGGAGTGCAAAAAAGCTATAAAAAGACATTGCATAGTATGGGTGGATGGCTGAATATGTACACTATACATTGGTGGATGGTGCATGGTTAACTATACTATACAGGTCAATGGCAGAGAAATACTTCAATAGCTAAAAGTGCGTATGATATGAGTGAGGGTAATAATATTTTACTTAATATACAGACTGGTTAAATGAACAGGTAAGTGAATATTTTGCATGGTTAAATTAACTGTACAGGTAAATGACAGGAAGAGATACTTAAATAGCTAAATGTGTGTATGATATAATTTAGGGTAATAATAGTAATTCCCTTAAAATACAGTCCTTAGTGCGCAGGGTTTAATTACAGATAAATGCACATATTGCACATTCGATATACTAAAAGCAATGAAAAAAGATACAACTGACAGGATACTAATATGCATTCCTGAGTGAATGACTACGTAAGTTCGGTCCAAGAATTACTTGCAATATTGCACGTGATATAACAACTGTACATGAATATGTAAATACAGACCTGAATGAATAAATAAGTCCTGAGTGAATGAGTGATTACAGACCAGAGTTACTCACAGATGGAGGCATAAATGTTGAACTAGGTCCTAACACCCCAACAGTTCCAGGTCCAGCACCACAGACTGGTAGAAGGTATGCAGTAGTTTACTGCACACGTTGAAGGACCTGAGCCTCCTCAGAAAGTAGAGTCGGCTCTGGCCCTTTTTGTACAGGGCCCCGGTGTTACCAGCCCATTCAAGCCTGTTGTCCATATGGACTCCCAGGAACTTGTATGACCCAACCATTTCCACATCCATCCCCTGTATAGGGACTGCAGTCAGTTGTGCCTTGGTTCTCCTGAAGCCCACCACCATCTCCTTTGTTTTGCTGATGTTGAGCTGATGGTGGTTCTGCTCACACCACAACACAAAGTCACTGATTGCGCTCCTGTACTACTCCTCCTGCCCACCCCTGATGCACCCTACAATTGCGACTCATCCGAGAACTTCTGGCATGTTTCAGAGTTATATCTGAAGTCCGAGGTGTAGTGGGTGAACAGGAAAGGGGACAGGACCGCTCCCTGGGGGGCCCCTGTGTTGCTCACTGCCCGTTCTGACACACAGCTCTGTAGTCGCACAAATTGTGGCCTACCGGTCAGGTAGTCCGTGACCCAGGAGACTAAGGGTGCTTCCACTTTCATCCTCTTCATCTTCTCACCCAGTAGCAGGGGCTGAATGGTGTTGAAGGCACTGGAGAAGTCAAAAAACATAACCCTCACAGTGCAACCTGCGTTGTTCAGGTGAGAGTAGGCAGAAGGTAGATGATTGCATCATCCACACCGATGTTGCGCTGATATGTGAACTGCAGGGGGTCCAGTGATGTACACACCAGGGGTCTGAGGTAAGCGAGGACTAACCTTTCCAGGGTCTTCATGATGAGGGATGTTAGCGCTACAGGTCTGAAGTCATTCAGGACAGTGGGGTGCGCCTTCTTGGGCACTGGGACGAGGCAGAATGTTTTCCACAGCACAGGGACCCTTTCTAGGCTCAGGCTAAGGTTGAAGCGGCGCTGGAGTATTCCACACAGTTGGTCA
The DNA here is from genome assembly GCA_023634145.1 of Thymallus thymallus. NCBI lineage: Eukaryota > Metazoa > Chordata > Actinopteri > Salmoniformes > Salmonidae > Thymallus > Thymallus thymallus. The sequence continues at coordinate 20,504,353 of CM042396.1, read as the reverse complement.
GCACAGACCCTAAGCACCCTTGGGCTGATGCCATCAGGGCCCACCGCTTTCCACTGATGTAGTCTTTCCAGCTCTCTCTTCACTTGGTTGGTGGTGAAAGCCAGCTCAGGTGGGGAGGTGGGGGTAAGGGGGGTGTTGAGGATCGGTCCAGAGGGAGCAGGGGCGGAGGTTGGGTCGCTGATTGTCTCAACAGAGACAATCAGCCATGAGGGTGTGTGGCCTGGGGAGCTGGAGGGGAGGTGGACAGGGCCAGTATCGAATCTGTTAAAAAATTGGTTCAGCTCACTGGCTCTGTCCTGGGTCCCCTCCGTCTGCCCACAGTTTGACTATTTGAAGCCAGTAATATTTCTCATACCCTTCCACACCTATCTCACCTGGCTCTGCCTCAGCTTGTCCTCCATCTTCTCCTTATATCCTCTCTTCCCCTCAGCAATCCGCAGGGTTTATTATTTGGAAAACAGCGCACCTTCCTGGTGGGTACAGTGTTACACAAAAATTGATATAGTCCGTTATGCAGTCAGTAAGTCCATCGATGTCCTCCCCATGAGCCTCACAGAGCACATCCCAGTCTGTTGTTTCAAAGCAGTCCTGTAGGGCCTCATTCGCCTCCGGAGACCATCTCCTAATGGTCCTAGTGGTCGCAGGCTGCTGTTCGACCATAGGCCTGTAGAGTGGGGTGAGGTGGACAAAGTTGTGATCCGATCTACCGAGGGGAGGGAGTGCAGTTGTATGCATCCTTCACATTAGCATATAACAAGTCCAGAGTTGTATTATTCCTGGTTGGGCACTTCACGAACTGTTTGAACGTGGGAAGCGTTGAAGAGAGAGATGCATGGTTAAAATCCCCCGAAATGGCAAAGAAAGCACTGGGATGCGCTGTCTGTAACCTCGCGATAACAGAGTGGATGACGTCACACGCTGTGTTTGTGTCAGCGGAGGGCGGGATGTAAACAATAACAGCAATGGTAGCCATGAATTTCCTCTGCAAATAGTAGGGTCTCAGGCTAACGGCTAACAGCTCAATGTCCGGGCTACAAAACTGTTCCTTGAGTGTAATATGGCTCGGATTACACCATCTGTTGTTAACTAATAAAGCCAGCCCCCCTCCCTTGCTCTTACCGGAAGAAACGCTATCCCTGATGGTCCAAAACCCGCCGATAGTGACGTTCTCTATGGGGATGTTATCATTCAGCCAAGTCTCAGTAAAAAACAATAGGCTCGCTTCATGGTAGTCTCTTTGTCCAAAAACCAAGCCCTGAAGCTCGTCCATCTTGTTATGTAGCGATCTCACGTTGCCCATAATGATAGACGGTATAGCCGGCTTGTACTTCCTCAGCTTTGCCTTACACTTCAATCCCGCCCTACGTCCACGCCGTCGCCTTTTCAACTCGTCCGGAATATCAAACTTTTCCCTGGGGTACAGCAGCGCTGCGTGAGCTAAATCGTAGACTCACATGAACGTTCGGCGCTGAGAAAAATAAAAAGTGCCCCAGTGATAAAAAGGACCGCTAAAACCTTTGTAAAACAGTAGCACTCCATAATCCTGAACTATTATAGTTCAACTGTTGCAAAAAAACTATGACGAAAAACATACTAAAACAACCATTTATGCACAAACAATGGGAGCTGCTTAAAGAGAATGGGAACGTGTATCTGAAGTCATGATGGCAGACTGCCACAAGCTAAGGAGTATGGAAAATCTCTGGGTTAAAAAAGTTAAAAGAATTACAAGCTAGAATCAAAGCCCATCTGAATGTTGTTGCTAGTTCTTTGATACTAACATTGACCACATGTACCTTAACATTTTACACTGACCCTTCCTATCAGTCATTGTGTGTGTAGGCCTTCTCTTCTACTTCAAGGCAGCCATTATGACTCCACCAGAAACAGATGATCAGGAAGCGGGACTGGTACAGTATTTATTGGGGTCGGCTCAAGCAGACTCAACTGAAGCAGGAGGAAGTTTGGGGCAATGGTTGCATGTGGAAACTAATCCACCCAGATGATCACGATGGGTCTCACTGACTTTGAGGGCATTTTAACACATTTTGAAAAAAGATTAAGTAAACTTAATAGCAGGGAATCCCAGTTGAAATAACAGAGGCAGACACATACAATATATTGTGTCCTTGGGAAATGCACTAGACTCACAGTGAAACTAATACATCTGTATAAATGAATCAAGTGCAACTGATAGATCCCTATTTATATAGACATTTTTGGGAATAAGGAAGTGGGCTCTTGGGTCAGTTCAGTTCCCTTCCTCTGTTCTTCAGAACTTCCGGGAGGTCCAGAGCTTCTGTGAGTTCTATGGTCTAAAAACCACCAGAGCCCTGTAGAGGTCTCCCATATCTCTCTTTTTTTTTTACTAGCAAATCATGTCCTCTTTTTCTGGACTCTAGCCCTGGTTTGCATGGCCTAAGTGATGTGTGACTTTCCAAACTATTTGATGACTAGATGTCCCGGGGCTGCCATCGTCTCTCCCATTAGTAAGGTCTCAGGTGACTGGATGGAAGTCCTGCAGCTTGAATGCTGTTATAGAGAGGATTACTGATTCTCTTGAGTAAGTTCAGACTTGGATGCTTAAGGAAGTTAGGGGTCACAGTAACTTTGAGGTGGACAGATTGCTGGTATAACATTTTGGTGCAGTAAAGAAAAGTGCACACTGCACTTTCAAAGTTATTTAATTCCAATGTTTCGGCCTTAAAACCTTCGTCAGACCTATAAAGGTAAACTAATCAAACAAAATACTCTGAACTGAGCAAGACCGATTTGTAACTGTTTCAACACAACATTTAGGGATGCAGTGAAATGAATAACAGATGGATATGCTAACAGAACAATTATGTCAATACTTATATTGGGGTAGTACATCATTTTCTTGATTGACATCAGTGCTGTCCAAATAAAATCTTACTTGCTGTAACCCTTTTGCCACCTTTGTCCACCATCATGATTGACTGATAGAACCAGCTTCGCTGTACCTATTGTTGTCGCTCCTTTATTTATTTAGCTGACCCACCTTAATACCCAGAGTTTGTCTCAAATATCAGCTTACCAGATAAGCTTTTCTAAATGAAGTTTGAGCAACAGATGTCAGAACTAAGCGCTGTGCTGATTTTGTTTGGTTTGGAAGAACTGACCTTTCATTTCCTGGTCCAGTGCTGTGCAGCTCTGCCCTTTTCAAACAGTCAGCCAAACACCTGCTGACTAACATACAAGGTGTGTATGAGTGATATATCAATCTCATATTACTGCTTTATCTCCTCCTGTTAAAATCTTCTCACTGTTCGATAATAAAAGGAAAATGTGTTGGAAATAAAAAGGGCACTGTAGAACAATCTGAGGCATATTTGTTTAGGCTTCTCACTTGTTGGGGAAAAGGGGTAGAACATTGTGAAACCACTGCTTTTAACTGTATGCAGAGATTTTACATTTTCATTTTAGTAATTTAGCTCTTATCCAGAAATACTTACAATATTTAGGATCAACAGTTGAAGTCAGAAGTTTACATACAGCTTAGCCAAATACATTTAAACTCAGTTTTTCACAATTCCTGACATTTATTCCTAGTAAAAATTCCCTGTCTTAGGTCAGTTAGGATCACTCAATTAGTATTTGGTAGCGTTGCCTTTAAATTGTTTAACTTGGGTCAAACGTTTCTGGAAGCCTTCCACAGGCTTCCCACAATAAGTTGGGTGAATTTTGGCCCATTCCTCCTGACAGAACTGGTGTAACTGAGTCAGGTTTGTAGGCCTCCTTGCTCGCACACACTTTTTCAGTTCTGCCCACAGATTTTCTATAGGATTGAGGTCAGGGCTTTGTGATGGGCACTCCAATATCTTGACTTTGTTGTCCTTAAGACATTTTGCCACAACTTTGGAAGTATGCTTGGGGTCATTGTCCATTTGGAAGACCCATTTGCGACCAAGCTTTAACTTCCTGACTGATGCCTTGAGATGTTGCTTCAATATATCCACATAATTTTCCATCCTCATGATGCAGTCTATTTTGTGAAGTGCACCAGTTCCTCAAGCAGCAAAGCACCCCCACAACATGATACTGCCACCCCCGCGCTTCACGGTTGGGATGGTGTTCTTCGGCTTGCATGCCTCACCCTTTTTCCTCCAAACATAACAATGGTCATTATGGCCAAACAGTTATATTTTTGTTTCATCAGACCAGAGGATATTTCTCCATGTGTCCCCATGTGTAAACAATTGTTGGAAGAATTACTTGTGTCATGCACAAAGTAGATATCCTAACCGACTTGCCAAAACTATAGTTTGTTAAGATGAAATCTGTGGAGTGGTTGAAAAACTAGTTTTAATGACTACAACCTAAGTGTATGTAAACTTCCGACTTCAACTGTATCGTGAGAGAGATACATTTTCCTCACAGAAACATCTTTGTTACAGTAGTGGTGCGTGGCCCAAGCCCAAACCCCCCCCCCCCCCATATTACAACCTATATGCTGTGATAATTGCGTTGTTTGCTCTATAAACTGTTAGTTCATATGCCTTGTCACCGTGATATATAGGCCTGCTGTAATACCAGATAGCAAATCCACAAAACATTGTATGTAACAAACAGTTACTTGATCTACAGCATAGTCAAGCAAGTTAATGTTTCCAACATTTTCAGAATACTAAATAACTATTGATTCAGAGTTACCGCAAGTCGCAAAGAAAACAGGCGCTGCCTCCTCCAGGACCATTTCAACTTCAACATTTCAACATCATCTATTCACCTATGCTTAGCCTAATATAGTGACAACTAAAAGATACCAAAAACGATTTAGTCCAATCAACGTAAGCTAAATTTGATGTGTCTGTCCATGGTGCTGATTTGTGTGTGTGTGTGTGTGTTCGTGCAAGTAGAAAAAACATGTTGATTCACCCTACTTGTAGAGAAACGCCAATGCCATCCTCCTCTTTCATGTTGCCTAAATGGTCTATCACTCTGTCATACAGTACCCACTTTTTGTTTTTGTTGTCCTAGGCTACCTGGCTAAAATGCTTGCTCGCTAGCCTAACTTCCTTTCATGGGCAACGATGTGCCAGGCCAGCTAGTGAACATTAGCCAGCCAACTTCATCTAGCTACAGGTTGAACTTCCATCCTCTCAGCCCAGGGGCATAATGTATGAATTTATGGTTAGATCAGAATCGCTGTTATAATCATTGGCCAGTACAAAGATTTAAGTAAAACCACAAGTCCAAATCCCTTTCTCCATTCATGGCTAATTTAGGAAAGGGACGATTTTAGCTAGCTAGACACTGCACAACGACACAACGAGATGCAACAATTCAAGTTTTATGTTTAATGTGATGTGATTGGTTTGAAGCCAAATCAAAACTGGCTTCCCTTGACACTTTTTTTGGTGCTCCAGGACCATTCACAGCTGAGCTCACTCAGTTTATCGCAATGCTGATTGTCTATAATGTTTTTATCAAGGGATGCCAAATGCTCGCTGGCTTCCCTTACATTCAATGCTACGAGTGGCAACAATGTCATATTCTTTTTGACCAGACAGCATAGATGGGCTATACATACAGAGGGACGCTGTTTCGTTTGCTTGGATGGTCTCTCCGGTAAAATACATTCAGCCTCTTGAAACACAGAAATGAAAGATACATTATTTAGTAGTTGGTCATTTTCGTGGGGTAGCCTGGCTTCCCTTGGCATCCATGAATACATGAGCTTTCCCCTCATCTTTGACTTTTTTTTGGGACCCAAACACAATCTGCTCGTCTCACTGCGTTGACGTAACCTTCTGTTTCTGCTCCATCCCTACAGGTCAAACTGAGGACTACGATGATACAACACTGGACCACGACTACAACCACACCTTTGAATACAGCTTTTTCAGTATGTTAAAACACCTTAACTTTGTTTTGACTGAAGTGTTTATCCCCCTGTTAATACAAAATAGTTTAATCTGCTTCATTGTTTGTGTTTAATTCTTTTAAATAAGTTCTGGAAAGTACCTCACAAGTCAAATGTGTTGTTCACTAGGTAACGCTAGTATTGAGGACCTGGACAAGTTTCTAAGAGCAAGTGAAGAGGAGGATGATGATAAGGTAGAAGATATGGGGGAAGAGGAATACACAACCTTCTCAACCGCTATGTCGACCACAGACAGCAGCATAGTCACCATAGCGAAGGTATCCCATCATGTTGCTGCAGTCGTTTGTGTCCGATTAGGCTCCCTTTTATCACCCAAACACTGTAACAGTACCTGTTCTTCTCAAATGGTCTATTGTGTATATAGTTCACCTTTGAGGACTATATATTTTAAGATTGAGGTTTAAACCAAAATCACATACCTCTGCCCTGAGAACACTGTCACAATGACCTTCTGTTCAAAGCTTGCGGAAGTTATGAGGACGGTTACTTGTGCTTTGCGTGGGTGTGTGGACTACCCAGGGACAAACCAACACTGGATAGATTTAAGACAGATGTGTTCATTTGGACCAATAAAAGTACTAAGAATATTTCGAGCCACTTCTCCTGCTGCTATTTCCACTACAGTTGTAAGTGTTTTTAGGTATTTTAAAATGTTTCAAGAACAAACTGAACAAACTGACAACCCACTTTTGTTGTTAGCCTAGACGTATTTTAAAACGAGTGGATAGCTTTACCAAAATGGTAACAGTACTTTATTATTACATTTTTTAAGTCCTCAGACGCATACTTTCTCTGTAAAGAAAATTCACCTTAGTGATGAAACCATCATCAACAAACACTGTAATAACCAACACAAATGTTCATCTCTTAATGTAAACTCCAGGGGGGTTTAGTCTTCGGCATTTAAACAAACACTTATCATTGGAATTCATGTTTAGATAGAAGCTCTCCCTTGTCTGTGTAACAATAGAGTGTGGGACGGCCATGTGGAGTATCAAACTCACTTGCTCAAGGTTCATTCAGATCCTTTCCAAGAAATTTCAAGGAGTATATATGACACTGAGATTAAGTAACAATGCCGCACCATATCTTTAGCTGGTGTGTGTTCAATTATTTGAACCTTGCATATTCATGTAGAGTTGATGCTGGAGTTGCAGACTATACAATATACAGAATAAATATAGTATATATAGTCATGTATTATGTATACACATACAGTACATGCTAACACATTCACATTACTGTAGAAATGATAGAAGGCAGCTGTAATTATTGCCTTCTAGCCCAACAAGTATTTACATGACAGACTTTAACAGACTTTAACCATCTCTCCCACAAGAAATTCAGTTGAACCTTTCAGTTGTGTCCATGGCAGTGGTGGACATTGGTGGCAGCGGTTGCTTCTTACTCAGTTCTCGTCTGGTCACCTTGCCACTCCTCAGTTTATAACTCTCTGGTTATCTTTTGTTTTACCCTTGGCAGAACTGTTATTATTAAAATTGTATTAAGGTTGAGAAGGACTTACATTGCTGTTGTGCATTGGTTTGTACAGGGATCCAGGACCGCTCCTCCTTGTTTGCTGCTTGCCCTGGGCTTGACCGTGCACCAGCTGGGCCAACTCCTATGAAAGGTACACCAAAGTCATAGAACACACACATACACACACACACTCAGGAGGTGCGTCACACACACACACGTTAAAATACATGTGCTGAATACACTCTTGAAACACACTAATGCATAATAATGCATACTAAAGATTTAAGTGGGATACAGTAGAACATATATTGAGCATAAGCTAAATATACACTTCCGATAATAACGTGTTGTGGTATGTAGATGCAGTGATATTTTGATACAGTAGATGGCGCTTTGTACACACTAAATGATGTGGTGAATACGTCTGATTGCTACAGGGATAATGTATTTGCAGCCTTTGTCTAGATAAGTATAAAAAGTCTATACCTCTATCTCTACATACCCTGAGTACACAAAACACACCAGCTCTTGACATAGACTGACCATGTAAATCCAGGTGAAAGCTATGATCCCTTATTGTCACTTGTTAAATCCACTTCAATCAGTGTAGATGAAGGGAAGGAGACAGGTTAAAGAAGGATTTTTAAGTCTTGAGACGATTGAGCCACAGATTGTGTATGTGTGCCATTCAGAGGGTGCAACTCAATATTAGGAAGGTGTTCCTTATGTTTGGTGTACTCAGTGTATGTGCATTACATTGTGTGATAAGTTCATTATTATTTGGTTGAAAACGTGACTAATGTTTTTCTCTAACATTTTAGATATCCATGGAGGGAAGTGCAAGAAAGAATGGAGGGACAGGGCTCAACTTACCAACAGGGACGTTTCACCGAAATACTTTGACCTCAAATATTATTACGCAAAGAACACCTCAGTCTATGACTGCTCCCCCTTAGGACCTGAAGCCCAAACCAGGAACTTAAACCACTACAACATCGCCCATACTATTCTATAGCAGTGGAGAGACGAAAACCACTACATACTGTAGGATAAATCACGACACACAACACTGCTTATGTACCAAACGCCACAACTGCACAATATTCATATTCATTCCGTGTTGTATCATTCAGGGAGGTAGCTGATCTGTAAGGTTGGGTCAGGCACCATTAGGCTGCTAGAAAGAAATGTCCAATAATGATTTGTTTAAGGGTAGACGGTCCTAAATGTGAAAGTAGGCCAGGTTAATGACAGTGCTTCAATGTATTGCTCAAAAAGTAGCTACAATCCCACAGCAACGCATGACCTGTTACGTGCTCTGTCCATCGTAGTGGTCAATCTTATTCATCTTCTGTTTTGGAACTACTTTGATTCATGTGGATTTTTATTGAGAAAACTCGTCATTCTGTCAATGAAAAGCTCCCAAAAGACTGGTTTGAAAATATTCTGAACCTCTCGATACCAACAGCACAATTACAGTGGGGAGAACAAGTATTTGATACACTGCCAATTTTGCAGGTTTTCCCACTTACAAAGCATGTAGAAGTCTGTAATTTTTATCATAGGTACTCTTCAACTGGGAGTGACGGAATCTAAAACAAAAATCCAGAAAATCACATTGTATGATTTTTAAGTAATTCATTTGCATTTTATTGCATGACATAAGTATTTGATACATCAGAAAAGCAGAACTTAATATTTGGTACAGAAACCTTTGTTTGCAATTACAGAGATCATACGTTTCCTGTAGTTCTTGACCAGGTTTGCACACACTGCAGCAGGGATTTTGGCCCACTCCTCCATACAGACCTTCTCCAGATCCTTCAGGTTTCGGGGCTGTCGCTGGGCAATACAGACTTTCAGCTCCCTCCAAAGATTTTCTATTGGGTTCAGGTCTGGAGACTGGCTAGGCCACTCCAGGACCTTGAGATGCTTCTTACGGAGCCACTCCTTAGTTGCCCTGGCTGTGTGTTTCGGGTCGTTGTCATGCTGGAAGACCCAGCCACGACCCATCTTCAATGCTCTTACTGAGGGAAGGAGGTTGTTGGCCAAGATCTCGCGATACATGGCCCCATCCATCCTCCCCTCAATACGGTGCAGTCGTCCTGTCCCCTTTGCAGAAAAGCATCCCCAAAGAATGATGTTTCCACCTCCACGCTTCACGGTTGGGATGGTGTTCTTGGGGTTGTACTCATCCTTCTTCTTCTTCCAAACACGGCGAGTGGAGTTTAGACCAAAAAGCTCTATTTTTGTCTCATCAGACCACATGACCTTCTCCCATTCCACCTCTGGATCATCCAGATGGTCATTGGCAAACTTCAGCCGGGCCTGGACATGCGCTGGCTTGAGCAGGGGGACCTTGCGTGCGCTGCATGATTTTAATCCATGACAGCGTAGTGTGTTACTAATGGTTTTCTTTGAGACTGTGGTCCCAGCTCTCTTCAGGTCATTGACCAGGTCCTACCGTGTAGTTCTGGGCTGATCCCTCACCTTCCTCATGATCATTGATGCCCCACGAGGTGAGATCTTGCATGGTGCCCCAGACCGAGGGAGATTGACCGTCATCTTGAACTTCTTCCATTTTCTAATAATTGCGCCAACAGTTGTTGCCTTCTCACCAAGCTGCTTGCCTATTGTCCTGTAGCCCATCCCAGCCTTGTGCAGGTCTACAATTTTATCCCTGATGTCCTTACACAGCTCTCTGGTCTTGGCCATTGTGGAGAGGTTGGAGTCTGTTTGATTGAGTGTGTGGACAGGTGTCTTTTATACAGGTAACGAGTTCAAACAGGTGCAGTTAATACAGGTAATGAGTGGAGAACAGGAGGGCTTCTTAAAGAAAAACTAACAGGTCTGTGAGAGACGGAATTCTTACTGGTTGGTAGGTGATCAAATACTTATGTCATGCAATAAAATGCAAATTAATTATTTAAAAATCATACAATGTGATTTTCTGGATTTTTGTTTTAGATTCCGTCTCTCACAGTTGAAGAGTACCTATGATAAGAATTACAGACCTCTACATGCTTTGTATGTAGGAAAACCTGCAAAATCGGCAGTGTATCAAATACTTGTTCTCCCCACTGTATATCTGATGTTCCATTTCACACGTGTGTTCATTCCCAGCTCTGCTACTTCCTGTGCGTCGCATTTACCCTGGTTCGTCTGTGTTTATGATGTCTGAAACATCATACACAAACACGGCACAGCATCCTTCTAATCTAATCTAACAGCCATGCTGTTTATTGACTTTGAGCAAATACACAGGCACCTTCCTTAGAAAATGGCACTTTTGCATCACCAGTCTCCTCATAAGGGCAGGTGACCCTCTGCAGCATATCATTCTTTACCATGTTGTGTTTTCTACCATTTTTATAAGTGTTTTATAAATGTTTTATAGACCGTGTATAAATAAACTCCACAGAGGTGGTCATACCGACTACTCAAATGCACACAAGGTTAATCATGTCAACTGATGAACGTTTTTGTCAGTGTAGTGTATGCATTTATACATATTGTTTATATTTCATAATACATCATTTAAATACATTTGTTCTCTTTTTCAATGATGATATGTCTGATGGACCTTTTCATTTTCATATTATATGATACCTTTTTGTCTGTGGCAAAGATTAAACTAAATTACACAAAGTTATTTGAAAAATGCATTAAAAGAGCATCCATTAAAAGGGGTTCTGTGAAGAACAATTTTAAAGGGTTCTTCGAAGAACTTCTAGGGGTTCCCCCACAGTTTCAATTTGAAGAACCCCTAAAGGATACTCCAGGAACCTTTTATTTTTAGAGTGTACATTGAATACTCCACCTGTTTTTATGTATTTAAGGAAAGCATTTGTGTACTTTCTCGTAATTTGTGTATTTCTCAACTGATACATTCAGAACTCTTGAATTTCAGCACCCTGGTATGCTTGTGCATATCATGACAGCTTAAGTGAAGAAAGGTGGAAAATAATTGTTTACCTTGACTTGAACATTGTTTTTTTTTTTGGACAGGCTTTGCGGGGGAGAAATATGTTTAAAGAAGAGCACACAGGACCAATGATTGGCTGAACACAGTCAGTGGCCGAGCAAATGTCTGCCAAAATCACTTTCACATTGACATGAATGCAAAGGCAGACTGCACTCTAAAAATAAAAGGTTCCTGGAGTATCCTTTAGAGGTTCCTCAAATTTAAACTGTGAGGGAACCCTTATAAGTTCTTCAAAGAACCCTTTAAAATAGTTCTTCAAATAACCCCTTTTAATGGATCCTCGAATAACCTTTTGAAGAACCTTTTGGGGTTAATTTTGAACTACCCCCCCTCCCCTATTATTAATAATACGCATAACAATAACACAATATTTTAGTTGTCAGTGTTTATTATGATTTTAGTGGCAAAATATCAAAATGAGGTAAACTCCCAGCACAGTCCAATGGGTATCCTATGGCGTGTTGATGTTCTCCGTATCCATAGCCAGAATGATTTTGCAGTGCACGGTGATCGAACAGGTTTCCTGTTATATTCATCAGAGGTGTAGAGAGGGTGAAGTCTATGAATCCAAAATTGTTTAATTATACAGATGTTTAATAAAACATGCACACGATAGTATTCATACCTTGGTTTTTGTGGTAAATAGGAATAAAAAAAAACTGTTTTGATAATACACATACCTTGTCCATAATGTAGAGGCCTATGGGATATTAACTGAAGAGGTAAGGGAGGAGGACGGTAAATGTGATCTTCATAACATACCAATACCAATTGACATACCTTTGTATGCCTCATCGTCTGTATACCTGCAGACACAGACACACAAGTGAGCAGTTCAGTCATCTGCACCCAATACAGCTAGCCTTCAACATATTCTTATAGCCTACATATTCTTACCTCTTTGTTGATTGATATCCATTGTGTCCAGCGTCATCCGAGTTTGGCCGGTGTATGCCGTCGTTGTAAATAAGAATGTGTTCTTAACTGACTTGTCTAGTTAAATAAAGGTTAAATAAAACAAATAAATAAATAATAATAAATGTAGATCATATAAAGGACAAACCTTACCTTAAATTGAGGAGACCTTTACATTTTTCATTTAAGTGCCTGCACCTGCTGTCCTTTTAAATTCAAATACAAATGTTTCAGTTGGGCAGTTAAGGAGGTTCCTTGATGAACCCCACCTCCTATGGGGTTCTTGGACTAACCTTTTGGGGGCAATTCTAATAATTTCCCTAGCTTGGCATTTGAATCTTAACTTTGCATGCTGCATGTTGTCGGACCTGAGCTTTCAAGCCATGGGAACACTGTGATACTGTGCTATGAAGAAATTACTAATCTTATGAATGTGTCGCGAGGTTCTGCCCATCTTATCCATTGTGGAATGAAGTCGCCATCTAACTAGGCAGCAGCTGAATTATATTATACACTAAAAGCCACCTCAAGGGCACACTGACAATTCAGTATTCAGGAGCACACCATTTGTGGGGGAAGTATTTCCAAGACAAACTCCTAAATATGGTTGCATCTCAAGTTGGAACGTTCGCCATGAAGTCTACGAATCTGGTCAGTCAACATGACCTAATTAGTCAAACCTAAGAAGCTGCCGAAATCATCTCTTTGCCTGACTGTAGGTTGTACATGTTAACAACCACTTAAAACCCTTGGGTCAAAACACTATGGCGCACCATCATGCTGCCAGAACAACTCCTATCTTCCTACATATTACTGTACATGTATCTAGTTGCTGCCACTTCAGTATGAACAGATCATTAAGAAACAAAACAAATGGGGATTGAAAATGTCACGCTACTTCGGAATCCTGCGTCTACTACTTTCATTTGGGAGTCAGTAAGATATTCATGATGCTCCCACAGTCTGGAGAAGAGGCGTCAGTGTCAATAGGTCCGTGGGGAGAGAGAAAATAGGTGTCAGGTGTCAGATGGTGAGGTCAGCAGAGATGTACTTTGCCGGATCGTTGATGAGGAGGAGAGATAAGATGGGTCAGTCTGAACCGGTTATTAATCTGCTCTTTTCAGCTGGACTCTTCTGAAATCTGAACATTGGGATAAAGCATCTCTGTGCATTGTATAAATAACTCATATAAGCTCTATTGTATCATTCATAAGGGGCTACACCAAGTCCCCATTAAAAAGGAAACCAAGCAAGACCTCTGGGCTTACAGATACATTTATTGCAGGGATGCCAAACCAAGCTTAATTGCTGGGCAGAAGACTGGACCCCAAATGAAGTGGTGGTTTTCACTGTTTCCCATTACAATGAAACAGACTTTATCTAAAGTCTCTAATACTTGTCTCATCTGCAGTCTCCAATCCCACTTCTGACACCAATGTAACAAGGGGCTAGTCTTGAAACCAGCGTTCTCATGAGTTTCCTATTTGAGAAACAATTAGTGTAACATCATATTTTGGTCATTAATTAATGTATTCCCTAGAACAATTGAGCATGTACAAAAAACTGTATTTCAAAAAATTGGTACAGAGCTGGGTGTTCTTTGGAGTTCTATGGTAGAGGGTCTAGCTGTTTTCGCTTATGGTAGACAGACGATCTTCAGGTGGCCTATGGTAGAGAGGCTAGACCACAACAAGACGTGTAGGACTATCCGTTTTATTTTCACATATGCCAATAATGCTATAATCGATCCACTTTCAGCAGAAGACCTCCCAAGAGATACAAAATAAATAATGTTCCACCATGTTCTGTATCTTCAAATTTACATTTGTGGCATACAAACGCCATGGCATTCAAACTGCCGTACTGGACCAGAGAATGTCATGTCCTGTATATTCCTACATTTATAGAAAACATCTATACTCCGAACACTTAAGTTTCTATCATTAGCTAAATGTGATAATACATCTGTTGTCCAATTGCATCAAGTCAGGTTCCATCAACACTAAATACTCTCAGCTAAAACAAGGAAGGGCCAGTTGTACAAGCTAGTGAACCAACAGAGAAATTGAGATAGCCCTCCGATATCCCTTTGACTCTATTCACAGCTCCCAGACCAAAATCATTCCTGAGGCAAGTTTTGGCCAGACAAAACAATACTTTGTGTTTACAATAACAGGAGGACTGTGGACAAGGTTTGTAGAATTATCAATGCTGCCCACTGCACTCTTCCAAAAGCGTATGCTGAACTACCACTAGAGTAAGCAATGGTACTGTCTGCACAATGAGTACAATGGTTGTTTTGAAGTATTTCTCAATGTTGTCTATAATAAATAATCAAAGACCTAGAATTGATCCCTGTTGTACAGGGATCAAAAAAAAAATGTCTAACTCATGGCCACTGGCTGCTACACACTGATTTTAATCAATGTTGTTAGATGATAATGTGTTGTTAAATGGCAATAAATGCCACCTACAAGCACCAAGCACCAACCACGTACGTATAGGCTTGGTTACAATAGACCATTAAAAGATTGAGAGGAGTGATACATGCCCTTGAATTACACACCCGAAAGGATCATTTAGATGTGGCTTATCAGATCAAACAGTTCTCTAGGACTTTCTTTTGAAATCACACATTTTCTTTGATAATGAATACCACTTGATACTCTTTTCATTAACTACTATTAGATGGGAGTACTGTATGCACGGAGGTCTGAATTAAGGATACATATATTGAGACATGATTGTGCCAGCTTTCAGCAGCTTGGGTATATATGAACTTAAATCCCCACCGGCTACATGGGAAAGTGTGGTGATGTTCAGACTAGTTGGGTAATTCAGAAGTGATGTGTAGTAAATCTCATAACAAGTCCTTGGTTGACTATTGCGGACCTGTTGAATACTTCATAGAGCCCACTCTAGAGTGGAACTCCCTCCTATGTGAGAGGTCCTTGGGGAGGCCTTGCACGATGCCGGTGACGCACTACCTATACATATTTCAGAGTGTTCGTTCTTCTGTGAGCGTGTTTCACAAGGTTATTGGGATAATCAGGTGCAGGGTTGAAAAATGACCTGACATCTTGTTGATGGGGACATGGCAAACCCCACACCTCTGAATAATGCAGGGCTGTCTGTCAAAGGCTCCCACTAACATGTAAACAATCAAAACTGACCAATATATGTTTATATTATGGCCTTGGTGTACAATATAGTGTCTGCTCTTTGCTTAAATTATTTTCTCAGTGATCTTCGCATGCAAAACATTTAGGTAATATCTTCCAAATACTTCAGCCACTTACTTTGTGGTATGTTTTTCCCAGTATCGCATTTCGACATGACTGCGAATGTAGTTCATTTGTACCACGGACACTTAACAGTTTTTGGTCTCACAAGTTGTCAAATAAGACGGGTCACTACAATAAAGAAAGAGAGTGAGTCATCTAGGTGGGGTGGCTCATTGACAATTCCAAGCCATTCAATAATCAATAAAAGGGTAGACGAGTGATCTCTCTCTATTCCCTATCTGAGAGAATGCACTGCAGGGTAAAGACCAACTGTCCATTCCTATAGCATTACAATGAGTGGTAGTAAGAATGGACCAAGAATTTACCTCAGAATCAGATGTGAGTATTAGAAACTGGTCTGAAATGGCCAGCAAGGCCCTGTGCATTCCACATTCAAGGGAGGGAGAGATGGAGAGAGGATTTGTGATCGAGTGAGGTCAGGATGAACTCACATTCTCCGTCTCCTTCATAATCACCAAAGGTGTCAATTATATGTCAAGATATATTTTCTTACCTCAGTTCTGTGTTACTGATGCCCTGAATTCTTCCGCAGTGAGAGACTAATCCTAGTGACAGAGAGAGTTGTCTGTATCACAACCAAACACACAGGTAATCATTCCATGCAACATTGCCATTGTAAATCAGAGCAGCGGTGGTCCATCGTGGAGAATGGATGAATAGAAGGGATTTAATTGCTTTCTTTGCATTGATGGCTCATTAACACTATCACCACCCACTACCACACCACTTGTCTGCTGAAATTAAAGAGATAAATTGGGGATGGGGCCTTGCTTGGCTGGGTTGTGATCAGTTCACGTATACAAACCACAGCATTAGATATCACGTCATACTGGTTGAATCAACGTTGTTTCAAGTAATTTGTCAATGCATTGTGACTTGGAATCAACGTGGAAAAGACATTGGATTTGAAAAAAGTAATCAACCTGTTTTTATCTCATTTCAACCAGCGTTGTAAAACTTCAACTTAACCTGACTAACAGGTTGTTACATCAATCTAATTTCAATATAATCATCATTACTATGTATATGTAGAAATTGCATAGAAAGTTCCACAAAAATAATAATAATCCTATAATCAATTGAATTACATAGAATTTTAGATTTCATTAGACGTATGTTATTTGACCTTGTTTCAATGTTGATAGTAAAATGGTGCGTTTGAATAAACGTATCAGCCTCAGCTACAATTATTTGAATAATTCAATGGATGTTTTGTGCACAAAGGTGACTAAAGTGAATTTTCAAATCTGACTTCTCTATGTGGCCGTCTATGGGCCGGGCGTCAGTTAAACTCCAGTACAGAAGCAAAACCTTAGGAGCAGTCGAAACCATGCTTCTAGACCGGAACCCTGAAACCTTGGTCCACACCCTACCTCAAGCCTAACCCTAATCTTAGCATAACCTTAACCTTTTGATGAACCCTGGCTCAACCCTTACCCTAACCCCTCCTAGGGCTCCCCCACATCCAAATTCCCAATTTAACCCTGAATTACCACATCAAACCAAGAACCACTGTGTTGAGGCCAATCGGTTCACTCTGGAATCACTGAATCATTTCATTACTTACACCTTTACTTGACCTGTCAATTAGACAGCAATGGATAGCAGCAGCCTTAAGGTGGCCAAATGTGAAAGTCCACATCACTTGCACAACAGCATGTGCCTTTCTACTCACCAAGTGCTAATTGCATATCACCTGTAGCCACTTTCCCAATTGGCGTCCATCATGGCTCAACACTGCATTCCAGTTTCCACCTTCACACGTCTGTGGCTGGGGAGTGTCAGGAAAGTATGAACTTATTTACGCCCTGGTGATGGAGAGGGATCCTTGAGCTAGACCTTCTGCAGTGGAATATAATGAGACGACATCTGTCGAACATGTATCTATCAACTGTGTTACGAAAATGTTTGAGTTCAGCATGACACTGAAACTTTTTCCAACTGTTTCATACTTAAAATGTTTGTAGCACAATGTTCCAGAAAGCTTGTGCTTGTGTGATGCTTCAGTTACGTTGTCTAGCAATCAGGGACCGTATGATGTTGGCACCTGTTGTCCTCATGAACCAATCAGGGACCGTATGACGTTAGCACCTGTTGTGCAATCCTCATGAACCAATCAGGGATAACATGCTACTTGTGATCAAGACCCGGAGGCGAACAGTGAGGACAAGTCTGTAGATGTGTTTACAATTTATAGGTCTAATATAAGATGGACCCACGTGATGCGCGCCATAGAGGCCTGAGGCTCCTTGTACTTTGAGTTACACAAAGCTCAAGCTGCTTTCTAACTCATCAAAGCCATAATGCGAAGAGAGGCCAGTGCATGCATGGTCCCATTTAACGCTCCTCGGGAGTCCAATCCCAATGCGCCTTACTAAATCTGAGAAACGCACAACTTGCCCTCATTCTCTGAAACAAGCTGTGCACCTGACACCGGCGCTCTTCTTTCAAGATTTGCTTTGAGGACATATTTTTTTTTTGTGTTGATTGTAGGCAAGCTGTTTATGGACCAGAAATTGCTCAGATATTGTCTAGGCCTAGGATATATCTGTTGGATACCATAAATTGAGTCATTTAACATTTATGGTGGACCTATTCTAGGCCTAGACAGTAGCCTTGATTTCCCATAAACACTAGCAGATAATTATTGGATTCAATCACACTAGAATAACATTAAAGAAAGAGAGGAAATTCCACAGAGAGGCAATAATTCAAGCCTCAACGTCTAGAGTGATGTCATCGTCTAGCAAGGGAGCCATGCATGAAGTATCCTAGCAAATTACATATGGGAGAGTGTCACTTGCTTAGGTGCTTCAGGCACTATAGGCAGTCACATAACATTTTGAAACATCCATAAACCCCTCGTGTGCATTTAGGCCTGAATGTTGACATGTAAATATGGCATTTAATTTAATCATGTCAGTTAAGCCTATTGTAAAGATGGCTATTGGTCACAGGTGTAGGTCACTTTTTACTGATAGTGAGATTATCAGTAATCTCATATTAGATTATATTACACAATCTCATCCTATTCGTGATGGTATAAGAAGGCACGTTATTTCCAAGTGAGTCATAAGTTAATTCATATAATTAATCAAAATGAAACTATTGCAAATTAAGTTGTGCTTGATATGCGTTTATACCAGGCATATTGCAGTTTCCTTCCTCCGGGCTGTTGCCTATTGAAGAAATGAGAACAACATAAATCATAAAGCATTATTCAGAATGTTGACTTCTGTTATCTGATGTAGCACCGTAGCAATATGGTAATATGACAACTTTCAACCTGGAATCAGGGGTAGACTTAACATAGTAAATGTCAATCTGTCTCCATCCATTTAGTATTATGTTAAGTTTCGTATGGTATTAATTAATTTGTGGACGTCCATCATCCATTTCTTATGATATGTTACGGATTACAATTCGTATGATACAGTATGTTTACGAATTGCAATTCATATAATATGTATAATTTGCAACACATATGATATATTACAAATTCCAATTTGTTGTGGCTAGAGTTAGGTGGCTAGCGTTAGCTAGGCTAGGGGTTAGGGTTTATAGGTTAAGGTTAAGGTTATGTATTTGCACCTGTAGACTTTCCATCACCATGAGGAAAAACAATGCACAATACAGTAATTAAGTACATTGAGACATCAAGTGTTTTTTATGATGTGATGTGATGATGTGGCTCAGTTGGTAGAACATGACACTTGCAATGTCATGCTCTAGGGTTGTGGGTTCGATTCCCACGGGGGACCAGTATGAAAATATCTGCACCACAGGGGGTTGGTGGCACCTTAATTGGGGAGGACAGGCTCCTGGTAATGCATGGAGCGCAATCAGTGGAATGGTATCAAACACATGGTTTGATGCCGCTCCTTTGCAGTCTTTATTATGAGCATCCACTGGTATGCACTCACTACTGTAAGTTGCTCTGGATAAGTGTCTACTAAAATGGAAAAGGAATGAATAGAACATTTTAGTTTTCACATAGAAATAAGTTGCATTGGCAAAGTATTAAAAAAAACTGGAAAACATATAATTTTATATTCCACAAGTATTATCTGATTAACTGTTTTGTACAGATAATTATCAGACTCAAGTTACAAATGCTGGTAAACACTCAAATACATTAAGTAAAAAAAAAAAAAGATTAAAAAAATAGTAGTGCACTGTGCCAACTGTTTCTTTTCTGCATCCCCCTCCCACCACTCCCAAAACTACTTCCCACGGCTATGGATCGGCTCTTAAAGGTTCACCCTGGTGGTTGAATTCCTTGGAGTGACGTGAATGCTTAATATCATTGACCGAGATACCCATCTCACCCAATTCGTGCAAAAACAAGGTCTGAGGAGACGAAGGTGATGACGTTCGAGAGAAATGGGAGCAGCGCCGGGCTGGTTCGATATAAATAGAGAAAGTTTCCAAGCAACAACAGAAGCAAATGCAGCACCCATGAGCAGAAGAGTGAGTGCCTGAGCTGCGAAATAGAGAGGGAGAGAATAATACCAAAGTCACAGATAGTTGCCAAGAGAACTTTGCTGAAGTACGACTTGTTTCGCATTCTATCAATTCAAGTTCAAGCGCAAGATTTTCAGCACCATGGACAGCATCAGGGTCCGAGCAGTCTTCTACCTGGGCGTCTGTCTGTCTGTCTTTAGTGTTGTTTGCCAGGGGACGATGTCACCCGACAACAAACTCTCTTCACAAGAGGAACAATTTCCACTGGGATATGTCACCAGAAATTTGGTGAGTCGAATTTACTCATTTACTTTTTTCTTGTTGTCCTTTTTGAGTATTTTATGATAAAACAGTTCAAACATATCCAGAACTTTTTCAAGTATTTATTTTTTTATCATCAACTGATGTGTGACTATTCTGTGATAGAGATGGGGGATAGTCTATTTGTACCTTATGTATTCAGATTAGGTATGTGGGCGATACGTTATCTACATTATAATGTATAATGCCCATTCTTGCCCAATGTCAAGTAGACGATTCTATCGTTTCCCCTTCAAGCTAATGTCGAAAAATATTTATTTGGGTTGATATGAAGATGGTTCTAAAAATCTTTTTGGGCGACTTTTTTCAGGCTGATGCGCTCGAGGGGCTTCTGGAAGGCGTGCAGCAAGACAACCGGATAGGTCTATCAGTGGAGAAAAAAGCAAGTCTTATTCCACGGGTAAGTAAATTAAGTCAAGAATAACCTTAGTTAATTTCACATCTACCTTATATCTCTCAGTTCCAAAACGCACCTAATGCACAACGGAATGAGCGAAACAGGGTGTACCAGAGCCATATATTTGGAGAGCCAGCATAGCCTATGGTGCTGTCAGAAGTTGTCTGTTACATTGAAGATGCTTTTATTTGAGAACAGAAATGTGCAAGTAGGACCTCACAAATGTTGCTACACTCTCTCTCCTCTCTCATATTTACAGTGTGATGTTGGAGAGCGGTGTGCTATGAAGCACGGGCCGCGCATCGGAAGGCTTTGTGACTGTCTGCGAGGCACCGCATGCAACACATTCTTCCTGCGTTGTTACTGACCCCGGCCACAGACCTATCCCCTCAGGCGCACAACATTTCCGAGACCCAGGCTTGTGATACGCCCATGCACCTATACCGTTACCAATGTAAACGTCAGTCTGCATGTATGACTGTCTTGAATGTCTTTGTCTTCTAGAAGTATAAACAAATGTATTTATTTTCGTTTAATAAAACATCTTCATAAAGCTCCATGCATCCTCTTGTATTGTAGACTAGCCCCTTTTGATGTGTCATTAAATCAAAAGTTCACTTTGTATTTTCCTATTGCATTTGTAGCCCTACAGCTGCATTTAAATCAGTTTCACACATCATAATCTAAAATGCCCTTTTCATTAAAACGTTGTCCGAATTTGTATCACATTTTAGTTCATGGATAAAAGACCAAGGTGATAAACTGCACGTTTGGAAGTAATTTTACATTAATTCAATAGGCCTTAATCTTGCCGAGTGAGGGAGTCACTGCTGTCTTGCAGCAGATGTCTTCGCTCCATAATGACTAGGCATATGACTAATTGTGCTGCCAACATTAACATTTTCCATTCAAATATGAATCAATCTCTCAAGATTTGAGTTGACCTGGATGACAAGTGGTGATCTTTAATACAAGATGGATTTGGAGCCTGTCTCCGTCAATGGTTAAGGAGGCGGTGTACATAAAACAAATTATATGACGCACTTTTCTATCATATCTTATATCAACCTGTCTAACCTTTTGGCTGATATCATACGAATAATGCGTGCGATATGATGAGCTATGGCTATTAAAAAAGGAAGATTTCAGATATTAAAGGACCAGGGCAAAAACGTGATTGTCCTGCATTTTAAGTATATTTTCACACTATAAGAATGGAATAATACTGTGAAATCGTTAAGATTATGATAATGTCCTTTTAGTCTGTGAGCTCTTTGAAAAGACCACCTCTTTTGGTGGGATGGAGTTTTGGCCTGCTTGGTGACATCACCAGTTGGTAAATTAGTGGACAGATCAATAAGAAAGAGTCCCAAACCTCTCTGCCAATAACAGCTAGTTTTCCCCTCCCCACTCAGACCACTCCCACACGAAAGGTCTCTGGTTTGAATACCCGAGCCGACAAGGTGAAAAAAACCTGTTGATGTGTCCTTGAGCAAGGCACTTAACCCTAATTTGCTCCAGGGGCTGACCCTGTAAGTAGGCCGTCATTGTAAATAAGAATTTGTTCTTAACTGACTTGCCTAGTTAAATAATGGTTAAATCAAAATAAAAGTAAAGTACAGTGCTTTCAGAAAGTATTCATACCCTTTGACTTATTCAACATTTTGTTGTTTTACAGCCTTCAAAACGTATTACATAGATTTATTTTCTCATCCATCTACACACAATACCCCATAATGACAAAATGAAAACATGTTCATGGAAATTTTAGCAAATGTATTGAAAATGAAATACAGAAACATCTAATTTACATACAGTACCAGTCAAAAGTTTGGACACACCTACTCATTCAAGGGTTTTTCTTTAATTTACTATTTTCTAGAATAATAGTGAAGACATCAAAACTATTAAATAACACATATGGAATCATGTAGTAACCAAAAAAGTGTAAACAAATAAAACTATTCTTTATAGATTCTTCAAAGTAGCCACCCTTTGCCTTGATGACAGCTTTGCCCACTCTTGACATTCTCTCAATCAGCTTCACCTGAACTGCTTCTACAACAGCCTTGAAGAAGTTCCCACATATGCTGAGCACTTGTTGGCTGCTTTTGCCCTTCACTCTGCAGTCCAACTCATCACAAAGCATCTCAATTGGGTTGAAGTTGGTGATTGTGGAAGCTAGGTCACCTGATGCACTTCATCACTCTCCTTCTTGGTCAAATAGCCCTTACACGGTCTGGAGGTGTGTTCAGCCAAAGACTTGAATATTGCTGTTCACCGATCTAACTTAACAGAGCTTGAGAAAATCTGCAAGAAAGAATGGGAGAAAATCCCCATATCCAGATGTGCAAAGCTGATACAGACATACCCAAGACGACACAAAGCTGTAAGCACCGCCAAAGGTGCTTCTACAAAGTATTGACTTAGGGGTGTGAATTCTTACGTAAATAAGATATTCCTGTATTTCATTGTAAATAAGATATTTCTGTATTTCATTTTCAAGAAATGTGCAAAACTTTCAAAAAACGTGTTTTCACCTTGTCATTATAGGGTATTATGTGTAGGTTAGTGAGAAAAAATCTATTTAATCCCTTTTTAATTCAGGCAGTAACACAACTAAATGAGGAATAAGTTCATGGGTATGAATACTTTCTGCAGGCAATATACATGTTTGATAAAAAAAATGAAATGACAGGCCGGATGGAAACAGCTAATTTGTCTGCAAACTTTCCAAATGTACACAAATCAAAATACGCTAGACAATGTGAGATGGTTTGATGAAAGTGAACGGTGATGAGCTTGATGCTCCTTTCCAATAAATATAGAGGGTATTTTCTGGTGACATGATGATCGACTCTTGGCTTATTAAATTATCTTGCTCTTCTGTCCATAACAATCTAATTATGTAGTAGGCTATGCCCGCATTGTATCTGCAAGCTGTTGGCTACAGCGCACTTGCTAAGACCAGAGTAGGCACATTCACTGTATAATGACACATTTTTGTAGATTTGACAATTGGATGGAAACCTGGCTAGTAATGTTGTTACCCAGAAATGATTTGGTATTGAGATAAAAACGTCAGCATTGGACCTTTAAGACAATGGCTATACAGTGCCTTCAGCAAGTATTCATACCCCTAGACTTATTGCACATTTTGTTGTGTTACAACCTGAATTCAAAATGGATTAAATAAATTGTAATACAACAAATGTGGAAAAGGTCAAGGGGTGTGAATACTTTATGAAGGCACTGTAGATTAACTAAAGGAAATTTTGTGATAGGCTAATAGGCGATTTTTGCACTGTTTTGAGGATATAGGCTACACCGTGGTTGGTTAATTTGAGCTAAACGCCAAGGCCTACAGCTTGTATCAACCTGTCAAAGTGTAATTTGCAACGGATGTCATGTGGTCATTAAATCCGTTTAGAAAAGATTACCGTGCATCGATGAGAGTGTTTGCGCACACTGGGTAGGGTGCTTATAGAGGCTCCGCTATAGTGTCTGCTATCGACGTCGAGACCAAATATTGTTTGTGGACAACTGAGTCAAACTACCCACTAGTTGACCTGAAATGCGCTCAGCATCTTAGAGAGCTCTCTCGCGTTGTGAATCACACGGCCGCGTTGTTTGTACAGATCAGCAGCGTTACTGACACATTTGTGGAAATCACGCAATGACGAATTTCACGGTGCTGTTTCTGCTAATGTGTTGTGTTATATGTGTGCACTTTCTGTCTGTCGGAGTGGAGGCAAGATTACCAGACGTTCCGTCGTTGGAAACGCGAGCCTCAGGCGAGCATAAGAAGGTGAGTTTGGTTAGATATACTGGCTATGATTTAAACAGCATAGTCATTTGATATAAGGCTAACTTTATTCTATGGATCTATTCAGTCTAGTGAACATAATTGTTTAATGGTAAGAGGACTATGATGAATAGGCATATGGTCTCGGCCCCAATATAGCCAAGTAATGTTCACTCTTCTATTATAGTTGGGTGGCCCTGTCCATGATAGGGGACAGCTTCAGAGGGAAATATCTTCCTCAGTTTTGAGAAATAAATTCAACCGCCTTCCTGGAGTATGTCAACGTCTACGCAGAAGGAGAATCACAATTCTGGTACATTGTTGGCTGTAACTAACCATAGGCTTTGGCCTATCTTTTATGCTTTTATGTTGAGCTGATTTGTAAAAAAAAATGCAGTTGGACAACTTAATTTTAGTAGCCTAATGTCCCTTTTCCTCATATTTGTATTTTATAAACCACGGGCCCAATCAAAACCCAGTTAGGACTACCAGCTTTGATTGAGTAGGGACCCAAGTTGCTCGTTAGCTTTCAGTTTGATTGTGGTTCTAGTGCGGCATCTAGTGGTTACACCACCAACTTCAGTGCCCTTGTTTGGCATCGGTGCAATCTTGCATACACAAATAAACAATGGAATCAACTTGATGTTCTTTTCTCTTTCAGTGCAATTCCAACGTGGGCAAGTACTGTTCGGTCAACAAAGGAGCTCAACATGGCCACATTTGCCACTGTCCAAGAGCATCAAAGTGTAAATACTTCTTTCTGAGGAGTCTGTAGAGCTCATTCTAGATTGCCTTTGTCAGTTGTGCTGTTTGTCTCCCCTCAAACTGTATCGACTACTATATAAATGCAAATGTTCAAGAGAAAAATACAATGAACACTTTCCCAGTGCTTCACAAATAGTGTCTTTTGATATAAATACAGTAGTCCAAGTTGACTCTGGGAAGCTTCTTTTTCATATTCATCTTGTGTATCATATATCCCTGAAAAGTGGGCCTATTTAAGGTAACACTTTACTTAACACCCAGCATCATAACACATTATGACACGTCATAACCATGTCATAACAGCTGACAACCTGTCATAATATGGTCATAACACTATCCTGACACATTTAGACTTGTACTGTATATATTGCATTACTTTCTGGCTGGATATGACACCTACATAAGAGTGTCAAATCCCACAAAACCTACCACGGTAGTTACTTTATGGCTGGTTATGACACCTACTTCAGTTTCAAAACCAACAAAATATACCACACAAAGCAAAACATTCCATTACACCATAGCCTACTTGTCAACAGTTTGTTTATGTTATATAACATTTTCAGAAATTGACCATATTAATGTCAGACATGCGCCAACCTGCAACAATGCTCTGTTGCTGATGACTGGGATGAATGCAGAAGCAGATTTCAGGAGCAGGACAAGACACCCTCTTTTTGACTGATATAAGGGCATGTACATGAGAGGCCTATCTGGCTTACAGTGGTGTTAAGAACTTATGTAAAACATACTTTAAAGTACGACTGACACCAAAAAGTACTCGTTACATGTTGGATGCTCAGGTAGAGAGATTTATGGTCCTCTGATCTGGTGAACTCACTAAACACAAATATATGAGGAATCGGATGTATAGCATTTACTTTTACTTCATACTTTTAGCCAAGTATTTTCTTAGTCTTTACTAAGTTTTTCTTAGTTATTTACTCTACCAAGTAAAGTAACACAGGATGGGCATAATGCTTCATGACAGTGTCATAAAGTGTATTATCTGCAAGTTATTTAAAATGATGAAAAAAACATGACTAAAGAATTCATTACATCAACAACAAAGGACTTTCAAAACAAAAGGAAAATTCTTGGCAGGGGGGAAAAACTTTTGAATAAATGTGGGTTGACACTTATGTAGGTGTCATAAAATAACACAATATATGTCATAACAGGTGTAAATATATGGGTCATGACAGTGTTATGACCATATTATAACAGGTTGTGTCAGCTGTTATGACCGTGTCATAACGTGTTATGATGCTGGGTGTCAAATGTTCCCCTATTTAATTACAACAAGTGTTTTCAGATTTTCCATTTATTCTTGCAGAATTCTCATCTCTGAGAGCTGCTGAGGCTGGAAAACACATCGCACATATTTACTAAAAATACATTATTTATAGTTGAAATGTAAAATCATGAAAATACTGGCAATCACTGAGCTCAGAGACCAACGTTACTAGGAGCCTACTAGGGGAGTCGAAATCCATCAGCGGAAAATCCAAAGTTTTTAAATGAGCGAAAACAGAAAAAAGATGTGCAAATGTCAGTGTTTGCATTTAGAATCATGCCTAGAATCTCCAAACACACAATATTTTTCCTTTCACAACCTAGTGATTGTAGACTTACTGAACCTTGGAAATATGAAACCCACAGAGGTGAAAACAGCACTGTAGCATGAAACTCATACAACAGTAACACTGTGGAACACCCATCCCCCTATAAGACAGATTCTAGATCCACTTGAGTCACAGACCTAGTTATTAGTCCATGTTTCCAAGTCAGACAGGGCATTTGACACTAGATTAGATTATTGGTTCTCTCAGAGAACAGAAACATGTGCCAGAAACTTCTCTGGCATATGTCAGACAATTCTGTATGTTCAACACAGGTTTTCAATTCACATTAAAAAATTTGAATAAAAAAAATGGTATCAAAGAAACATGTATGTGGCTTGAACTAATCCATCAGATGTCTGCTACAAAGAATGCAGTCAGTTCCTGTTCATCACTTTCACAGACTGTCTAGATCAAAGTACTGCAAGTTGCCTGCTCAGAAGAGCCATTCCCTTTAGGGATATTAATTCCATTGACAAAACTCCAGACACTGTTCATCATTTGTGCTTTGGCAGGTTAAAATGAGGAGTTTCACTGTCAATCTTGATTTTATAAGCTTGTTACTGTCAAGACATTTCTTCAACACCAAATTGAGAAACCATTTTCCAGCAAGTCTGGCCTATTGTTGGACATAACGTTCTCCAGACCCCTATGCAGTTGAAATGTGGTGGCTGTGGTAATTCTTAACAGTTGAGATGAGCCACCATGGTGAGTTCCACTAGTCTCTTCACTCTGGTGTACTGTGCTAGATGGACTCAATCTGCCTGCGGACTTTCTCGGAGGCAAGCCGGTCCAGCGAACGTTGCCTAGCGACCACTATGAGTGCGAACAGTATGGTGAGGCCCAACATGGCTCCCTCAAACTTCCAAAAAAGGTGTTCCTCCAGCAGGGTAGAGCGGCAGCTATAAGCAGAAGGGAAACAAGCATATTCATTATGGAAAGCTTGACAGAATAGTTTTTATGATATGTAAAAACAAAATAACAAATACATCTTTATTCAACCTTAAAAATCAGTCTGTGTAGTAGTTTACAAATGTGATTTTATCTCCTGTAATCTATTATGAAAAAGCACTTCATAGTGTTTTTTTATGGTTAGTTATATATTTACTCTGGTTAATTATATCCAATTCACACAAGATGTGGGTCCAACCTGTCAAATCAAGAGACAGCTCGGCGAGACAGCAAGGATCACAACGAAATGTCAATAGCAGTTGTAGGTGTGGGGACTCACCTCTTGTACTCGTCTTTATTAGACTTGGTACAGTTGATCCTCTCCACATATCCCGTCTGAATACATGCTGCCCACGACTTCTAGAGAGGACAGGATGGTTAAGGGCGCCTAGTCTACCAATGATGCATCAGACACAGAAAACAATGTTTTCATGAAAGTAATGTGTTGGTGCAAGGACATTTAATGAGTTTACACTGGATATACAAGTCCAACAGAAAAGTTAGAGTCGGTTTGTGTTTTGGCTTTGAAGCATCCTAAACCAGGTTACCATACCAGACAGTGTTTCTCTTTCACTGGGCTAGCTTAAAACCTGCCTACTTTAAATCAGATAAGAGTATCCCAGTAAGCTCTATAGCTTACAGTTAAAAGGGCTTGTTCCAGCTTGAAGTCCACTGTCATAAGCAACCATTTGGACTGTGAGGTAGCATAAACCATGACTACATTAAATACATACATAGAATATATTGCACATATCTTTAAAGAAGAGGTATTCACATCTCCCAATAATAAACTGTCTATTAACCAGTTTATTATTAACCAGAGCGGAAGAAAGGAAATATAAGGAGGGAGATGAAAAAAGAGAGAGAGATCTCACCGACTGGAAGGTGTTGCACCGGGAGCATTCCACTGCAACCACAAACTCCTCCATTTGCCAACAGGGGGGCGTTACCGGCCTGGCCACTAGAACACAGGCGAAAAACAATGCCTTGAATCAGTATCTGAAAAGGACTGGAAATAGTTTTGACAGAAATTATGCTGAATGACATGACCAGTGGCACTCGTTTTTTTTATACCCCTGACAGGAGTGAAGTAAACTGGAGCTTCAGGAAAATTGCAAATAGTAATATCAGCCCCACACATGCTTCTCTGTGAAATGTGTTGCTAACTTGCTATACGAACAAAGTATGCGCAGTCACTGGCATTTGTGTTTGCAGCACCACATATATACTGTACTCAAGTTTTCCAACTCATTCTATCAAATACAGATACAAATATAGCACCTGTGGTCTTCTCCTCGCTCAGCAGAGCTGCACCAAACACTCTGAAAGAAACAGTAATGAGGGTTAAGCTCTGAAGCAATGCAGAGCATAAAGCATTATCAGCAAGAAGTATAATACCAGTACACTCACCTGAGAGACACCAAAACCCAGAAGAGTGCATGCAAGGCCAGGATTCTGGGCCTCAAGCACGACATGGGGATTCTGCAATCGCTCTCCATCTTCCCCATGCAGGTGCGTGAGATGTGCGCCACAATTACAACCAAGGCCTAAAGCTTGTCATAGTGGAATTACTCTCTATGGTCCAAAATGGCTGAAACCTGTTACAGAATCAAACCACTACAAGAATAAGAGACTAGAACATTGGGTAAGGGGGACACCCATGATAAATACATTGACCAGGCGTGGTTTATCCAGCCATTTCTGTCTGTTCACTCATCGGTTAATGAGACAATGCAGCAAACTTTTCACCAGTCAACTGGACTTCAACCTTAATTTCCATTAGCGATACTAGGTCATTGCTGCCTAAATATATGAACAAAACAGACAACGCTTTTAGGGAGTGCAGTTGCTAACTAGGTAGCGAACAGCTGGCAACAGTTCTAAAGCGAAGTTAAGGTAACTTACTCTTTAGGCAAGTGGTTAGCTTGGCATCGTCGTGCCACTAATAATTTGATAATAGATAGCTAGTGACGTAGCACTTTCATAACTTGGTTTTTGCACTAACTAGCAAGTTAGCTACATGACATACAGAGCAACACGATTAATAGCTGGCTATTTTGTTCCCAGTACAGTTACGTTAGCTAGTCTTGTTAGCCTAGCGGGGATTTAGGTTTACTAGCTAACATAGCGAGAAGATGGCTAGCGTAGGTAGCATACTCACCATAATCCCTTCTGGTTAGCATGCTGAAAGAATTGACAATACAAATGTAACCTTAGATATTATTCGTTGGGGAACAAACCCTAACAGATGTCTTACAAATACTTAGTGTGATTGTTTAGTTTTCTTTAGTCCCTGAGTAACCGTTTAGTGGAGAAGTACACTGCCGTTTTGAGTCATGTTGTTGTAAACGCTAATGAAATGCCTACGTCATCAAATGCGTTGCGCACTGGTGTAATTAGCGACAGCTCCGCCTAGCGCTTGTCTTGACGGCAAACCCGGGCAGATTTGTAATTTGTAACCAATCCTCAATTTGCAGCTTCTTTAAATAGTACCCGCAAAACACATCTCAACGTCAACAGTGAAGAGGTGACTCCGGGATGCTGGCCTTCTAGGCAGAGTTGCAAATAAAAAGCCATATCTTCCTCTGTCCAGTGTCTGTGTTCTTTTGCGGGTACTATTTAATGAAGCTGCCAGTTGAGGACTTGAGGTGTCTGTTTCTCAAACTAGACACTCTAATGTACTTGTCCTCTTGCTCAGTTGTGCACCGGGCCTCCTACTCCTCTTTCTATTCTGGTTAGAGCCAGTTTGCGCTGTTCTGTGAAGGGAGTAGTACACAGTGTTGTACGAGATCCTTCTTGGCAATTTGTTGCATGGAATAGCCATTTCTCAGAACAAGAATAGACTGACGAGTTTCAGAAGAAAGGTTTTTGTTTCTGGTCATTTTGTGCCTGTAATCGAACCCACAAAAGCTGATGCTACAGATACTCAACTAGTCTAAAGAAGGCCAGTTGTATTGCTTCTTTAATCAGCACAACAGTTTTCAGCTGTGTAGATAGACGCCTATGTAGATATTCCATTAAAAATCAGCCGTTTCCAGCTACAATAGTCATTTACAACATTAACTATGTCTACACTGTATTTCTGATCAATTTGATGTTATTTTAATGGACAAAACATTTGCTTTTCTTTCAAAAACAAGGACATTTCTAAGTGACCCCAAACTTTTGAAAGGTAGTGTATGTGAGAATGCTGTTCATTGACTACAGGTCAGCGTTCAACACCATAGTGCCCACAAAGCTCATCACTAAGCTAAGGACCCTGGGACTAAACACCTCCCTCTGCAACTGGATCCTGGACTTCCTGACGGGCCGCCCCCAGTTGGTAAGGGTAGGAAACAACACATCTGCCACGCTGATCCTTAACACGGGGCCCCCTCAGGGGTGCGTGCTTAGTTCCCTCCTGTACTCCCTGTTCACCCATGACTGTGTGGCCAAGCACGACTCCAACATCATCATTAAGTTTGCTGACGACACAACGGTGGTAGGCCTGATCACCAACAATGATGAGAAAGCCTATAGGGAGGAGGTCAGAGACCTGGCAGTGTGGTGCCAGGACAACAAACTCTCCCTCAATGTGAGAAAAACAAAGGAGCTGATCGTGGACTACAGGAAAAGGAGGGCCGAACACGCCCCCTTTCACATTGATGGGGCTGTAGTGGAGGGGGTGTCCACATCACCAGCAAACTATCATGGTCCAAACACACCAAGAAAGTCATGAACAGGGCACGACAAAGCCTTTTCCCCCTCAGGAGACTGAAAAGATTTGGTATGGGTCCCCAGATCCTCAAAAAGTTCTACAGCTGCACCATCGAGAGCGTCCTGACTGGTTGCATCACCGCCTGGTACGGCAACTGTAAGGCGCTACAGAGGGTGGTGCGTACGGCCCAGTACATCACTGGGGCCGAGCTTCCTGCCATCCAGGACCTATATACTAGGCGGTTGACAGAGGAAGGGCCAAAAAATTGTCAAAGACTCCAGTCACCCAAGTCATAGACTGTTCTCTCTGCTACTGCACAGCAAGCGGTACCGGAGAGCCAAGTCTAGGTCCAAAAGGCTCCTTAACAGCTTCTACCCCCAAGCCAAAAGACTGCAGAACAATTAATCAAATGGCCACCTGGACTATTTGCATTGACCTCCCCCCAGTCACTTTACCCCCCTATGTACAAAATACCTTGACTAACCTGAACTCCCGCACATTGACTCGGTACTGGAACCCCCTGAATACAGCCTCGTTATTTATTGTGTTACTTTAGTTTATTAGTAAATATTTTCTTAACTCTATTTTCTTAACCGCATTGTTGGTTAAGGGCTTGTAAGTAAGCATTTCACTGTAAGGTCTACACCTGTTGTTTTCGGCACATGTTATGTTGTTGTCTTAGGTCTCTCTTTATGTAGTGTTGCCTCTCTTGTCTATGTTTTTTGTCCTATATTTTTATTTAATTTATTTATATTTTTAATTCCAGCCCCCATCCCTGCAGGAGGCATTTTGCCTTTTGGTAGGCCTTCATTGTAAATAAGAATGTGTTCTTAACTGACTTGCCTAGTTAAACAAATTATAAAAAATACAAATGTGACAAATACAATTTGATTTGATCTATGGTGAGGTTTATACACTCACTGGCCACTTCATTAGGTACACCTTTTCAACTGCTCATTAACGCAAATATTTAATCAGCCAATCACGTGGTAGCAACTAAATGCATTTAAGCATGTAGACATGGTCAATATGATCTGCCCAAGTTCAAACCAAGCATCAGAATGGGGAAGAAAGGTGATTTAAGTGACTTTGAACGTGGCATGGTTGTTGGTGCCAGACGGGCTGGTTTGAGTATTTCAGAAAGTGCTGATCTACTGGGATTTTCCCACACAACCATCTCTAGGGTTTACAGAGAATGGTCCGAAAATTAGAAAATATCCAGTGAGCTGCAGTTCTCTGTCGAAAACGCCTTGTTGGTGGCAGAGGTCAGAGGTCAGAAGAGAATGGCCAGACTGGTTCGAGCTGATAGAAAGGCAACAGTAACTTAAATAACCGCTCGTTACAACCAAGGTATGCAGAAGAGCATCTCTGAACACACAACACGTCTAACCTTGAAGCAGATGTCCTACAGTAGCAGAAGACCACACCGTGTTTTGCACGGGCCCACCAAAATTGGACAATAGAAGATTGCTTGGTCCGATGAGTCCCGATTTCTGCTGCGACTTACAGATCGTAAACAACATGAAAGTATGGATCCATCCTGCCTTGTATCAACGGTTCAGGCTGCTGCTGGTGGAGTAATGGTGTGGGGGATATTTTCTTGGCACACGTTGGGCCCTTTGGTACCAATTGAGCATCGTTTAAACGCCACAGTATTGTTTAAACTACCTGAGTATTGTTGCTGACCATGTCCATCCCTTTATGACCACAGTGTACCAATCTTCTAATGGCTACTTCCAGCAGGATAACGCGCCATGACAATGAGTTCACTATACTCAAATGGCCTCCACAGTCACCAGAGCTCAATCCAATAGAGCACCTTTGGGATGTGGTGGAACCGGAGATTCGCATCATGGATGTGCAGCCGACAAATCTGCAGCAACTGCGTGACGCTATAATGTCAATATGGACCAAATTCTCTGAGGAATGTTTCCAGCACCTTGTTGAATCTATGCCACGAAGAATTAAGGCAGTTCTGAAGGCAAAAGGGGGTCCAACCCGGCACTAGAACGGTGTACCTAATGAAGTGATCGGTGGGTGTATATAAACCTATACTACATTAGCAATAGTTCATTCTTTTTCGAAATGTCCACCTGACTAACTGTAAGTCGCGCTGGATAAGAGCGTCTGCTAAATGACTAAAGTGTCAATGTAAACAGGCACTGTAATTACAATGTCGTCACAATGTAATGGAACCCAACACTCAACTACATATCCCACATCCACAAAGATGTTGTCTGTTATGAAAAAAACGAAGCATGGGTCTTGTAGTTTAATTTTGTGGTTTACACGCCTCCCTCTTCGTTTAAAGAACAACATATCACACGATGCGTTTCGAAACGACGTGTATAAAGTGGTCGGTCACGGGTTCCAACTTGTGCTTGTGTCTAGTTAACTGTACACACTAGTTGTGGTCAATTATGATTATGGCAGGTACAGGCAACGGGTGCTGCCGGATTAGCCAGAGGCTAGGCTCTAGTTCTGGGTCCTGCAATCCGCGAAAGTTTAGCGAGAAGATAGCACTCCTCAACCAGCGACAAGCTGAGGACACCGCAGCCTTCCAGGAGGTTATGATGGACATCACTTCCACTAGGGTGAGTCTAGAGGACAGGCCTACGAGTTTAGTGTTGATAAAACAGGAGACGCCATAATGCTGTCAAAAATATTCAAACGTCAGTGATGGTGACCACCCGACAGAGCACTTTATTTTCACTTTTCAGAGGCGCGTTAAATTAAGTCCAAGCCATCTCGCTCAATTTTGCACTATAGAGACCTTCACTGCTGATAAGCCGGTTGACAAATCTCAGTTTAATCCAAAGTGTCGATATAACTTAACTTCAAAACACTCTTACTGTAATATAACCTTTAACCATAATATATGCTTTACATTGACTTATACAACATGTATGCTTATAAATAACACCTGTTGATATGCCATACAGCTGCATGGAGTGCAGGCTGTCCACAACCTCCAAGGCTAGAATTACAAATTGCAATCTTGGGGTAGCCTGCGTAATGTGCATATGTTAACACTTATGGGGCATGCCCCTACGTTGCTATTAGGCTAGGCCAGGGGTGCACTGATTTGTTGGGTGCACTGATTTGTTATTGTGTCCATAGGAAATATAATTACTATTCTATTTTTATGTGAGTGTCGTGTCCCACTACACAATTGGAGTGCTACAACCTCACAGTGAGTGTATTAAGTAGTGAAAAATAGGATACTTGATGTTATCATTTTGGAATCTAATTGCCTTCTGTGCATTTGACTCAAAGCTTTTTGCCAGGGGTGTAGCGCTGTCCCCGACTAAAAAACATCTTGATTGACCTAGAGCTGTCTGTTATTTTGACCGAGCCATTGAGAAGACTCATGAGACCATAGACTTACTGGTAAAATGCACATGAGGGGGTATTCCGGGCAGAGCAAAATTCTGTTGGTGGGACAATAACCGAAAAAGGTTGGGAACCACTGGTGTAGACTACAAGAAACATACAAGGCTTAAATTGGACCTTGTATGTTTCTTGTAGTGTTGTCTACATGCACCAGGCCTAAGTAAGTTATTGTAATAGGCCTAAGTAAGTTATGGTATTAAGACTAAACAGGATGCGCTCTTTGTCCTACAGCTCGATGTTGTTCTCAACAATAATATGCTGGTTAACTTTGCTATTATGCACACAGCAACATGGTCTAGGGAAAGGCGGCAATTCAACAGCGCACTGATGTTTCAGAACCGCAGACAGCGACCACTATCCAACTCGGGAGAAAGCACATTTGTTATAAAATAATATTTGTATTAGTGTTGCACCATTGTAGTCAATTACAGTAGCATGTCTTATTGATGGACTGT
Source organism: Thymallus thymallus (assembly GCA_023634145.1). Lineage (NCBI taxonomy): Eukaryota > Metazoa > Chordata > Actinopteri > Salmoniformes > Salmonidae > Thymallus > Thymallus thymallus. Next base: position 20,468,891 of record CM042396.1, on the reverse strand, counting down.
TCCATCCCCACTGCCTCCACAATGGATTAGTCCACTCAGACAGGCGTGAATCAGACAGGTGTCTTGTACGCCATGAAATTATTATAATTTCTTTGCTACTGCTCGACTAAAAGAAATCTCAGTCGACCAACAGCCTATCGACCAAACAATTGATCAGTCTACTAAATGGGGTCAGGCCTACAGGGGTGTAATAAATATATCCTTGAAACATTGTAGACATACAGTATGTGTAAAGTGCACAAGTTTGAGTTTCCCTATTCTGCATTATAGAGCGGTCCTTATAGCTAGACTACATTGCATCTCAATCTTCAATGTTGTGAACGCAATGCAGTATCCTATTGATTAAGTCTCTGGTGTCGGGTGAAATGAGGTGCAGCCCCTGGCTTGAAACGGAGGAGCCAAGACCTCATGGCACTTGTTTTATGGTAGCTCTTTGACCTCTTACATAGCCCAGACTTTGCATATCATTAACACCTGAATTCAAACGCTCTCAAGTCATGTTACCTAACCACCTATGCAACACTTTCCTTAAAATACAGTAGCTGTAGGAGATGGTAGCTCATAGTTTTTTACACGTTGGCTTTTAAAATATGCAAGGTTCTTTATCCTGCAGTATCTGATTCCCATGTTCATGCCAAGAGTTGGCAGTCAGGGGTTATTCTTTCCGAGAACGAGCCAACAGTCGCCATGACCCACTCTTATAGTGTTACTATACATGGAATATACTTTGTCTGAGTTTTACAAGTGAGACTATTATAGCACTGACTGTAAATGCCATTAGCTTTTTCTGATAATCAACAAAATTAAACTAGTTGTCTTTATTCACTCCTCCTTTATCCCCCCACTCTTTCCTGGTCTCAGATTCAGGTCCAGAAAGCACGTCAGGCCAGAAGCCTGGGCTCCTATTATGGAGGCTCCCTTCCCAATGTCAACCAGATTGGGAGAGGCACTTCAGATGTACAGGTGAGAGTTATTACTTACTTATTACTTATAACTACATGTATTTATTAGCCTACTTACATACAGGCTATAGCAATGGTTATATGATGCAGTCTACTGAAAGTCAAATTAACCCTTTATCTGTCTGACTCTGTTCGGTTCAGCTCCCTTGTAGTCCAGACAATGGCTGCCCCACAAGACTTCACCCAATGGCAGAGCGGGCACAAGGAGTGGGGCGGCTCAGTTTCCCGGTCAGGCCAAACAGGAGACGTGTATCCTTTATGCTCAGTCAAAGGGCAGCCAGTGATGGGTCACTTAAAGTAACAAAGTGAAGTGAGGTCAATGCTAGTGTAACGTCTGTATTGCTCAGTGGCTCCCATGCCTTAAAGTTAATACATGCAGGGCTAAAGCACAAACGGATGCTTTTAGGGCAAGGGTTTCTAATGGTCAATGCTAACGTTAGCCATTTGCAACTGTAGTAAAGTAAGCACACATAAATGATGGTCTTCCTCCATGCACTCAAGATATCTGAAGTGCATGGAGGACGACCATAACAGCGGATGTAAAGCAATAGTTTACCACTATATTGTAAAAGCGTACGAGGGTCAAATGCCACACTACTGTCTTAAGTGTTAAACAAAATCAAAATATATTTTATATTTGAGATTCTTCAAAGTAGCCACCCTTTGCCTTGATCACAGCTTTGCACACTCATGAGGGCCGCCACAGGAATGGAAGACACAGAAATACCTCTGCTGCAGAGGATAAGTTCATTAGAGTTACCAGCCTCAGATTGCAGCCCAAATAAATGCTTCACAGAGTTCAAGTAACAGACACATCTCAACATCAACTGTTCAGAGGAGACTGAATCAGGCCTTCATAGTCAAATTGCTGCAAAGAAACCACTTCTAAAGGACACCAATAAGAAGAAGATACTTGTTGGGCCAAGGAACACAAGCAATGGACATTAGACCGGTGGAAATTTGTCATTTGGTCTGGAGTCCAAATTAGAGATTTTTGGTTCCAACCTCAACCAAATTTAGTCGACCGCAGTGAAGGAAAAGCAGCCAACAAGTGCTCAGCATATGTGGGAACTCCTTCAAGACTGATGGAAAAGCATTCCAGGTGAAGCTGGTTGAGTATATCTCCACACTATGAGGTTGTAATAATACAGTAAAATAAAAATGATTTTAGTATAACAGCTAGTTTTCAGTTTTCCCCTCCCATTTTAATTGAAAACAATCACATTAAGGTACTTAATTGTTAACCCAGAAATGATTTGATATTGAGATAAAACACTGCATTGGACCTTTAACTGTTGATCCACTTTTTTATTTATTTAACCTTTATTTAACTAGGCAAGTCAGTTAAGAACAAATTCTTATTTACAATGACAGCCTACCAAAAGGCAAAAGACCTCCTGGGGGACGGGGGCTGGGATAAAAATAAATAAAAAAAGAGGGGATTAATCATGTACACACTGTAGAGTGCAGGCAATGCCCTGTCAACTTTGTGTACATTTTGTTTGCCAACAGTAGGCCTATGCCTAGGTTTTTCTAAGGGCACTCTGTATAGCCTTAACACTCCCTTACAGACTGACAACTCTCCATACCGCTCAGTTCATCTGTCTCCACCACTTGAACCCAGCTGGAGAAGGTAAGGTTTGGGTGCAATCCAAACTGATACATTTTGTTCACTTCATAATAAACATCCTAATACATATTTTGACTGATTCTGTCACCCAAAAAGGAACTGGTCTAGCAACTCTCCAGTGGACAAAAGCCACCTGATGCACCCTCCCTTCACAGCACTTAATAGGTGAGCAATGTACCCAGGGTGTTTCTCTACTGTTCTTCTACACTCTTGCTTTCCTCTCTGAAATGTGTGCTCTCCTCCTTAGAACTAACTCAGACTCGGCCCTGCACACCAGTGTGAGGAACACCCACACAGGGGACCAGCAGGCTTTAACCTCACGGAACAGGCTCAATGGTAAGTCCACAATGCCAGTTGTATTGTAATTGTCATAGTATTGTGTTCAGTATTATTCCTTAGGTCATTATTGCAAATGCCTCTTGAAAGTGAGTTTTCTTTCCTATCCCATGTACTAATCTATTTGATTTTTCCACCTGATGGTTTCCTGTCTGTCACCTCAGGTTTTCCATATCCAGTGCCTCCAATTGAGGAGAATGTCCTAGAAGAGGGGAAATCATTGAGGAATACCAAAAAGGTATAATTTCTTGCCAATGTAACCATCCACAATGCTTCATATTTCCTATGTGAATGGGTTCAGTATTGCACTATTTGCTCTAGCAGTTGCATTACTATTTTTCTCATTGATATATCCTTGCTAATTGTTTGTCTCATCTTAGCTTCCTGCACTTCCCACTGGAATCAAATCGTGCAAAGTCCCTGCTATAAAGTATGTTCTGCTTTTCCAAATTAATATTGTCTAAAAGGAAGTCAAACCCTGGGCCCTGACAGAACCAACTCCCTTTCTCCTATCCTTCTCTTGCGGTTTCTCCAGCATCCTGTCCTCACCAGATCAGCAGTTCAGTGCTCTCAATGTCCCTTCTGCTCTCAGTGCGAGTGGCTCCTTGCCCGACCTCTCAAGCCTGCACCTCCCCTCCCCACAGCAAGTAGGCGTGGACTCACACAAACCCACTGCCTGCAGTACTGGCCACCTACCTGGAACTCCCGCTCACCTTGGAGCCAGGGATGATGAATTTCCCTTGCCAGGTGGGTTTGTCTGTGTACTAAGTTCTTAGTGTATGTTGGTTTAGGTATGTTCATATGGTGATGATGGTGTCCATTTCGTTCCTTGTGTTCTCAGGTTTGTCGTTGTCTCTCCATGGCTCATACAGTAACCCATTACTCCAGTCCTCCCACAGCAACCCCAATATCCAATCCTCTCTCCGCAGCCACTCCCTTTCCAGCTCTCTAAACTCCACCTCCTTGAACTTGTCACTCAGCAACTCTTCCCTGCAGTCATCCCCTAGCAACCAATCCCTGCAGTCCTTCCTCAGCAGCTCTTCCCTAAGCGGCCTATCCCTGCAATCCACAACTAGCCACTGTAGCTACAGCAGTGGGATTGGCGGATCTCGCTCTTGCTCCTCCTCTTCCCTATCCTGCTCCCCACGTCCAACTAGCCAGACGCAGGTACCTTCGTCAAGAAGGCGAACTCCCCTCAGCCCACTGGTCGTTCCCACTGGTGGAGAGTCTCACTGGCTCCAATCTAAACAGTTTTCACCTGTTGGGTCTCCAAAGTTATCTTCTATAACTCAGGTATATCAAACAAACTGAAATTTAAGTGACGTCGTTGTTTTCGTCAACAAGATGATTTCATAGAACTCCATATTAAGACATTGTTTGATGTATTGCTCTTTTTTCAATTCCAAGGGAGTTCTCCTGAACACCAACCAATTACCAAAGGAGTCAAGGCCACCAGGGTATCATCACTGCCAACCTCAACACGAGGGACCTCAAGCAGCTCAGCAGTCCATGCATGGAGGTCTGCCACAGTGGCAGCATTCTCTGACAGAGGGGCAGCAGCAACCCAGCCAGGAACCGAAAAAAACACCACCACACCAACAGAAATCCAGGCATCAACAACAACAAGGTGCACATCAGCATCAACAAGACCAACAACACTCACAGCAACAGCTCCCACAGACACACAATCTCCAACAACTGCAATATCACCATCAAAAGTACCAACACCCAAATCAACTATATCAATGCCAGATCCAGCATGTCCAGACAGAAAGTCAGGACCTGGACATAAAACAGCAACATCGAAGAGGGTCAAATCAGTGTGAGAACCCACAGCAACAACATCTACATCAATCACAAGAGGAACAGCAACAGCAAAAACAACAGAAACAAGTGTACCAAAACCTTCCAGAGCAAGAGAAGCAAAGGCAACAATACCAGCAACACCCACACCAGCAGTACCCACATCAGCAACAGTATCAACAACATGCGTACCAAAGACAACCTCAGCAAAACCAAGCACTTCGACAAGATGAGATGCTACAGCAGCAACATCAGCTCCAGCAGGTTCAACTCTACCACCAGCAGCAGCAACATGAGCAACATCAGTGGCATCCCCAGTGTGCATCCCCACCAGCTCAGAGCCTTGACTTGAATGGGCAGAACATGTTAAAACCACAAAAAGTACCAACGATGCAGATGACTCGTAAGCATCATACCCAAGCCCAGGGAAGGAGCTGGGCACATCAGAAGTTTCATGGTCAGAAGGACCAGATTGAGTCGACCAAAATCTCACAGATTAACTCCTTAATGGACAACAATCCGGGCCTCTACAATGTGAGAATAACCCCATCTGTTGCATATTGTGTTGTCTAAACTGACCCTTCACATAGCGTAAACTGTGCCTGAACTGACCCTAAACATCACAGACAAAACAAAGAGGCTGATAAAAGTGCAAAATGTACACACTGACATTAGCCAAAATAATCAAGAACTAGTGAAAATATTTGTTTAAAATAAATACATATTTTCACTAGTTAGTGTACTAGTTAGTGTACATTTTGCACTTTTATCAGCCTCTTTGTTTTGTCTGTGATGTTTAGGGTCAGTTCAGGCTATGTTCAGGGACAGTTTAGGCGATGTTTAGGCTATGTTTCGGGTCAGTTTAGGCGATGTTTAGGATCAACAAGAGGCCATTTGATGTTTGGTCTGTCAGAAAGGTATGGTAATGTAGGGCTGCACGATATGGGCAAAAAATCTAATAGGGATTTTTAAAAAATCTATTAATGCGATTTGCCGTGCGATATAGATCAACACTTGGGTAAACTGTTGGAATAGAATGTAGAAGCAAAGTGGAAAGCAGCATCGTTCTTGTTTGGAACAATCGGTTGACTGCATTTGACCTAACAGAACCGCATGCAAACTTACAGATGTAGGATTTTAATTTGATCACACTGTTGCAGGAGATTTTAAACATGTAGTGTATTTGAGGTTTAGAAAGACTTCTGAATTTTGTAATTTCCACTTTGAAATGTCAGACTTGATTTTCCCTTACGAAGAATGTACCAACCCCTATAAAAATGTCCATTAATTATAATCCACATAATAATTCAAATTTACTGTTGCTGCAGGATTATTTCCCCGCTGTAGCAAAATTGAAGATCCTACATCTGTATACTGAATCTAACAGAGAGGAGGAACTGCGCTGCTTGAATGACGGGACGGGCTTGTTGTGTGTGGAAAAACGAGTCAACTATCAAAACGGGCGTTACACGCAGCTGAGATGCGTTTAAAAATATTGCATGTGATATGGATCTCTTGCAATATGGATATTGCGATTTCGATGTGAATTTGATTAATTGCGCAGCCCTATTAATGGTACTTGTATCCCCTTTCTGCACTCTCAGGACTCTTCAATACTGAAACATTTACAGCATGAGTCCTACATGGGCCTACACCTCACACCCAGCCAGACTCAGGCACTCTCCCAGCAGGTAGCCTAAGACCTAAAACTGTAAATAATCTAACCGTATTGAAAGGACAACTCTATTTTACCTGTTGATTCACTCACTGTGCATAGTTTTAATCTAACCATCTCTAATCTTGTCTGGTTGTCCACACCTCTGCCCAGCTGGGACAGCTCAGTAAGGAGCCTCTCTGGGGAGATTCTGGGCCTCAGTCTGTGGAGGGGAAAGATGGAGGAGTTTACTGTGGGGACCAGGTTCCTCAGATGTCCATCCACTGCCAGAACCAAACCAGTGTGGACTGTCATAACATCCTTATGACAGGTAGGAGCCACTCTCTCCCCTCTCTTGCACTTTGTAATTGCTTGCAGCAGTTATTAGATAGATATTATTGTTTTTGGGGAAGTATTACCTTATTTTCGATTTAATCCAGGCCGTTGTAAATCCATTTGTTTGTTACTCAATACCAACTAATGGACTTAACGGTCTGGATGAAACTACACCCAAAGTAAATAATAATCCCTGAAATGTTGGACCTGGTAATTGAAAGATAAATATGTTTAAAATAGTAACCTTTTAAAAAGCGTATCTTTATCCACTTTGTCTTTGTTTCCCACTTAACAGACAAAGCAGCTTATGAGGATTTCTCTGGTGTTCTGCCCATGCTGGGATTTGATGCAGACACCTTCACCCTGCATAACCCCCTTCAGATCGACCCCCTAGACCTGGAGGAGCTTAACATGCTGGCAGATGGAGACATGGTCGAGGACACTGTGAAAGGACACTGCTCTAACCTACTTAGCTGACCTGGATGTATCCTGGAAGACTTCTTTCAACTAAGATGGCTGTCTTGGTATTGTCTGATGGCAGCAATGTCAGTTGTAGATTAACTACAGCCAACTATCTGTCTTGGGATCTCTCACTGCTGGACATAATTCGATTGGACATTGATGTTATTTCTTACAGCATCCTTATATGATTGGACGGGCCCATGTCATGGGATTTAACAAGCATGTAACTGGACATCGACGGCCTCACATGACTAGTTAGCTGACTGCACTTTTTCTTAGTTGTCATTTAATGCTTGCCTGCAATGGAAAAATGCACCCCAAGAGCTGGCATCCCCTGGACCTTAGTGTAAATGTAGTTGAATAAGGAGATCAGATATGTAGTTTATGTAAAAATATATTTTTGTATTGATGTTTATTTTTGAAATACAATGATGTACATTCTAATATGAATGACCTGTCTATTCACTCTAGTAGAGAAAAAATCTAACTTTATTGTGTATTTAAAATGTGGGGAAGAAACCAGTTATATTTAGAGGTCCTTGTTGCTTTTTGTAAACATCTTATGACATTTCTATAATTACATTGTGTATTAAAATAAAAAATAAATGAGAGCAGAAAATAACTTGCCATTTCTTTAAGAAACAGACAATAGTAAGGACTGAGGAAATTACATTACAATTCACTTGATTTAAAGGGATAATTCCCTCAAAATACAAATGAATATGACCTGTGTATTAGATGCTTTCATAATATTTCAGGTACTGGTGTTTTTCCATTACATTTTGCATTTAGTCCTAAAATGAAATTAACACTGTTGCCTAATTGAAAAATATTTTTTTGGCCAACAATCAACACAGCCTTAAAGTAGTAACATTAATTACAATATCATACAAAACATTTTGTAATCCCTTGCCGATTTTTAACAAAATGTACATTCTAAGATGACATTGAAGCTCAAATCAACATTGGACCCAAACTATGCTTCCCATTACCCTAACCAATAACTAACATCCAAGGGGTTGGGAAAGAAAGCAACAAACCTTGTTTTTATTAAAGGTTCTTCTCTTGAGATTTAGTTTCCTTTCACTGCTCCAGGTATAGCTCTCCCTCATGCGCAGATCTAGGATCAGCTTATTCTTAACAATTCCTAAACCATTACAGTACAACCTGACCTCAGATCATTGTTTCGAAAAAAGGCCCTGCTCACTTCTGACTGCTGTCACCAGATATACTGTATGTGCTTGAGTCCATTATTAGGAAGGACCCATGTCAGGTCAGTATATCTAGATAGGCAGTGCCAAACATGGGACAACTTCAGTGTAACATCATGTACTAATGTTTGTTGAGCAACAATGATAAGATAATATACTGTTTTACACAGAACTGGAGGACAGTGTACTCCATTTGAGTTTTACAATATCCAAAACATTGCCTTAAAACAAGCCTTTCCTTCACAATTTGCTGTATAAAAATGTTCTCACATGGAATGCTAGGGTTGAGATGGGAGCCTTTGGCATTCCCAAGCACAACTAAACGCACTCATTCATTGGCTTTCTGTTCCACAAGATGATTCAGCTCATTCTTAAATGATGCAAGTGGTTAAAAATGTGTTTCTGTCAAAGTCTTATTGGCCGGTTGTGCCAACAATGGGTGGCATGCACAAGTGATGGATTCTACATGTGTATCAGTGCACCTCCTATTAAAAAAAAAATAGATTATCGGATAGAATTAAATGCATAGAAATGAATAAATTAATAGAACAGTGGTCCCCATTCAAGTCAATGATTCGTCCATTCTATTTCTACGCATCTAATCCTATCCGATAAGCTAAATCCAGATAACTTTTGACAAAAATGGGCCCAGAAGTGTCTCTGCTCATTGACAAGAAAATGGTTAAAAGCAGGACAAAGTACACACATCCTGGCTTGGCCTCAGTTAATTGGCTCGTAGACCAGCGGTTGGGGCCTGTTCTTGCGGACACACACACACACCCCGCCCAGCAGAATGATCAGCATGGGAGTGCCCAGCCCCACCGCCATGATGACCAGAACCAGGGGAGAGAACGAGTCCACAGGAGGAGAGCCCAGCCCCACCAACACAGTCCTGCAGTAGGAGGGAGAGAAGGTTAGGGAATAAGAAAGGGAAAAATCAAGAGAAGGAAGAATATTATCAGTGCTGACAATTTCATTATCATTTCAGGTAGTTGGTGATGGGAGTGAGATATCAACTTCAGATGCTTGACAGTTGGTTAGTCTCCTGGGTTACGGACTACCTGTTTTTGTGTGGCTACAGAGCTGTGTGTCAGAACGGGCAGTGAGCAACACAGGGGCCCCCCAGGGAACGGTCCTGTCCCCCTTCCTGTTCACCCTCTACATCTTGGACTTCAGATATAACTCTGAAACATGCCACCTACAGAAGTTCTCGGATGACTCCGCAATTTTAGGGTGCAGGAGGAGGAGTACAGGAGCACAATCAATGACTTTGTGGTGTGGTGTGAGCAGAACCACCTTCAGCTCAACATCAGTAAAACAAAGGAGATGGTGGTGGACTTCAGGAGAACCAAGGCCCAACCGACTGCAGTCCCTATACAGGGGATGGATGTGGAAATGGTTGGGTCATACAAGTTCCTGAGAGTCCATATGGACAACAGGCTGGAATGGGCTGGTAACATCAGGGCCTCTGAAGAGGCTGTGTATCATGTATCTGTCTTTTGTGTATTTTCGTTCTGGCATTTTGCACCTGCCCTGTGTTTTTTCGTAGCTGCTTGGCGAAGAAATTTCCTGGTTTAGAAGCTTCTGATAGGCTAATTGACATCATTTGAGTCAATTGGAGGTGCTGCAGGAGGGACTGGTGCACTTCACAAAATAGATGGCATCATGAGGAAGGAAAATTGTGTGGATATATTGAAGCAACATCTCAAGACATCAGTCAGGAAGTTAAAGCTTGGTCGCAAATGGGTCTTCCAAATGTACAATGACCCCAAGCATACTTCCAAAGTTGTGGCAAAATGGCTTAAGGACAACAAAGTCAAGGTATTGGAGTGGCCATCACAAAGCTCTGACCTCAATCCTTTAGAACATTTGTGGGCAGAACTGAAAAAGTGTGTGCAAGCAAGGAGGCCTTCAAACCTGACTCAGTTACACCAGTTCTGTCAGGAGGAATGGGCCAAAATTCACCCAACTTATTGTGGGAAGCTTGTGGAAGGCTACCCGAAATGTTTGACACAAGTTAAACAATTTAAAGGCAATGCTACCATATACTATTTGAGTGTATGTAAACTTCTGACCCACTGGGAATGTGATGAAAGAAATAAAAGCTGAAATAAATCATTCTCTCTACTATTATTCTGACATGTCACATTCTTAAAATAAAGTGGTGATCCTAACTGACCTAAGACAGGGAATTTTTACTAGGATTAAATGTCAGGAATTGTGAAAAACGGTGTTTAAATGTATTTGGCTAAGGTGTATGTAAACTTCAGACTTCAACTGTACCTACCAGCTGAGGTAGTTGGTGGTGTTGTAGAATGGGTCTCCAGTGATACTGAAGGTCATGTTGAGCCCGGTGGTCTGGTGCTTCCCTCCAAAATAAGCCAGCACCAGGCCGGAGGGGGGAAGCTGGGCTACGGGGACAAGGGTTGAGTGCCGGCAGGGAGTGGCATCTTCAAAGACAGGCGATGGCCTGCGGTAGGCCACGGGCTTCCATTGGGCGTAGCCAAGAACAGGGGAGGTGGAGTTGACTGGAGAGGACACCCACTGAGATACCTAAAAGAGAGGGAAGACAAGGTCACTGTAGAATCTGAATGACAAGGTCACTGTAGAATCTGAATGACAAGGTCACTGTAGAATCTGAAAGCTTCAGTGACAGTCTACAGAGAGATGAAGGTAAAGAAACAGTAAATCAACCATAAATTATCAACCACACAAAATGTGTTGAAATATAAACATCTAAATACTGTTACTCAGTAACATTTACGACAGTATAAGCACAGATAGAACAATGAGACATATTTCACCGGATGTATAAATGTGAAGCATACACTTGGCATGTCCACCCACTACCAAATATGTTAGTGAGAGGATGCCCAGTGGCCGGCAGTGGGAGAAAATTAATTTTGTGAATTTTATTAGGATCCCCATTAGCTAACGCCGTAACGTTAGCTAATCTTCCTGGGGTCCAACACCAATTAATAAGACATTACAAACAATTACAAATGAAGACTTTACAAGCATTTAACAAGTAGACAATTAAAATACCTGACAGGTACACATTTAACATTCAGTTGATGTCCAGTCATATGGTTTATCGCATTAGATGTTCTTTTATTTTTTTCTTGAAGGTGGATTTACTTTTTGCCTGAGATATATGGATTGGTAAAGAGTTTCATTCAGCTATGGCTCTATATAAAACTGTAGATTTAAGGCAATTTGTCCTTGGCTTGCATAGTCTTAGATGCCCTGAATTTACCCTTCTGGTTTGGTCGTTATGTGTGTTGCTAGTAAGTACTAACTGTTTATTTTTATTTTTTATATAACATTCCTAAAGATTGGATAGTAATTTGTTTTCAACGTGAAGCCATGAGAGATTCTGATGCATTTGGATAATATTCATACAGAAAGAGCAATGCAGAGCTAATCTGGCAGCCCTGTTTTGAGCTTGTTTATATCTTTCTTTGAGGCAGATGACCATATAACTGGACAGCACTCTAGGTGTGATAGGACCAGGGATTGAATCACCTGATTCAGAGCGCTAGATTTGACATACTCTGAACATTTTCTTGTAACAGCAATTCCCTTACCCATCTTAATAACAATATTATCTATGTGTTCTGACCATGATAAAGCTGCGTCCAACATGACGCCTAGTAGTTTTTCCCATTTGCTCTAAATGCTTTCTATTCATCATCAGAATCAATTGGGGATCATCAGCAAGCATATATCTTGAACCAAATACAATTAGTTTTAGAAATGTTCAACACCAATTTCTTCATATCAACCCACTTTGTTCATTACTGAAGGTAAATCCTTAGTAAAGATAGAGTAGAGGTGGGCCTAGGCAGCTTCCTTGAGGAACACCACAGTGTATATCTTTAGGGTTTGTCCGACATTCTGCACATTTTCTCATCAATGAAACGTTTTGTAGACTTTACCCTTTGCCAAAGTCTTTAGAAATCGTCTTGTTTATAAGGAGTACAAAGGTGAATTGAGTTATTCTACACGCGCACTTCACAGAGTAGGTGTTCCCTAATGGATAAATGCAGATGTATACTAGAACAGGCAATAGGATCTCGCTAGCTCGTGCTTGGCTCTGCCCACCTCATTGCTTGTTCTGCCCACATTTGTTCTCCGTAGGAAACGACAGGCTGTGGTCTATCTTGGTTCAGTTATAAAAATCTTTGGTATAACTGCATGTCTAGAACACAACGAGAGACATTACCTTGAATATGGAGGGTGTGTATTCGTCATCTATTGACAGGAGCACGTCCACTCTGCTCATGGGCTGGGTGCCGCCCACGGCCTGTAGCTCTAGGGAGAAGCGGGAGCGATTGGACCTCGGGACCACACCGTCCAACACCACCCTCAGCTGGGAGTTGTTAGCGTTGTGGAGGAGGCTGGGCCAGCCTTGGTCCCGCCCCTCAGCATCAAAGGCTGAGAACTAGGATAGGAAGTTGAATAAAGGCTAGCTAACATGTAATAAAATGAATCATATCGCACTGATCATTAATACACACTTCACGTCAGTAACCAAGTTTAAGTGATAAAATCTAAGTTTTTCAGACATTTTCAGACCTTTAAAGTGGTCTAATGTAAAGATGATTCCATGTACCACGCCATCTGTTGAGTGGTCTGAATCTCGTGAAGATGTCTAATTTCATCACACAGGCTTTAGATGATGCAGTTCCACCTACCTTCAGACAGAGTGAACCGTTGCTGAAGCTCTCGCTGGCGTCTCTTCCACATAGCAAGGCGGTGTGGGCCATGTGGTCAAGTGTCTTGTTCAGGTCGTCCCAGGTGAAGTTCTGTAGCTCGTAGGGCTGGAAGAAGCTGGAGGGGGGCAGGTGCTCCGGTTCGGCTGTGTCGTTGACATCGTCGTACTCCCACAGCTGACGAGAGACAAATGACGAGTTGGTTTAGTGAGCGAGTTACGTATGGTTTTGCCCAGTCTGAAATCAACCCCTTGTTAATAGCCAGGTGTTTGTTAGAGCTATTACCATATTGCTAGCAACCATCCAAACATTTAAGATCTACAAGAAATGTCTAGAGCTTGAATTGTGGACGTAGATTTTTCAATAAACTGGATCATGGATCAAAATGTAGCACCTCACTCGTCTCTACGGTTTATGCATTTGGATGAGATACCTGTATCAGCCATTCAGAATATCACACCAACAGGATGACTATCAATCTAGTGCTACTTATGACTCACCCTGGTAAAGACGAGTGCGTTGCTGTACAAAACACTGTTCTCCGGAGTCAATTTCAGGCTGCCTGTGGTATTTTGTTCCAAAAAGGCAGGCCAGTCTACTTCCACCTTGGATGAAGTGTTGCTTGTGTGCACCAGTAGTAATGCTGGCGCCCCCTGGCTGCAGAGGAGGTAGTGCAGTGTGTTGTTTTTGCCCAGCGCCCGCACATGGAGCAAGCCAACACCAGGGGGCAGTGGCGTCAGCGAGGAGTTCAGACCAGGGTTGAGCTCCAGGGTAACCTGGGAAGAGGTAAGGAACACAGAGAAGGTACGTTTCCCATACAGACACAGAATGAGATTCTTACAAGCACACTGAAATTGTAAGCAGGGGTGATTCATAAATCATTAACAGATTTGCACAGCATCCTGCTCAGGCCAACAAGACTCAAAAATATTGTATGGTGACTTGTCCTGACATGGTCAGAGTCCTACTGAGTACTGACCTATGCAAGGAAGTCTCAAATGAGATCACTTAGTTCATCAACACTTAATCCATACAGATGTGGAATCAATCATATTTGATATGGCTGGATTGCCAGCAGAGTAATGTTCGGTTTAGATATATATTTCAGCACTATTTGACCTAGCTATCTCAGCATCCCACAGGGGACCAGTGTGCTAAATGACATAAATGTAAAATGTACTGGTAAGGCAGATCAAATCAAACTGTTATTTTCACTTGCCCGAATACAACAGGTGTAGACCTTACCGTAAAATGCTTACTTACAAGCCCTGAACCAAAAATGCAGTTGTGAAAACTATTTACTAAATAAACTAAAGTAAAAAAAATAAAAGAGCAACAATAAAATAACAATAACGAGGGTTATATACAGGGGGTACCGAGTGAATGTGCGGGGGTAGAGGTTAGTCGAGGTAAATGAGGTAATATGTACTGTACACATAGGTAGGGGTAAAGTGACTATGCATAGATAATAAACTGCGTTTTGCAGCAGCGTGCAAATAGTCCGGGTAGCCATTTGATTAGATGTTCAGCAGTCTTATGGCTTGGGGGTAGAAGCTGTTAAGAAGCCGTTTGGACCTAGACGTGGAGCTCCGGGTACCGCTTGCCGTGCGGTAACGGTAGGTAGTTCACCTAATTACACACATTTACCCCAAATACCTTGAAAGGAGTCTCTGGCCATAACAGATTGGGTTTTACTTACCCACAGCTATTAATCACAACAACAAAACACCCCAAACTCCCAAGTGGCGCAGCTGTCTAAGGCACTTCATCTCAATGCTAGACGCGTCACTACAGACACCCTGGTTCTATTCCAGACTGCATGACAACCGGCCGTGATTGAGAGTCCCACAGGGCGGCGCACAATTGGCCCAGCACCGTCCGGGTTTGGCCGGGGTAGGCCGTCATTGTAAATAAGAATTTGTTCTTAACTGACTTACCTAGTTAAATAAAATAAAAATAAACACTTAGGCCTAACCATTTCCCTAGTTTAAAAATCACCACAACCACAAGGGATTGTGTAGTCTGTCGCTATGCATGGCTGGCTGGGGAACAACAATGGGTAAATAATTATATCTAGATAATCATTCCAACATGGCCAACTACAAAATACAAACCCAAACAAAGTGTATATCCAAAATGCTAGAAATCACCAACTAACTAAAATATGAACTTGCTTTCTAACAATATAGCGGCTCAAAATACAGAGAACTGGCTACAAAGTGAAATCCTTAAAGTACAGCTGACGCTAGAACTGAGAAGTTACTTCGCTAACGTTAGTTCCCTTTATAGCACTTTACTACCGTACAACATAAATATAAACAACAATTTACTATCCAACTTACATTCCGTCGGTAGTTCCCACCGTTGCCGATAAAACTAGAAGAAATTCGAACCATTAAAAGCACAAAAAGGACATAAAAGTGGATTGTGTACATAATCTCCGCCGCCATAGTTTTTTTCGGAATTCCCATGGAGGAATCACATGACTAGTTCCTTATTTGATCAGCTGATTGGGCTTCAGCTGACTCGCCAGTAACGTCATTTTATTTTTTACCTTGATTTAACTCTTCAAGATGCGGCGAATGTAATGGCACCTTAGCAATTCATTAATCGTATTTCACCATAGGCTACATCATTAATACAATAATACAAGTGGTGAGAGAATCTGTGATGAGAGAATCATAATCACATCTACAAACACACATGGGCGTCATCAAAGTAAATGAAACCAATACACACCCATGTCATTTGTATCCAATTTTATTGAGGTTGATGCAATCACAGGTAACAGTACCAGGCAAAGGCGTAAAATGTTCTGGTGGAGTAACAGGATTCAGAACCAGAGTCACCATGACAATTTAACAACCCTGGCTAATTTTAGGTTTTAGAGAGAAAGCATTCTCATTCATTGAAATGCTGTCATGTGATACTATCCAATCCATATAATGCAGAATTTAAAGGTGTACTTGTACCACAGTGCTTTAGTAGTTCATTCAAATGACTTGTAGGTCACTTGATTTGGTCACCATCCATTGGCAACTGTTCTTCAACTAAAGTCACACAAATTAGTTTTTCCATACAAAGAAATGTGACTAGCTGAGGTAAACCTTGGTCCCAGGAGAACATATTCAGTAACCTTCCTTACTGCCATAAATACTGCGCAAACACACACCATACACACTGACCGAAGCTAACTGGGGTGCCTTGATACCCATTCCAGTGCATTCATATGTAATACATGCAACAACCCTATCCCAGTCTGCTTAGAGTGTCCATGACAAATGTCATATCTGAGTGAGTGGTTTATAGAACAGTGTTGTCACAGCTCAGATTGCGTATTCCTCCATTACTCTATTCCTCCTCCTTGTTCCCAATCCTTTTCTTCTTCTCCTCCTCTACTCAGCACCCTGTCCTCCGCCTGTCTGCTCGTCTCCCTTCTTCTTGTGTCCGGAGACAATGTCGTCGATGCGCAGCAACAAGATGGCCGTCTGGAGAAAGAAGGAGAATGAGTTCAAGGGAGCAGTGCTGCACGTCCAAACAACATGAACACTTAAGTTGCGCATCGGAATGCCCTCAACATTGTATTAAGCAGGCGGTCACAACTCTCACCTCTACTGCGGTCTTGTAGGTCTGAGCCTTGACAGCCAGCGGCTCCCAGATGCCCAGGGCGGTCATGTCAGCCAGGGTGCCAGTCTCTCCGTTCACCCCCCACGACACACTGTCCTCCTGGGTGTGCTTGGCCTGTAGAGAGGTATGGATCTCAGTGAAAAGGCCACTAAAATGTACAGTAAATCCTCCATCTCCCTTCCACCCCCTCTCTTCTCGAGCGTGCTGTCACACAACACACACCCACTCTCTCATCTGTCTTACTCCAAGATGGTATGACTCTCTCGCACACTGTCGCTCTCTTACCCTGAGGGAGGTGAGTACACGGATGGTGGAGGCGCCACAGTTCTGGATGAGGGTGCGAGGGATAACCTCCAGGGCCTGGGCCAGTGCGCGGTAGGGCCATTGCTCCACGCCAGTGAGGGCCTTGGATCGCTCCATCAGCCGCTGGGACACTGCCATCTCGGCAGCGCCGCCGCCAGGCAGCAGGCTGGGCTCCAGCAGCACGTTGCGGGTCACCTGCATGGCATCCTGCAGGTTACGCTCCACCTCCTGGGAGGGCGGGAAAATGGTGGAGAGAGAGATTTCAGAACAAAAGTAAAACCTCACTCAGTCATCTTTCCTCTAATAACTTCCTTTGTGATGTACAATAAAAACAACAGGTTATAGGATGGGAGTGGAGGAGCAGAGACTCATCTCAATAACATTCTTTTCACCATCATCCCTCTCTCTTTTAGCACTTAGTGATTGTTGTGCAATCATTTGGAGAAATAAAAATTCTCAGTTTCACACCGCCAGGATTTCCTTGCTGGCTCCTCTCAGTAAGATGGTGCAGGCTTTGGGGTCTTTGCACTCTGTGACGAAGGTGAAGTACTCGTCTCCAATCTTCTTGATCTCAAACAGGCCCGCCCCCAGGCCCACGTCCTCCTCGCGCAGCTCATCCGTGCGACTGGCAATGCGTGCGCCACACGCTCTGAGGGGTAACAGGGAAAGAGAGGATGGTTGGTTTAGTTAAAGCAGTGGTTGTAAAGAGCATGCACCCCATGAAATACAGAGTTAAACCAAAACACAATTAATAAGTGACCAGTCATTTGCTAGCTATGTACATAGTAACATGACGCAGTGAAGACAAGCAAAACAGTGTCTCCAATAATAACGAAAAGTCAAATAATTGTTTTGCTTTGGTAGTGTATTGGACTTACCTGGCGATCCTGTTGTTGTCTGTCTTTCTGACACGGCGGATAGCCGTGATGTTAGCCTTCATCAGGTAGTGCTGAGCCAAGTCTGAAGAGAGAGGCAAAATGTAGTAAAAGTATAAGTGTCAGTTGCATCAGACATGTGACTTACCAAGAGCAATGCATTTTTAAGCAGTGTGTGTAGTACCTGAGATGCCCTTCTCTGTGAAGATGAGGTCTGGCTTGAGGCGGATGATGTCTTCACAGATCTGCTGGATGTACTCCTCCTCCATCTGCAGGATGCGGGCAAAGTCCTCCTCACGAGTGATCTCAATATCAGTCTGTAGAACAATACACGTGGTAAAATTGTCCCCAGAACAAGGTGCACCTGTGTATTGATCATGCCGTTTAATCAGGTTTTTGATATGCCACACCTGTCAGATGGATGGATTATCTTGGCAAAGGAGAAATGCTCACTAACAGGGATGTAAACAAATTTGTGCACAACATTTAAGAGAAAGATGCGTACGTACGTAAGGAACATTTCTGGGCTCTTATTTTAGCCCATGAAACCAACACTTTACATGTTGCATTTATAGTTTAGATATACAGTACCAGTCAAGGGTTTTTCTTTATTTGTACTATTTTCCTCATTGTAGAATAATAGTAGACATCAAAACTATGAAATAACACATATGGAATCATGTAGAAACCAAAAGTGTTAAACAAATGAGATTCTAAGTAGCCACCATTTACTTTGATGACAGCTTCGCACACTTGGCATTCTCTCAACCAGCTTCACCTGGAATGCTTTTCCAACAGTCTTGAAGGAGTTCCTACATATGCTGAGCACTTGTTGGCTGCTTTTCCTTCACTACGGTCCAACTCATCCCAAACCATGCAGACTCCATCACTCTCCTTCTTGGTCAAATAGCCCTTACCCAGACTGGAGTTGTGTTGGGTCATTGTCCTGTTGAAAAACAAATTATATTCCCACTAAGAGCAAACCAGATGGAATGGCGTATCGCTGCAGAATGCTACCTTGAATTCTAAATAAATTACAGTGTCATCAGCAAAGCACCCCCACGCCGCCTCCTGCTTCACGGTGGGAACCACACGTGGAGATTATCTGTTCACCTACTCTGCGTCTCACAAAGACACTGCGGTTGGAACCAAAAAGCTCAAATTTGGACTCATCAAACAAAAAGGACAGATTTCCACCAGTCTAATGTCCATTGCTCATGTTTCTTGGCCCAAGCAACTCTCCTCTTCTTATTGGTGTCCTTTAGTAGTGGTTTCTTTGCAGCAATTCAACCAGGGCTGCAAGTAGCCTAGTGGTCAGAGCGTTGGGCCAGTAACCGAAAGATTGCTGGATCAAATCCCTGAGCCGACAAGGTGTCATCAAGGCAAAGGATGGCTACTTTGAAGTATCTCAAATATATTTTGATTTGTTTAACACTTTTTTTGGTTACTACATGATTCCATATTTGTTATTTAATAGTTCTGATGTCTTCACTATTATTCACTATTGTTCTACAATAGTAAAAATACAGAAAAACCCTTGAATGAGTAGGTGTGTCCAAACTTTTGACTTGCACTGTATTTATCAGTGGAGGCTGCTGTGGGGAGGACCGGCTCACAATAACTAAGCTATATGGAATTGTTTTCAAAAAGGTCATACGAAAGATCATTTAGCCATTTGATTTTGAAAACCAAGCCATGAGGTCGAAGGAAAAACAGGATTGTGTCGAAGCACAGATCTGGGGAAGGGTACCAAAACATTTCTGCAGCATTGAAGGTCCCCAAGAACAGTGGCCTCCATCATTCTTAAAATGGAAGAAGTTTAGAACCACCAAGACTCTTCCTAGAGCTAGCCGTCAAGCCAAACTGAGCAATCGAAGGTCACTGACAGAGCTCCAGAGTTCCTCTGTGAAGATGGGAGAACCTTCTCTTCTCAGAAGGACAACAATCTCTGCATACTCCACCAATCAGGCCTTTATGGTAGAGTTGCCAGACGGAAGCCACTCAGTAAAATGCACGACTGCCCACTTCGAGTTTGACAAAAGGCATTAAAGGACTCTTAGACCATGTGAAACAAGATTCTCTGGTCTGATGAAACCAAACCTGAACATCTGAAGGAAACCTGGCACCATCCCCACGGTGAAGCATGGTGGTGGCAGCATCTTGCTGTGGGGATGTTTTTCAGCAGCAGGTACTGGGAGACTAGTCAGGATCGAGGGAAAGATTAACAGAACAAAGTACAGAGATCCTTGATGAAAACCTGCTCCAGAGCACTCAGGACCTCAGACTGGGGCGAAGGTTCACCTTCCAACAGGACAACAACCCTAAGCACACAGCCAAGAAAACGCAGGAGCGGCTTCGGGACAGAGACATTAAAACTCAAAACAGAAGAGACCTGAAAACTCGAGGCTGTAATCGCTGCCAAAGGTGTTTCAACATCAGTTTTAGTACATGTGGAAAAAGTCAAGGGCTCCCGAGTGGTGCCGCGGTGCAATAGGAGTCACTACAGTCCCTGGTTTGAATCCAAGCTGTATCACATCCGGCCGTGATATGGAGTCCTATAGGACGGCGCACAATTGGCCCAGCGTCGTCCGGGTTTGGTCGGGGTAGGCAGTCATTGTAAATAAGAATTTGTTCTTAACTGACTTGCCTAGTTAAGTGAAAAGGGGTCTGAATACTTTCCAAATGCACTTTAAGAAAAATCAGGAAACATTCCTAAAATGTTTTTATTTATTTAATTATTTAACCACATATTTTTGGCATTAAAGTCTCTATATATACTTCAATTTTTTCAACTGGTAATGGGGGACATTCAGATGAGTTTTAAGGCCTGTGGGTGACCTAGAGCAAAACGGACAACAGGATGTCTCATGGTCTGGCAAACACCGCTCTAGCTCTGTCACCTTTCACCGCAGATACGGAAGTGCGACACAGGTGAATGCGGTGGATTGAAACGAATCCAATTAAAAAAACAGACAGATTTTTATGGGGATTTTTGTATTATGCCAATTAGATTTTCATGGGAAATTAAGGTAGTTTTGTGTCTAGTTGTCCTCGGGTCCTTCGGAACGGTTCTCTACAAAAAAAAAGTTTATTTTTATTTTTTATTATTATGCATATCGGGTCCGTGTGGGAAAGCCCATGTCCCTTTCAGAACGGGTCCAACTTTTGGCACCCTCTCACTTTGTGAAACTGTGTCATACAGAGGACCTGGTCCTCTCTTCTCTCCTTGTGTGTGTGTGTGTGTGTGTGTGTGTGTGTGTGTGTGTGTGTGTGTGTGTGTGTGTGTGTGTGTGTGTGTGTGTGTGTGTGTGTGTGTGTCCATTCTACCATACCTGGCTCTCTCCCTTCTTGTACTCCAGGGAGCAGTCCAATAGGACAATTCGGGGATCCTTGATCATTCTGCGCATGCGCGGGTGGGTCACGTCCTTGTTTACCATCACACCTCTAAGCACACACGAGTCCTCGATGATCCCACCAGGAACCTGAACAAACACAGAGGATAAAGCGGACCTTGAAGCTGATGCTGATGTGATGCAGAACTTGGACTGTACAGGAAAACTGTATGACATTAACACACACACACACTGGCCCTTACCTTTTCTACTTTGGCATACTTCTTGATGTCGATCTCTTTGCGTCCGTTCTCCTCCATCTCCACAGTTTTGACGGCGTCCAGTGCGATGCTGCAGGCCATGTCGGACCAGCGGCTCAGGGCCTTGGTGTTGATGGCAGAGTTGATGATCTTCAGCATCATCTCCCTGTCGCTCACGTCCACTGGGGTGCTGGGGGGAGGAGGGGATGGAGGAGAGAGTGCTGTTAAACAACGGTTATGAGTGAAAGCAGTGGTCACCAAAAACATGCAGTAACTAGAAAAAGTATTTGGGCCAATATTCTAGACTTCTGTAAATCAAGTACCAATGCAAATCCCAGATTTTCATAAGTGAAATTATGCACAGATGTGGTTATAATTCAGCTCTTAAAGAGCCACAGAACATGCTGATTGTAAACATAGTCGGGCTGCTGGGCAGGTCTGTCTCACTGCCTATTCTACTGAATAGAGAGCAATCACCGCAGCTGTTCACCCCATGTTAGTGGGCAAATGGACATCGTTGAATCAAAACCCAACCTTAAATATATTGTTGCGACGCTCAGCTGTTCCAAACTCCAATTTAGACGAGACTGACTTTATGACTAAAGTTCTCCTATTTATACTTTGTAGTCCATTTTGACTGTAGAATAATTGTTTCTGGCTCATATCGATGCCACATAGGCCGTTTTCAAAGAGACTTGTTATTCTTTAATGATTAAAAGGTTGTATGTGGGTTGGTGGTTAGAGGCTGGAACAGTACCTGATTTCATTCAGAAGGTTGAGCATATCATCCAGGGCTCGTCTGTAGGCACTGATGACAACTGTCGGGTGCATTTGCTGCTCCAGGAACTGCTCTGACACGGACAGCATCTCACCCGCTAGGGAGATGCATAAAATGTATGATGTCCCCCGTTGAGACACAGGAGTAATACAAGTAATACATGAGGAATAGGCTGGATTGGACTACTAGTGTAGTACTGCTATAAGAATAGACCTGATGTGCAGTGTTTTCACAGTATACGGCATGTGGTGACTCACCCAGGATGATGACAGAGGTGGTGCCGTCTCCCACCTCCTCGTCCTGAGTGCGGCTTATCTCAATCATGGACTTGGCAGCCGGGTGCTGGACCTGGATCTGTGCATGTGAAAGCAGAGATAGAAGGAATGAGGTGGGCTTTTCACTAGGGGACTGAACAGTCATATTTTCTGCTTAGAAGTAGATGTATGGGAATCATATCGAGTGTGCTTTTCTCACCTCTCTCAGGATAGCGTTACCATCGTTGGTCATCACGATCCCACCCATGGGGTCCAAGAGCATCTACACACACACAGACACAAAGCATGTTATGGTTCCAGATTCAAGTGCTATCATAAAGTATGTTCCAAACAAAACAGTGACAAAAACCTGAGGATAAAAAAACGTATTGCTCACCTTCATCATGGCCCTTGGTCCCAGGCATGTTCTGATGACGTCTGCGATCGTCTACAACACACACGAAAAAAGGTTTATCTATACAGTGCCAACAGGCAATGCATCATAGCTATCCTACATTTCTCATAAATAGCGCTACAGTAGCAACGTACTGGACAGGGCTGTGACGATAACAGTATCGCAATACTTAAAACACAAAGCAGACCTAACTATTCTAAACAGAGGTGCAATTGTTTTAAGATGGTCATACTATGGATCAATTAGGTATTTGATTTTGAACTTAAGGACCCTTTTAGGTATCAAAAAATATGAAAAAATGATTTGAGAAAATATTGAATTTGGCCTTAGCCCAGAGAAACACATTGAATAACATTAATAAATGGCAAAAAGACAGTCAAAAAATAAATAAGAAAAGGTTTTGAAGTGTTTGTCCTGTATCTAGGAGATATAAGAAAGCTCAGGAAATAAAACAAACATACACACACACTTTATAAAAGGTGCATTTTTATGGTGAACATCATCTTCCCCAAACGCGAAACTCACGCGCCGCCCATGTATGCCAGTTAAGCCCTACACCGGTTGTAAAGCGGATTCATGTGCTTAATTTTTAAGAAGTTATTGGGACACTTTAGTTGTGATACAAACCTTATCAAAAACATATAGGCCGATGGGCTAGGCAACATTGAGAGCATCCTGACTGGCTGCATCACTGCCTGGTACGGCAACTGCTCGGCCTCCAACCGCAAGGCACTACAGAGGGTAGTGTGTACGACCCAGTACATCACTGGGGCCAAGCTTCCTGCCATCCAGGACCTCTATACCAGGCGGTGTCAGAGGAAGGCCCTAAAAATTGTCAAAGACTCCAGCCACCCCAGTCATGGACTGTTCTCTCTGCTACCGCATGGCAAGTGGTACAGGAGTGCCAAGTCTAGGTCCAAAAGGCTCCTTAACAGCTTCTACCCCTAAGCCATAAGAATCCTGAACAGCTAATCAAATGGTTACCCGGACGACTTGCATTGCCGCCCCCCCCCTCTCTTTTACGCTGCTGCTACTCTGTTTACCATCTATGCATAATCACTTTAACTATACCTACATGTACATATTACCTAAATTAGCCCGACTAACCGGTGCCCCTGCACATTGACTCTGTACCAGTACCACCTGTTTATGACCTGTATATATGTATTTTTTACTGTCATTTTACAGTTTTTTTTATTTCTTTACTTATCCATTGTTTACATAAAACGTATTTTTTACTTAAACTGCACTGTTGGTTAGGGCTTGTAATTAAGCATTTCACTGAAAGGTCTACAATTGTTGTAGTCGGCGCACGTGACAAATAAGTTTTATGTAACATGAGGTGAGCGACTATGATTTGGAAAGGCAACAAAAAAGGTATACGCTGTTACTTGCCTTACTGCACACGCTGGGCATCCTTCAGATGTGATTCCAACTATTCTTGATTTAATGTTGTCTTTACATATACTAAGTAATATATATGTGAAATTAGTTTTGAGTTAGAATAGACCATTATCGTGCACCTGTTTCAGAAAAGGGGCACGGGGAAAAATGTATCTATGCACTTAAATAGCGAATGGAGGACACTTTTCCCTGTGGTTAATTTTCATGACAGCCTAGTAGCCTATACTCCTGTTGTAAAGAGAAGCAATGTGCTTAATATTAGGAAAGTTGATCAATATAATAGGCCTAGCCTTTCTAATAGAGGCCATCAAAACTCTTTTCACAAAATTGCATAGCCTATAGAAATGTTACACAACATGAGCTCTCACGAGTGTGATTTGATTTTCGAACACATTTGCATTGATGTCAGAGTGATTAGAGGGACAATAGAGTGCTGAGTACCAGGCAGTTAGCAAGTTTGGTACGCTACTAATGACCTGCAGTATCAGAGATTGGAGAAGCCTGACTAAACAGTCATGTGGAATTTGACTCAGTGTGGCGGTAATACAGTCACTATTACAGCCCTAAGTGGAAGAGAACAAAGAATGATACCTCACCTTGGCTGCACTGATATTTCCAGTCTGAACCTTCCGTCCAGACTCCCTCTTCATATTCTGGCCTGTAGTGGAACATGAAAACGAAGTTAAAAGTATGTATGTTGTGTAGTGCTGCAAATACCACACCAAAATATCATTACAGCAATTAGTATAGTTAACGGTGGGATCCTACCAGCCTACGTCTGTTCTGCACCCTTTGATTTTCATTTACAAATTAAGATCCCACTTCTGTAGCTAGCTAGCTACCTACCTACGCCATACAATAGCTAGCTAGGCGATTACGGAGGTCTTATATTTTGGAAGTCTGATATTGTATACTGTAATAATATGCCTTGCTGCTAACAGATACTGTACCCAGTTACTAAGTTACATACATAACTACATCACCCAAGTTAGCGTCATTCATCTGACATGTTAGCTACTGACATACCTGGAAGCTCCAACGACCAGGTTAAAATTCCATTGATTTGAGTCAATCTTTCTTTGGGATTCACTATTTTAAAGAACAGATGGGCTCCCGTCCCATATTTTTTGCCACATACGGCCAACAGCTAACTAACGTTACTGTATGTAACATTAGTTAGCTAGAAATGATTGTCAATATGCAACACTTTCCCAGGGTTGGGGAGTAACAGTTTACATGTAATCTGTTACATGTAAGGGATTACAAAAAAACGGTAACTGTAATACGTTAAATTACCAGCAAAAATATTGTAATCAGATTACAGATACTTTTGAAAAACAAGATGATTTTTAAATTCACAAAGGATTTTTGCGGGGGAAAAACATTTGACACCTCTTTTCTCAATGACATTCAAATCAGCATTGAAAATTCACAAAGATCGTACTTTTTGGAGAAATGTCCTCTGGTCTTATGAATCAAAAATATAACTGTTTGGCCATATTGACCATTGTTATGTTTGGAGGAAAAAGGGGCAGGTTTGCAAGCCGAAGAACACCATCCAAACCGTGAAGCACAGGGGTGGCAGCCTCATGTTGTGGGTGTGCTTTGCTGCAGGAGGGACTGGTGCACTTCACAAAATAGATGGCATCATGAGGAAGGAAAATTATGTGGATTTTGCACCTGCCCTGTGTTTTTTCGTAGCTGCTTGGCGAAGAAATTTCCTGGTTTCCTGGTTTAGAAGCTTCTGATAGGCTAATTGACATCATTTGAGTCAATTGAAGGTGCTGCAGGAGGGACTGGTGCACTTCACAAAATAGATGGCATCATGAGGAAGGAAAATTATGTGGATATATTGAAGCAACATCTCAAGACATCAGACAGGAAGTTAAAGCTTGGTCGTAAATGGGTCTTCCAAGTGGACAATGACCCCAAGCATACTTCCAAAGTTGTTGCAAAATGGCTTAACGACAACAAAGTCAAGGTATTGGAGTGGCCATCACAAAGCCCTGACCTCAATCCTATAGTGGGCAGAACTGAAAAAGCATGTGAAAGCAAGGAGGCCTACAAACATGACTCAGTTACACCAGTTCTGTCAGGAGGAATGGGCTAAAATTCACCCAACTTATTGTAGGAAGATTGTGGAAGGCTACCCAAAACATTTGACCCAAGTTAAACAATTTAAAGGCAATGCTACCAAAATACTAATTGAGTGTATGTAAACTTCTGACCCACTGGGAATGTGATGAAAGAAATAAAAGCTGAAATAAATAATTCTCTCTACAATTATTATGACATTTCACATTCTTAAAATAAAGTGGTGATCCTTACTGACCTAAGACAATGAATTCTTACTAGGATTAAATGTCAGAAATTGTGAAAAACTTGAGTTTAAATGTATTTGGCTAAGGTGTATGTAAACTTCCGATTTCAACTGTATATGTGCCTTACGGATTGAGGTTGATGTGGATGGCTGTTCACAAATCTAAATGTGTATTTGAACCCAATAATGGTTGAATTCAAGAAGTTTAAGCTGCTTATCAATTGTTTTTGAAACCAGTGGACTGCCAGTGAAAAATGCGCTCTTGCAACAGCTGCATAGTGTGGATCCATGCCTATGGAATAAAAGTGGAGCTTTTATTACTCAAACATTTGATAGACCTAAAAGGGGCAATCTGTAGTTGCTACATCCATTTTTGAATGTATAAATGATATACAGTATATACAGTACCAGTCAAAAGTTAACACCTACTCATTCAAGGATTTTTCTTTATTTGTACTATTGTCTACATTGTAGAATAATAGTGAAGACATCAAAACTATGAAATAACATAAGGAATCATGTAGTAACCAAAAAAGTGTTAAATATATTTTAGATTCTTCAAAGTAGCCACCCTTTGTATTGATGACAGCTTTGTATACACTGGGCAAAGCATGCCATTCCATGAGGGCAGCATTTACTTATCAAATAGAATCAATGAGCCCAATCAGTCCTCCATGACAACAAAAGCATAAATAGAGTAGGGCTGACTAGGTAAAACAATTTGGCTAATCTATACTTCTATATTTTCAAGTCCTATTCTTGAAGATCAATGGGTGTAACATTTAATGGAAGGACTGGAATTCTGATAAACTTTGGTTTAATGTAAAGATGTCATTTAATCGTATTATTATATGTAGTAGAAAGCGATGGGTTAGAAGATGCCTACAAAACAAACCCATAAAGTAACATTAAACATCCATATATGGCCAGCTATGTAAACGTTAACATTGATTTATCTTGCAATAGATGTCGTTCAATTGGTAACATACATTTTTGTCTTCAGGAGGTCTACAGGAGCACAATCAGTGACTTTGTGTTGTGGTGTGAGCAGAACCATCTTCAGCTCAACATCAGCAAAACAAAGGAGATGGTGGTGGACTTCAGGAGAACCAAGGCACAACTGACTGCAGTCCCTATACAGGGGATGGATGTGGAAATGATTGGGTCATACAAGTTCCTGGGAGTCCATATGGACAACAGGCTGGAATGGGCCGGTAAAACCGGGGCCCTGTACAAAAAGGGCCAGAGCCGACTCTACTTTCTGAGGAGGCTCAGGTCCTTCAACGTGTGCAGTAAACTACTGCATACCTTCTACCAGTCTGTGGTGGCCAGTGCCATCTTTTTTGCAGTGGTGTGCTGGGGAGCAAACATCAAAGCCGATGATGCTTCTCAGGTAAATAAGCTGATCAGGAAGGCTAGCTCTGTCCTGGGGATGAGCCTTGACACTCTAGAGGAGGTGGTGGAGAGACGGATCCTGGCCAAACTGCTGGCCATCATGGACAACGTCACCCACCCTCTGCACGCTATGGTTATGACGCAGAGGAGCACTTTCAGTCACAGACTGATCCCACCACGGTGTGCCAGAGAGCGCTACAGGAGGTCCTTCCTGCCGGCGGCTATTAGACTATATAATGCCTCACCGGGGTGCCGTGCCGTCGGCAACATAGATCTGGAACTGTTGGGGTGCTAGGACCTAGTTTAACAATTATGCATCCATCCGTGAGTAACTAACTGGTCCGTCAGCACTCATCCACTCAGGACCTATTTATTCATACAGGTCTGTATATACATACTCATGTACAGTTGTTATATCATATCACATGCAATATTGTAAGTAATTATTGGACTAAACCTACGTAGGCATTCACTCAGGAATGCATATTAGTATCCTGCCAGTTGCACCTTTTCTCATCGCTTTTAGTATATCGAATGTGCAATACGTGCAGTTGTCTGTAATTAAACCCTGCGCACTATGGACTGTATTTTAAGGGAATTACTATTATTACCCCAAATGATATCATACACACATTTAGCTATTAAAGTATCTCTTCCTGTCATTTACCTGTACAGTTTGTGTAACCACGCAAGTATTCACTTATCTGTAAATATAACTGTATACCTAACTGTACAGCTAATTTAACCATGCAAAATGTTTACTTACCTGTTCATTTACCCAGTCTGTCTATTAAGTAAACTATTATTACCCTCGCTCATATCATACGCATTTTTAGCTACTGAAGTATTTCTCTGCCATCAACCTGTACAGTATAGTTAACCATCCAACATCCACCAACGTATAGTGTACATATTCAGCCAACCACCCATACTATGCAATGTCTCTTTTATAGCTTTTATTTTTTTGCACTCCAGATATCTTGTATTTCTATACTTTTTCATACTGCCGCTCTATGTATCATGTACCGTGTATCTGTCTTTTGTGTACTTTTCGTTGTGGCATTTTGCACCTGCCCTGTGTTTTGTTGTAGCTGCTTGACAATGAAATTTCCCCCCCGGGGGATCAATAAAGTACCTATCTATCTTCTTCTAATGCCTCAAAGGTAAAGTAATCGTAACGAATATAATCAGATTACGTTACTGTATTTGTGCAATCCAAAATCACGGATTACAATTTTGGACAGGTAATTTGTAACTGTAACAGATTACATTTAGAAAGTAACAAACCCAACCCTTGGGCGTTACTGCAAAATGTATTCTTGAGAATGGACATTTGAGTTGAGAGTAACGTCAACGTTACTTAGCTAGCTATGTAACGTTAACTAGTTAACGGTTGTGTAAATTGCACGACAGCCAGACAGAGGTTTGTTGTAACGTTATCTGACGTTGCAGCCAAGAAAGTCATACCAATAACCAGTTAGCTATTAGCTAGCGAACACTGTCAATTGTCGGCAAGGAAGCATAAGCACATGCTTTGTTGCTGTCTAGAAACCGGCGCTAGCTATGCAGCCTGTACTGTCCGCTGGCCGGGATATTACAAAAAAAGAAACATCAAAACGAGTCAGATGTCCACATTAATCTAATTTAAGATGTAACATTTCTCTTTGTTTATGGATTTTATATTTACTTACTCAGAACGAGAACCTGTTGGCCCATCATTTTGACAGCGTGTGTGGAACAACGGTCTGGAACCTTCTGGGCAGCCCGACAGGAAAAAGCTGCACATCCGGGGCGGATTACTTCCAGTGTCTTAACCAATAAACGTCTATGATAAAATTATGTACTGTGAATTCCACCAATTAAAAGGATTGAAGGGGAGGGGAGTATGTACAGGGAGTCATTGTGAGACCCTCCCTGTACATTCATTGCCTTGTACAAAACCAAGTAAGTCCATATACAGTAATCCAACTAGACCCTTTATGAAATTCAAGGATACCCGACAAGACTCAAACAGTCTGACTATCAGCCAGAAGAAAGTCAAAGAAACATCAAAGTCAGTAATGTTATTAAATGGTTTCAGCATCTTTTAATTGAAAAAAAATTGTAGGGATAATGAGTCCTCTGAGTGCCAAACTCTTGCAACAAAAAACATGTACATCAATAAATCACAAGGCTCTGTCAAAAAATAGACAATTAAGATTGCACATGTCTATTATGTTTTCACACATTATGTACAAAGTATTTTTACGGTTTTGCCTATACTATTTAATAAATATGATAAATAACACACACACACACACACACACACACACACACACACACACACACACACACACACACACACACACACACACACACACACACACACACAGCTGTCCTTCATAGCCAAATCCAAACATTTTACACACCTTTCAGAAGTTAGTTGCTCTAATAAATCCTGGCAAAATGGCATAGCAACATAAATAAAAACCTGAATATTCAAAAACATAAAGTACAAAACTTTGTTTTCAAGAAGACAATGGTGGCTCCTTGTCATTTTTGCCACCAATCTGAATATTGCCTTTAAAGTATTTCCAATATGGTTCATTTGATATTTGCATGGATGAAAAAAAAAATGGGTGGGGACGTTTTGGGTTTTGTATGCAGTTGGTAGGCAGCAAGATAGGTGGTGAACGGTTGGTTGGTTGTTGGTGCTGTCTGGAATGACACCAACTCTGTAGCTCAAGTACACATAAAAGGACCAGTGGGTATTTATACCTGTCTGAACTTTCTTTTAGAACTAGGAAATATGCAGTCGTTTCAGTGTATTTTACACAAGCAAGGTTAGCTGACCAAACCATTGCTCCTGCTTTGTGAAATGCCACTGCAAAAGAGTGCTCAATATTAGCTGCCAAGGGGTGTTGATGGGTTATCATTGGTGGAATGGATGGTATGGCTTATAATGGGGGGGGGGGGGGGGGGGGGAGACCTATAGTTCTAAGATACAGGTGGTAAGTCAAGACCTACAGTATCAGTCAAAAGTTTGGACACACCTACTCATTCAAGGGTTATTCTTTATTTTTACCATTTTCTACATTATAGAATAATAGTGAAAACATCAAAACTATGAAATAACACATATGGAATCATGTAGTAACCAAAAGTGTTAAATCAAAATATATTTTATATTTGAGATTCTTTAAAGTAGCAACCCTTTGCCTTGATGATAGCTATGCACACTCTTGGCATTCTCTCAATCAGCTTCACATGGAATGCTTTTCTAACAGTCTTGAAGGAGTTCCCACATACGCTGAGCGCTTGTTGGCTGCTTTTCCTTCACTCTGCAGTCCAACTCACCCAAACCATCACAATTGGGTTGAGGTTGGGTGCTTGTGGAGGCCAGGTCATTACACAGCCTGGAGGTGTGTTGGGTCATTGTCATGTTGAAAAACAAATTATAGTCCCACTAAGCGCAAACCAGGTGGGATGTCGTATCGCTGCAGAATGCTGGTTAAGACAGTGTCACCAGCAAAGCACCCCGACACAATCACACCTCCTCCTCCATGCTTCACAGTGGGAACTACACTTGCGGAGATCATTCGTTCACCTACTCTGTGTCTCACAATTGTATTTTATTTTGATTTAACCATTATTTAACTAGGCAAGTCAGTTACGAACAAATTCTTATTTACAATGACGGACTAACAAAAGGCAAAAGACCTCCTGCAGGGACGGGGGCTGGGATTAAAAATTCAAATAAATAAGTTTGGCAGCTGCGGTGAAAGAGGAGCGATTACGATAGAGGAAACCAAGTCTAGATTTAACTTTAGCCTGCAGCTTTGATATGCGCTGAGAGAAGGACAGTGTGCCGTCTAGCCATACTCCCAGGTACTTGTATGAGGTGACTACCTCAAGCTCTAAACCCTCAAAGGTAGTAATCACACCTGTGTGGATAGGGGCAGAACAAAGACACAGTGGTTGGAACCAAAAATCTCCAATTTGGACACATCAGACCAAAGGACAGATTTCCACCGGTCTAATGTCCATTGCTCGTGTTTCTTGGCCCAAGCAAGTCTCTTCTTTTTATTGGTGTCCTATAGTAGTGGTTTCTCTGCAGCAAATCGGAGGCCTGATTCACGCGAACTCCTCTGAACAGTTGATGTTGAAATGTGTCTGTTACTTGAACTCTGTGAAGCATTTATTTGGGCTGCAATTTCTGAGGCTGGTAACTCTAATGATCTTATCCTCTGCAGCAGAGGTAACTCTTGGTCTTCCTTTTTTGTGGCGGTCCTCATGAGAGCCAGTTTCATCATAGCGCTTGATGGTTTCTGTGACTGCACTTGAAGAAATAGGGCTATCTTCTGTATACCATCTCTACATTGTCACAACACAACTGGTTGGCTCAAACGCATTAAGAAAGAATGAAATTCCACAAATTAGCTTTTAACAAGCCACACCTGTTCATTGAAATGCATTCCTGGTGACTACCTCATGAAGCTGGTTGAGAGAATTCCAAGAGTGTGCAAAGCTGTCATCAAGGCAAAGGGTGGCTACTTTGAAGAATCTCAAATATAAAATATATTTTGATTTGTTTAACACTTTTTTGGTTACTACATGATTCCATATGTGTTATTTCATAGTTTTGATGTCTTCACTATTCTTCAATGTAGAAATTAGTAAAAAAATAAAGAAAAACCCTGGAAAGAGTAGGTGTGTCCAAACTTTTGCCTGGTACTGTATATAGAAACAAATAGGTGTTGTTACAGTATCATTACACAGAGCCAATTCATCTCATGGTATTTGATGCATGACAAACCGGCACCAAACTGCTCCTTGGTGAATTGGGAAGGTTTGGTTCAGTCTTATGCCAAGACAATCAGCCTCATCTCCCTTCCAGGTCACTTTACATTAGAGGTTGGCAGTCCTCACTCTTTGTTTTCTCTTCCTCCGTAGAAATGTTATTTCTACTCCTGAACAATTACAACAGGCTCTGTTCCTTGAGAGTTAATCGTGTGACTTTTCAAAACTGTTGTTTCATGGAAAGAAATCCTTGTGGGTAGATTTAGGTTTTTGGAGTGTCATTTCATCAGAAATAAAGAATCTTAGCAGAAGTTGTGAGTACACACAACCGTAAATCCAGGGGTCTCAAGCTACATTTCCCATCATACACCCCTGCCATCGCCTTACTTCTGTTCACAGGTCTTCTCTCACTCCACTGACAACAGGGACGTGCGAGGCTTCTCTCTTCAAGTACTTGATGAAGTCCTTCACTTCACGGGCTCCCTGGAATTACAGAGGAAAACATTGTACGCTCCCTTTGTAACCCAACATAAAATCTTTGTAAGCTCCCTTTGTAACATAACATAAAATATTTGTAAGCTCTCTTTGTAACCCAACATAAAGTATTTGATACATCAGCATATGCAGTGTTTCCCCTAGGATTTTTTTCAGCAGCGGTGGCAAAGGTAGCGGGAGAAGTAGTTTCGCAAGCCATTGCTTCCAGTCATTGCGCTAACGCTAGTTAGCAACTTCCTTCAAACTGCACAGAGAATACATTTTTTATCCATGAGATCATTTGACTCAATCTGACATATATATTTCTGCCAAAAGCACATTTTGGCAGAAATATATACACTACATGACCAAAAGTATTCCAAAATCATGGGCAATAATATGGAGTTGGTCCCCCCTTTGCTGCTATAACAGCCTCCACTCTTCTGGGAAGGCTTTCCACTAGATGTTGGAACATTGCTGCGGGAACTTGCTTCTATTCAGACTTGCTTCTAGGCCTGGTTCGCAGTCGGTGTTCCAATTCAACCCAAAGGTGTTCGATGGGGTTGAGGTCAGGGCTCTGTGCAGGCCAGTCAAGTTCTTCCACACCGATCTCGACAAACCATTTCTGTATGGACCTCGCTTTGTGCACGGGGGCATTGTCATGCTGAAACAGGAAGGGCCTTCCCCAAACTGTTGCCACAAAGTTGGAAGCACACAATCGTCTAGAATGTCATTGTATGCTGTAGCGTTAAGATTAGCTTCCACCCCCAAGCCATAAGACTGCTGAACAATTAATCAAATGTCCACCCGGACTATTACATTTCATGAAGCTCCCGACGAACAGTTCTTGTGCTGACGTTGCTTCCAGAGGCAGTTTGGAACTTGGTAATGAGTGTTGCAACCAAGGACAGACGATTTTTACACACTACGTGCTTCAGCACTCTGCGGTCCCGTTCTTTAAGCTTGTGTGGTCTACCACTTCGCGGCTGAGCCGTTGTTGCTAATAGACATTTCCACTTCACAATAACAGCACTTACAGTTATCAGGGCAGAAATTTGACAAACTGACTTGTTGGAAAGGTGGCATCCTATGACGGTGTCACGTTGAAAGTCACTGAGTAAGGCCATTCTACTGTCAATGTCTGTCTGTGGAGATTGCATGGCTTGGTGCTTGATTTTATACCTGTCAGCAACGGGTGTGGCTGAAATAGCCGAATCCACTAATTTTAAGGGCTGTCCACATACTTTTGTATATAATCTCTATATATATTTTTGGACATATTTTTTGGAGCGGCAGGGTGCCTCTGCTAATGGAACATAGGGGAAACACTGGTATATGACTAGTTTAGGTCTGCTTGTGTAAAATGGCAATAACAGTGAAAGGAGACTTCACCTCATATCGCTTGGGCTGGTCCTTCTTGCCTGCCTGAGCAAAGTAGATGGTGGGAAACCTACAGAACAATAAAAGTGAGAGCGAGATAAACACAATGAATGAATGACCAGAGACAGAGGGAAAATAAATGGAAAGATAA
Source organism: Thymallus thymallus (assembly GCA_023634145.1). Lineage (NCBI taxonomy): Eukaryota > Metazoa > Chordata > Actinopteri > Salmoniformes > Salmonidae > Thymallus > Thymallus thymallus. The sequence continues at coordinate 20,434,035 of CM042396.1, read as the reverse complement.
GTGAGTACTGATAGAAGGGAAAGGATAACCAGGCGATGAAATGTGGCGTCTCACCCTTGCACATCAAAGCCTTGTGGAACATCATTGGCTGTGGCGTCCATCTTGGCAATGACAATATTAGGGTCAGAGTATAGCTGAGGGGAGAAGAATACAGGAGAAACAACCAATAAGTATGGCTACATGCACACGATAATATCATTATTGTGGATAGTTGGATTAATATAATAGTTTGATTAAAATCTTTATAAGCTTTGCAAGAAGAACGATTTCCCTAATAATCCTGTTTACATGGACACATCTGAAATCAGGCTACCTGATGGCACTCCGATACATGCAGAAAATCGGCAAGCAAAATAAATGTTCTACCACAGTGACCATGTTCTTTTTGGGAAGTATATTTGATTCTGAGTTCGGACACAAAGTTTGCATGTGAAAACTATTTCTAAGACACATACAGTCGTGGTCAAAAGTTTTGAGAATGACACAAGTATTGGTCTCCACAAAGTTTGCTGCCTCAGTGTTGATGATGGCAATTTGCATATACTCCAGAATGTCATGAAGAGTGATCAGATGAATTGCAATTAATTGCAAAGTATCTCTTTGCCATGAAAATGAACTTAATCCCCCCCAAATTTCAGCCCTGACACAAAAGGACCAGCTGCCATCATGTCAGTGATTGTCTCGTTAACACAGGTAAGAGTGTTGACGAGGACAAGGCTGGAGATCACTCTGTCATGCTGATTGAGTCAGAATAACAGACGGAAGCTTTAAAAGGAGGGTGGTGCTTGAAATCATTGTTCTTCCTCTGTCAACCATGGTTACCTGCAAGGAAACACGTGCCGTCATCATTGCTTTGCACAAAAAGGGCTAACACAGGCAAGGATATTGCAGCTGGTAAGATTGCACCTAAATTAACCATTTATCGGATCATCAAGAACTTCAAGGAGAGAGGTTCAATTGTTTTGAAGAAGGCGTCAGGGCGCCCAAGAAAGTCCAGCAAGTGCCAGGACCGTCTCCTAAAGTTGATTCAGCTGCGGGATCGGGGCACCACCAGTGCAGAGCTTGCTCAGGAATGGCAGCAGGCAGGTGTGAGTGCATCTGCACTCACAGTGAGGCGAAGACTTTTGGAGGATGGCCTAGTGTCAAGAAGGGCAGCAAAGAAGCCACTTCTCTCCAGGAAAAACATCAGGGTACAGGGTATCCCAAGGTACAGGGATTGGACTGCTGAGGACTGGTGTAGAGTCATTTTCTCTGATGAATCCCCTTTCCGATTGTTTGGGCCATCCGGAAAAAACACCTAGTCCGGAGAAGACAAGGTGAGCGCTACCATCAGTCCTGTGTCATGCCAACAGTAAAGCATCCTCAGACCATTCATGTGTGGGGTTGCTTCTCAGCCAAGGGAGTGGGCTCACTCACAATTTTGCCTAAGAACACAGCCATGAATAAAGAATGGTACCAACACATCCTCCGAGAGCAACTTCTCCCAACCATCCAAGAACAGTTTGGTGACGACCAATGCCTTTTCCAGCATGATGGAGCACCTTGCCATTAGGCAAAAGTGATAACTAAGTGGCTCGGGGAACAAAACATCGACATTTTGGGTCCATGGCCAGGAAACTCCCCAGACCTTAATCCCATTGAGAACTTGTGGTCGATCCTCAAGAGGCGGGTGGACAAACAAAAACCCACAACTTCTGACAAACTCCAAGCATGGCCTGCCATCAGTCAGGATGTGGCCCAGAAGTTAATTGACAGCATGCCAGGGCAGATTGCAGAGGTCTTGAAAAAGAAGGGTCAACACTGCAAATATTCACTCTTTGCATAAACTGAACGTCATTGTCAATGAAAGCCTTTGACACTTATGGAATACTTGTAATTATACTTCAGTGTACCATAGTAACTACTGACATAAAGATCTAAGAACACTGAAGCAGCAAACCTTGTGGAAACCAATACTTGTGTCATTCTCAAAACCTTTGACCACGACTGTACATTGTTGTTCAAAACTTTAAAGAGGGAGGCTTGTGCTGGCACATGTGCAGACCAAATACACAGCTGGAATGCCGATTAAGGTGTTTACATGTTCAAATAAGTCTAAAGATTGCTCAGAAAACCAGGTGTTTTAATCAGCATATGCTTACTTTGATTTTGATAAGCAGAGTAAGGTGTTTACATGACTATTGCATAATCTGCCTACTGCCATAATCAGTTTATTATCTAATCTAACAAAGGGCTTTAGCTCTTATTCTTAGTTTATTGACAAATTACATATTTCAATGGCATACAATTGTTCTGAGGAAAGCCATAATCGTATACGGTGGCAGTAAATAAATATAAATATTCTGTTCCAGTATTTAATAGTTTTAAATTATTTTAAATGTGGCATTGGTGAGTCTGTCTATGAGTGTGTAGTCTTGCTCACCTGTTCTGCCAACTCCTTGTACTTGGGCTCCAGGCTCTTACAGTGACCACACCAGGGGGCATAGAACTCAATCAGCACATCCTTCTCAGGGTCATTCACAATCTCCTCAAATGACTCCGCCACCACTACCTGCGAGTGGGCGCACACACAAACACAGAGAAAATAAGTGTGAACTGTCATGAAAATTTAACAAAATCAGAAACACAAATGTAATGTGGTTGAGTATTGAATAATAACATAGAAATACAAAGACACGTACACATAGACAAACATACCTTGACGGGACCCTTGTTTTTCTCTGGGATGGGCTCCGACTTGATGTAACGTTTTACTCGTCCAGCAAAGTAATCCTCCAGGAATCTTTCCAGGGACTTCCCATCTCGCCTGTTAAATATATTCAACAACAAAAAATTATTCTATGGCATTATCAATCCCACATCACCCTCTTTGATAAGGGTTAATGTTAGATGAGGGGTAGTAGGGTTGTATGTGGTAGAGCTCAGAAGTTAGACTTAGTTGAGGTTCTATGTCTGTAACTCACGTGAACTCCTCCCTCATGGTGTATTTGAAGCCCTGTCGTGTTCTGATGGTTACGAAGGGCAGATCTCCTCCGTCCGACGCACCCAGACCAAACTCCTCCTCCAGCTCATCCACAAAGTCCCTGCGATTGGCCACGGCAAAACTCAGGCCCTGGGACGCAAACTGAGAACCCACCTTTATCACCCTGAGAGAGAATGAAAGACATTAAACAATAATAAATGGTAAGTGACTTAATATACCACCTTGTATACAATATTTGGGGCTCAGACATTGTATGTATTGTTTGAAGGATAAGATCTAAATCAAAATAAATAATAAGCTAAATAAATACCTAATGTTGAGTTCATGTTTTAAGTATCCCTATATTTCTGTTATTAGTACGCCTGCGCAGGAGTCTCACTGGAGATGGACCTGGCTTGGGTGTGATGGCAACCATGTACTGTGGTAATACGGTTGTTAAACTGGAACCTAGTCCTTGTGTCATTTTGAGTTAAAACATAAGATATACATATAATAAAATGCAAATTAATTATTTAAAAATCATACAATGTGATTTTCTGGATTTTTGTTTTAGATTCCGTCTCTCACAGTTGAAGTGTACCTATGATAAAAATTACAGACCTCTACATGCTTTGTAAGTAGGAAAACCTGCAAAATCGGCAGTGTATCAAATACTTGTTCTCCCCACTGTACATACATACATACATACATACATACATACATACATACATACATACATACATACATACATACATGGTCACATTTTATAAGTTTCCCAACAACCATGTACGGTAGTATTTCAATATCATTCCATTAAGAAAACGAGTGTAGCATAATTGTAACTAGCACAATAACAACACGTACCTAATAGGATTTAAGTATCAAATTAAAAACGGAACTGTAAAAACTCAGACACCCGTGACCCATTCAAAACCTACTGTGGCCCACCAGTTGAGAATCACTGGTTTAATGTGTTGTGATACCAACCTGTTCCTCCAATAATTGGAGCCTTTGGGGTTCCGAAGGTAGTCCAAATCATAGTACGCAGTCAACAGGTCCTGCCCCTTCAGCTTATCTCTGTTCTCATTGGTCATATGGGGGCACATTCCAAAACTGACCAAAAACAGGAAAAAGGGAGACCAATAATGTAGAGTCAATAAAGACAGTCAAGTAGAGGTTAGAGGTTAGAGCTTTTGGCCAGCAACCGAAAAATTGCTGGTTCGAATCCTCAAGCCGACTAGGTGAAACATCAGTCAATGTGCCCTTGAGCAAGGCTCTTAACCCTAATTGCTCCTGTAAGTCGCTCTGGAGAAGAGCGTCCGCTAAATTACTCAAATGTCCAAAAAAAAGAGACATTAAAGTATCACAGACATTTGAGTAGATGAAGAGGAGATCGATGGTAGTCTTACATGTTGTCTCTGATGAAGCGGCGCAGTGTGTGTGTGGTGATTGTCTCAGAGAAGCGCAGCACGCTCTCCTCAAACTTACTGCTCAGCCTTGGGGGTCTGTACAGCAGAACACGCCTGGAGAGACACAGGGGAGAAAGATAAGACTGTAGTCAGTCAGTAGGTCGGTCACCCCATGTACAGTCACACTATAGCACTGTTTCTCAATCCATTCCTGGGTGTACACAATTATGCTCTAGCCCAGCACTAAGACACCTGATTGAACTCTACAGGGTTATCACGCTCACTTCTTCCCATTCCCTATCTCTCTCTATCCCTCCCTCCCCATCTCTCTATCCCTCCCCCTTCCTCCCGCCCTTTCTCCCTCACTCAGTGTCCACCGCGTGTTTGAGGCCCAGGGTCATGTCGATGGTGTGGGCGAAGCGGAAGTGCTCCCTCATGACGCTGGCCGCCTTCAGAAACTCTGCCAGCTGACCACTGTTAGGCCCAGAGAAAAAACCTGAGAGGGGAGAGAGTATGGAGAGAAAGTACATTAGCCCTCTCCAACACATCTATTCCACCATGTTGTAGTCACCTCTCACAAGCTTTTCAGAGCAGTGGACATTAATTACATTATTTATGACCAATGTGAAAAGTACAGATTCAGGGAGCCAAAGATTCAGTTAAAGGGGCAGTGCAGTCAAAAACGGGATTTTCCTGTGTTTTATAAAACACATTTACACACTATGAGGTGGATTATTATAATCCACACTATTATACCCACAGGAACCAAGTGAAGCCCACGTAAATGGAACATAATTATTTTTTTATGCACTTTTCTCTCTATGCGTATTCTGACCATAAACGTAAGCATATTCGTTCGGGGTGGAGAAGTAAGTAATGAAGGTGTGGCGGAGGTGTGTACAGATACACCATATTCTGACCTTGACTTTATTGCCTCCTAATTCCACCACCTTTACACGCAAGGAAACCATGAAAGTCGCGCAAACCTGCCGGTTCATAGTGTGAAAAAGCTTCTACTTTATTTTTTCCCGACAACATTCTCCATGCAGTGTAATTTATAAAAGCTATTGATAAGAGCTAGGTAAATTCAGTCACAGACCGCCAGAGAGCGCTACAGGAGTCCTTCCTGCCGGCAGCTATTAGACTGTTCAATGCCTCACCTGGGTGCTTTGCCGTCAGCAACATAGACCTGGAACTGATGGGGTGTTAGGACCTAGTTTAACAATTATGCATCCATCCATCCGTGAGTGACTCTCTGGTCTGTAATCACTCATTCACTCAGGACTTATTCATTCAGCACTCATTCATTCAGGACTGTATATACATATTCATGTACTGTTGTTATATCATATCACATGCAATATTTTAAGTAATTTTTGGACTGAATTTACGTAGTCATTCACTCAGGACTGCATATTAGTATCCTGTCAGTAGTATCTTTTTTTTCATTGCATTTAGTATATTGAATGTGCAACTTGTGCATTTATCTGTAATTAAACCCTGTCCTAAGGACTGTATTTTAAGGGGATTATTATTATATCATACGCACATTTAGCTATTTAAGTATCTCTTCCTGTAATTTACCTGTACAGTTAATTTAACCATGCAAATATTTACTTACCTGTACATTTAACCAGACTGTATATTAAGGAAACTATTATTACCCTCACTTATATCATATGCACATTTAGCTATTTAAGTATCTTTCTCTGCCATTGACCTGTATAGTATAGTTAACCATGCAAATATTTTGTATTTATTTATATCAACTTGCATATCAATATTTGTTTAATGTTTTAACCTAACTCTGTAACAATGTATAGTGTACATATTCAGCAATGCCTTTCTATAGCTTTTTGCACTCCAGACTTCTTGTATTTTTATACTTTTTTCATACTGCCGCACTATGTATCATGTATCACGTATCTGTCTTTTGTGTATTTTGTTCTGGCATTTTGCACCTGTCCTGTGTTTTTCGTTGCTGCTTGAACAAAGTAATTTCACCTCGGGGATCAATAAAGTACCTATCTAATCTAATCTAAATGAGTAATCCACTTGGAGGAGAGGATTGTAAATACACATAATTGTTTTAGATTATTTTTCCCTATGCTCCCTGGAGACGAATGTGAAACGAGTCATATGGAAGCAAACTAAAAATCATATCAACATGACATGTATTGCGGTCCCTTTTCCACAGTGAAGTAGACTATAAATAGCTGTGACGGTATTCAGAATTTTAATTGTGTGCACTCATCATTTGCGTGGATGAAATGTGGAGACCCAAGCTATTGAAGGGCTGAACCTGCAGAGTTGACGTATATGCGCTTTATAATGTTTTAATTATATGCTCAGGCTTTTCTTGTTTTATTTGAGAATTTGTATCATGTTAAATATTAGCCACTATCGGGAGCCACCGTCAGTAATAAACCACATACATTTATAACTGTCACTTTAGTGTTAGTCTTCTTCAATTTGTAGTTTTCATTTGGAATAATTTCATTCCATTAGGTTTACCTTTCTTTCCTCTGTCACGTCTGTGTAGTTGTTCCTGATGGTCGCTAGCATTACTGGATCATATTAGGCTAACCTAATAAATTGGGACATGTATTTAAATCATTATTGAACTCAGACCGCACGTAGCAGGTTAAACCTGAAGCCTGGCTCACGGTTCACGACAACTGGACCGTTGTCATACAGTTCCTTGAATAGTGAGGATCAGGGTAGATTTATAGGACTATTGTTCAACCCCTACTGAACACTTTTTTTACACCTTCCAATATTTAATGGATTGAACTTGAATGTGACAACTTTCAGGATGAATCAAACCACTATGTTTCATTCTTCAATATATTTTGCTCTCCAAACCTAAAATGTGCCTAAATAATTGACAACAGCAGTTCCCAAACTAGCCGGTCGAGGCTGGAGAATCTTCGCAGGTGAATTGTCAAAATCCTGAATAAAAAAAAAAAAATCTATATATATAAAAACAAAAAAGATGTATCTCTAAATCATTGTAATGTGGTTAACCTTAAAAATTGAAATGACAATTATTAAAATCTAAACGATAAAATTGTTGCACATTCTCACAATGACTGGCTAGGCCCGCTATGCTATGAAACCACACACTTTTGCAGACATTTTGATATTACCGGCAGCAATTGATATGGTGAAAAAAATGTATGGGGAAGGCGGAGGCACAGAAACTCACATCAATACCTTTGTCAGAAAAACACTGTTAAATAAATAATTTATGCTCTGACTGAACAACAAAAAAAACTTCAGTGCGTTCAAGACAATTGGAAACTCGAAAGAAACAAGCTCCGGCTGGGAAAAATAGCTCGGGAACTCGGGCCTCAAGTTAAATGAATGGATGGATGCACGTATTGTACATTTGATATACTATATGCAATGAAAAAATATACTACTGACAGGATACTAATGTACAATCTTGAGTGAATGACTACGTAAGTTCAGTCCAAGAATGACTTACAATATTGCACGTGATATGATATAACAACTATGTAAGAATATGTTTATACAGTCCTGAATTAATAAGTGCTGAATGAGTAAGTCCTGAGTGAATGAGTGATTACAGAGCATAAAGTTACTTACGGATGGATGGATACCTAATTGTTAAACTAGGTCCTAACACCCCAACAGCTCCAGGTCTATGTTGCTGATGGCACGGCACCCAGGTGAGGCATTAAATAGTCTAATAGCCGCCAGCAGGAAGGCCCTCCTGTAGCGCTCTCTGGCACACCGTGGTGGGATCAGTCTGTGACTGAAGGTGCTCCTCTGCATCATAACCATGGGTCCTTCTATCCGCCACCTTCTCATGATTTGACCTTGTATTTTTCAGAGTTCCCAGTTGTCTTGAAAGCACCATAAAAGTCATGGTAGGCTATATCTGCTCATATCTGTGTGATGCTGGATTCAGTGCTCTCGTCTGCATTAAAACCAAATATCGATCCAGGTTGGATGTGATATAGATGAGGTGCGCACTGTCGATCACACCCCCTGACTTTGAGAAGCTCTGACACGACATGCATCAACTACGCACATCTCATTAGTGATGGTGAGATAAGAGACATTAATTTGCAATTGACTGTCATCGCCCCACATTAAAAGTATGTGACGGTGAGTTGAGAAGACAATGAGAAATACTGTTGGAATGTTTTCAATTGACTGCCGTAGCCCCAAATAAAATAAGTAAACATTATCTGTTAATAACATAATTTTTTTCACATGGTTGGGGTAGAGAGAATTTTCTGATATCAAAATGGGGTCGTGGGCCAAAACAGTTTGGGAACCCCTGATCTACAAGATCTGAGTATTTTTAAATCTACCAGTTGGTGCTGAAATGGAGAAGGGCTGGGCAATATATTGAATTAATTCAAATGTATGTTTTGCACAATATTCCAAATGCCTTTATCGCAAAAATTAAGGTTTTTTGTATTTGAGGTTTTTATGAGCGTTTATGTCCGCTTCTTCTCATGTCTCCTTCGCTCTTTCTGTGCTACGTGCACCTTCACGTTTACACCAGATATCTTGCTCATGTCTCCGCCCTAACAGGAGTCGTTGTCCCTAAGGCGGGAAAGCAGGCGACAAGCTTAGGTCTAAAATAAGCCCATAGTAACGCATTGGCCTTATTTTATATAGATTCTGGCGAGAGTGAAACCTCTCGCTTCGCCTCTTTCTCTTTGTTTACACACACCAAGCCCCTCCCCCCACACCAACAAAGTTGAGATCAAGCGGTTTCAAATCGCTACTTGCATTTGAGGTTTGGTCTAACAGAATCAGTCATATGGACACCGAAACACATTGAGACATTATTTTACTATAACAGAGAAATTAACCTGTCTAACAATACCCTTGTTATGTCTCAACTACTCAAATTCCGCACAGAGCAGACACTATTAAAACAGGATTATCAATGCAAATTGATTCTGGAAAATGAATGCTCAAATATTGCCGTACCACGTACCGTTAGCAGTATTTTAGCCAAAGACTGTTATATTAGCTGTCTAGTCTGTGTTTTATAAATATGAAATAAGCATAAAACCTAATTATATAAGGAATTGGCAACTCGTTCTCATTCTGAGAAATAAGGTAGGCCACTTGATTTGAACAAAGTGTACAGGCTAGCATGCTGTTCAAACAGTTGGAGAAGGACAGAAGGGTGTGTTCATAACAATTCAACTGTTCTACCTTGTTAGCTAGCAAATAGAACCACGTTGGCTAAACTTGAAATGTAAAGATTAGCTGGCTACTAACTAGCATGTGGGCTTGTGCTTGAGAATTTTTTTTTATCATGCCTGCTACAAGAAGTTAGTCATTACTAGTGAATGTGCATTATGCATGGTTTTGGTAAACATTTTAACAAAAAGGGTACTATCATAGACAGACCTGAAAGCCAGATAAGTGATTATTGCAAAAAAGCAGGTTAAACAATTTTGATAAAATAATTAAATTAGTGTGGCTTATATTTAGGCTAATTTCATTCAGCCACAAGAGCATTAGTGAGGTTTGGCATTGACGTTGAGCGATTAGGCCTGGCTCACAGTCAGCGTTCCAATTCATCCCAATTGTGTTCGCTGGGATTGAGGTCAGGGCTCTGTGCAGGCCAGTCAAGTTCTTCCACACCGATCTCGACAAACCATTTCTGTATGGACCTTGGCTTTGTGCACGCAGGCATTGTCATGCTGAAAGAGGAAAGGGCCTTCCCCAAACTATTGCCACAAAGTTGGAAGCACAGAATTGTCTAGAATGTCATTGCATGATGTAGCGTAAGGGGCCTAGCCCGAACTATGAAAAACAGCCCCAGACCATTATTACTCCTCCACCAAACTTTACAGTGGGCACTATGCACTGGGACAGGGAGCGTTCTCCTGGCATCCGCCAAACCCAGAATTGTCTGTCGGACTGCTAGATGGTGAAGCGTGGTTCATCACTCCAGAGAACGTGTTTCCACTACTCAAGTCCAATGGCAGTGAGCTTTACGCCACTGACTTGTTGGAAAGGTGGCATTCTATGAGATTGCATGGCTGTGTGCTCGATTTTATACACCTGTCAGCAACGGGTGTGGCTGAAATAGCCAAATCCACAAATTTGGAGGGGTGTCCACATACTTTTGTTTATATAGTTTACATCGTGACTCACTCATAAGTTTGAAAAAAATCAAGATGTGGTTTCTAGGCCATATCGTCCAGCCCTAATGCATATACACTGAGTAAACAAAACATTATCTCTTTCCATGGGAGACTGACCAAGTGAATCCAGGTGAAAGCTATGCTTCTTTCTTGATGTCATTTGTTAAATCCACTTCCATCAGTGTAGATGAAGAGGAGGAGACGGGTTAAATACGTTTTTTTTGCCTTGATACAATTGAAGCATGGATTATGTATGAGTGCCATTCAGAGGGTGAATGGGAAAGACAAAATATTTAAGTGCCTTTGAACGGGGTACGGTAGTAGGTGCAGGTGCACAGGTTTGAGTGTGTCAAGAACTGCAACGCTGCTGGGTTTTTCATGCTTAACAGTTTCCCGTGTGTATCAAGAATGATCCACCACCCAAAGGACTTCCAGCCAACTTGACACAACTGTAGGAAGCATTGGACACAACATGGCCCAGCATCATTATGGAATGCTTGACAAATTGCATTTAGCAAAGAAGCTATTTTTGTTTATTTAAAAAAAATGGTGTATTAAAAGCAATCACAGTAAGGTACTTAATTGTTTCCCAGAAATTATTTAATATTGAGATAAGAACTGCTGCATCGGACCTTTATGAACAAACATAACTATACTATTCTAGAGTACTACTTACCCACTACACTGGCGTCAAAGTGGTTGACAAAGGCCTCGAGGTCTGCCTCACTGCGCAGTGTAACGGAGTTGGGTCCAGCCTGCTTCTTCATGAATTGGACAATGCCATCTGTGTGTATGCAGACATATTCATTAGTAGGCCTACATGATTAGTGTACTCTAATTAACAACATTCAACCACACACACACCTGCTGAGCGTGGCCCGTCATAGGACGAGGAGTCTTCCCCATTTCTGAAGATCTTGAGCGTGGGGTACCCTGTGACCCCAAAACGCCCACATGTGTCTGGGCTCGCTGTGCAGTCCACCTGAGGGGTGAGAGAGAGATAGATGGAGGGGGACAGATAGAGCGGATAGGGAAGAAGGGAGGTAGAGAGAGAGAAAGAAAGGGATAGATACAGAAAATAATTATAGGAAGCAAAAATGATTGAGTAAAAAGGGAGGAAGAGAGTAACTGAGTCAGGTTTGTAGGCCTCCTTGCTCACACATGCTTTTTCAGTTCTGCCCAATCTATAGGATTGAGGTCAGGGCTTTGTGATGGCCACTTCAATACCTTGACTTTGTTGTCCTTAAGCCATTTTGCCACAACTTTGGAAGTATGCTTGGGGTCATTGTCCATTTGGAAGACCTATTTGCGACCAAGATTTAACTTCCTGACTGATGTCTTGAGATGATGCTTCAATATATCCACACAATTTTCCTTCCTCATGATGCCATCTATTTTGTGAAGTGCACTAGTCCCTCCTGCAGCAAAGCACCCCCACAACATGATGCTGCCACCCCCGCGCTTCACGGTTGGGATGGTGATCTTTGTCCTTGCTGAGCGGCCTTTCAGGTTATTTCGATATAGGACTCGTTTTTACTGTAATATACAGTGGGGAGAACAAGTATTTGATACACTGCCGATTTTGCTGGTTTTCCTACTTACAAAGCATGTAGAGGTCTGTAATTTTTATCATAGGTACACTTCAACTGTGAGAGATGGAATCTAAAACAAAAATCCAGAAAATCACATTGTATGATTTTTAAATAATTAATTTGCATTTTATTGCATGACATAAGTATTCCCTACCAATTAGTAAGAATTCCAGCTCTCACAGACCTGTTAGTTTTTCTTTAAGAAGCCCTCCTGTTCTCCACTCATTACCTGTATTAATTGCACCTGTTTGAACTCGTTACCTGTATAAAAGACACCTGTCCACACACTCAATCAAACAGACTCCAACCTCTCCACAATGGCCAAGACCAGAGAGCTGTGTAAGGACATCAGGGATAAAATTATAGACCTGCACAAGGCTGGGATGGGCTACAGGACAATAGGCAAGCAGCTTGGTGAGAAGGCAACAACTGTTGGCGCAATTATTAGAAAATGGAAGAAGTTCAAGATGACGGTCAATCTCCCTCGGTCTGGGGCACCATGCAAGATCTCACCTCGTGGGGCATCAATGATCATGAGGAAGGTGAGGGATCAGCCTAGAACTACACGGCAGGACCTGGTCAATGACCTGAAGAGAGCTGGGACCACAGTCTCAAAGAAAACCATTAGTAACACACTACGCTGTCATGGATTAAAATCCTGCAGCGCACGCAAGGTCCCCCTGCTCAAGCCAGCGCATGTCCAGGCCCGTCTGAAGTTTGCCAATGACCATCTGGATGATCCAGAGGAGGAATGGGAGAAGGTCATGTGGTCTGATGAGACAAAAATAGAGCTATTTGGGCTAAACTCCACTCGCCGTGTTTGGAGGAAGAAGAAGGATGAGTACAACCCCAAGAACACCATCCCAACCGTGAAGCATGGAGGTGGAAACATCATTCTTTGGGGATGCTTTTCTGCAAAGGGGACAGGACGACTGCACCGTATTGAGGGGAGGATGGATGGGGCCATGTATCGCGAGATCTTGGCCAACAACCTCCTTCTCTCAGTAAGAGCATTGAAGATGGGTCGTGGCTGGGTCTTCCAGCATGACAACGACCCGAAACACACAGCCAGGGCAACTAAGGAGTGGCTCCGTAAGAAGCATCTCAAGGTCCTGGAGTGGCCTAGCCAGTCTCCAGACCTGAATCCAATAGAAAATCTTTGGAGGGAGCTGAAAGTCCGTATTGCCCAGCGACAGCCCCGAAACCTGAAGGATCTGGAGAAGGTCTGTATGGAGGAGTGGGCCAAAATCCCTGCTGCAGTGTGTGCAAACCTGGTCAAGAACTACAGGAAACATGATCTCTGTAATTGCAAACAAAGGTTTCTGTACCAAATATTAAGTTCTGCTTTTCTGATGTATCAAATACTTATGTCATGCAATAAAATGTAAATTAATTACTTAAAAATCATACAATGTGATTTTCTAGATTTTTGTTTTAGATTCCGTCACTCACAGTTGAAGAGTACCTATGATAAAAATTACAGACTTCTACATGCTTTGTAAGTGGGAAAACCTGCAAAAATCGGCAGTGTATCAAATACTTGTTCTCCCCACTGTAGATCATTTTGTACCGGTTTCCTCCAGCATCTTCACAAGGTCCTTTGCTGTTGTTCTGGGATTGATTTGCACTCTTCAAACCAAAGTACGTTCATCTCTAGGAGACAGAACGCGTCTCCTTCCTGAGCGGTATGACGGCTGCGTGGTCCCATGGTGTTTATACTTGCGTACTATTGTTTGTACAGATGAACGTGGTATCTTCAGGCGTTTGGAAATTGCTCCCAAGAATGAACCAGACTTGTGGAGGTGAATAGTGAATTATAAGTGAAATAATCTGTCTGTAAACAATTGTTGGAAGAATTACTTGTGTCATGCACAAAGTAGATGTCCTAACAGACTTGCCAAAACTATAGAGTGTTAACATGAAATCTGTGGAGTGGTTGAAAAATGAGTTTTAATGACTTCAACCTAAGTGTATGTAAACTTTCGACTTCAACTGTATCATGAACCACCCATAAGTTTGAAAAAAAAAAATGTAGAAGTGATTCCTAGGCCATATCGCCCAGCTCTAATATAAAGTGCATTAGCCGTTTCACCTCATACGGGCATTTCCACAGTAACAGAGTGATACTGAGACTCCAATGTGCTGTCATTCTGTTAACAAGCGTTACACTATGCCGATGCAGTGAGAGTGGGCCATGCAGGGCATGCAACTCCCAATTAACATTGTGTAACCCTGCATGACAGCAAGAGTCAAACACCTGGTCATTTTGTTATGCATTGTTATGCATTCATAAATACCTTAGCAAGTGGAACTGTCCCCTTCAGTCGAGTGGCTGCGGTCTCAAAATCTGGGGCTAGTTTCTTACAATGTCCACACCTGAACAGCAATTAAACATACAGTAGATTAGTGTAGATATAACGCAAGGAATGGAATCAGAATCAAGGAACAGGCAATGCAATTGATAACATAGTTATGCGTGGGTAGAAATGTGTTATACCTGTAAAACGCATAAGCAAATGGGGGTTTTAAAGAAATCATATTGACCAAGGTAATTAGATCTTTTTTTTTTTTTTTTTACATAAAATTATGTATCTTTCGTCTCTCTGTGTTTCATTATTTTCCTTCAATTCTCAATAGGCTGAATGTATCTCACAGGAGAAAGCATCCGAGCGATTGAAACAGCGCCCCTCTGTCTTTCTACGGGTAGGCCATCTATTTAATTCTGTGAATGGTCCTGGCGCACCTATCAAATCCCATTGAGAGCATAAGTAATTGTCAGAAAAACTTGAATTGTTGCATCTTGATGTGTTGGCTAGCTAGCTAGCTAAAATTTGCAATTTTCTAAACACACACACACACACACACACACACACACACACACACACAGAAATCAGAACCATGGACAGCCACATCATATTTAGCTCACTTTGATTGGACTAAATCGTTTTTGGTATCTTTAGTTGTCACTGTATAAGACTAAGCAGAGGTGATTTGATGATGTTGAAATGTTGAAGCTGAAATGGTGCTGGAATAGTGGAGGCAGCTCTTGTTTTCTTTGCGACTTGCTGTAACTCTGTGATTCTAAATCAATAGTTGTTTATTGTTCCGAAAATATCATAAACATTAACTTGTTTGACCATGCTGTAGGTCATGTAACTGTATGATACTGTACATGCTATATGCACTTCACTGGACAGAGGTTGTTATCCGGGTTTGTGATAAACAAACATGTGGTTGAATTTATTCTGCCACTGTGTCTTCTTATTGTTTCGCATTTAGCATATAAATGAACAGGATTTATAAAGCAAACAACGCGCAATTATCATAACACGTAGGTTGTAATATACTTTGGCAAATATGGCCATCTTCTAGCTAGCTACTTGCCTTGAGCTTGGCAGCTGATTGCTGATACTGAGAATATAGCTAGCTAGCTAACATTAGCTGTTAGCTGACTAACGGAACATGTCTTGGACAGTTGCCTAGCCGATAACAGTTACTACACTTACATATTTGCCTAAAATGACATTGTATGTCTAGAAATGACAATGGATATAGACATAAAGGAACGTTTAATTTGTATTTTCTCTCACCATGGAGCGTAGAATTTCACTAGCATGGTCTCGTGCTCCACAGCCAGGTAATCGAAATCCCCGTCCCCTAACTCGAGCACATCACCCCGTGCGACTACCGCTCCAGAAAAGATGAGAACCGATAACAAGAAAGGAGGGACGAGCGACAAAAAGGAAGCCATAATTCTAAATACTTCAAGTGAACAGAATCTTCAAATGAAATACAGAAACATAAAAGAACCCTTATGCTGTGAAGACCCTCACGGTCACCTGCCGGCGCCTCTCCTGAAAAAAAAAAGGTTGAGTAGACAACTGGGAGGTGGGACATAAACAGAATATGCCGGAAACTGGTCTTGTCATTGGTCGAGGAGGACATACGTTGATGCGATGTAAGTAGTACATTGGTCCACTTCGACCTCAATCATAGTACATCCTAGTCTACCATACATCACAGTAACTAATCATCAAGGCAGTTGTTTTTACTCGGATCTTCAGAGGGGTGTCCGGGGTCTAACCCCAGATAATTTTGGGGAGAAATGCTACACTGGTGACTTTTGAGGGGGGATACCAATCTCAAAACAGATGGTATATGATATTGCCATTGGAATACCACGTTCAAATATCAAAACAAATAATTATTTCCCTATAAAATATAACAAAAATTCATGGAAAATCACAAGCATATGCACATCCTACATTCCAAACATACCGCTTTTGATTACATGTTATGAATATGATTGGGCCAGTTTTCCAGACACAAATTAAACAGTCTGGAGTGGGTAACTGTACAGAGCAGTGGGCGGGTATTTGTACAGTGAATCATAACACATAACAGCAACACATCTTCATTTGTCATCCAAACTGGTAGCATTTCGGAATGCAGTCTGGCTATTAGGACATTTCTCATAACAATGAACTGTATGTACCTGACCTCCCATCTGGATTAAAAAAATGAAACTTTAGATTCCTGTTATGAGGCGTAGAGAGGCAGAAGAACAGACAGACGCAGCAGTGTTGGAGAAAACCTCTGAAAAGTTGGTCTGAGGTTTGTGCTCTTTCTACATATTATTTCATCTTCAGAAAGTTTTTAGAAAACCATTAAAGAAATTCATACAGGAAATATCAGGGTATTACACTATTTTAGGACTCTCCAACCCTGTTCCTGGAGAGCAACCTGTAGAGGGTTCTTTGTACA
Source organism: Thymallus thymallus (assembly GCA_023634145.1). Taxonomy (NCBI): domain Eukaryota; kingdom Metazoa; phylum Chordata; class Actinopteri; order Salmoniformes; family Salmonidae; genus Thymallus; species Thymallus thymallus. The sequence continues at coordinate 20,417,159 of CM042396.1, read as the reverse complement.
GTACCGATTTTTCTTTTATATTGAAACAAACTTGAACCTAGAAAATGACACAGACAACGGCTTCAGAGTATAAGTAAAATGCTTTAGTAATGCAATTACATGGCAGAAGTTTAGTACAGCATATGATAGTGTCTAGAACAATCTCTGCTTTTTAAAACTTCTCATTGGAAAATGACCTTCACAATAAAAAGATCTAAGCATCTTTCAACAAGATGTGCTTTCACTGTGTTCTGCAGTTGCCACATTTGATCAGAAAACCAGGCAGATAAGGCGTGAGGCCGACTGGAGGAGTAGGTGCGTGGGCAGCTTCTCCTGTCCAATAAGTGTCTGTATGGTACAGCTCAAAACAAGCTTTAGAGGAGACCTTGCAGTCAGTCTCTAACAATCACACAAGTACATAGGCATAGAGGGCACAATATGTTTTTAATCATGTAAGCTGTAACATGATATAAAATGTATTCCCCAACAAACCCTTCTGTAGATTTTCACCAGCTAATTATTAGAATCAATCGTGCTAGATTAGAGTTGGAGCGAATTGCGGTGGCATTCTGGTGGCATTCCGGTGGCATTCTGGTGGTATTCCGGTGGCATTCTGGTGGTATTCCGGTGGCATTCTGGTGGCATTCCGGTGGTATTCCGGTGGCATTCCGGTGGCATTCCAGTGGCATGTGTCCCTCGCAACCATGAAAAACACTAAAATTACAAATAGTTGCACATCATACGTTTTTGTTTATATTGAACTGTTTAGCAATGATAAAACATAATGCAAGTTCTTTATACTGCAACACTTTATGTTATAAGCAAATTGGCTTGACCCAGTGGTGATGAGTTATCCTCAAACGAACCATCCTGATCTTGCGAGGTTTTTTGTGTAGCGAAACAGAATGTAAGCTCATGAGATCAGGATGGTTCTTATGAGACTAGTGATGAGTAGAGTTGTTTTGGGGATTAAGAGATATCTATTAGTATTTAATATATTGCATAGATCAATTAAAAACAAAGGTTATTAAAACAATTTTTTTAAACAAATGTGTCCCTTAGTTTTATGTAATTAATGTTACTGCCTTAAAAAACTCAAATTATGTCAATTAGCCTATCAGAAGCTTCTAAAGCCATGACATCAATTTCTGTAATTTTCCAAGCTGTTTAAAGGCACAGTCATCTTAGTGTATGTAAACCTCTGACCCACTGGAATTGTGATATACTGAATTATAAGTGAAATAATCTGTCTGTAAACAATTGTTGGAAGAATTACTTGTGTCATGCACAAAGTAGATGTCTTAACCGACTTGCCAAAACTATAGTTTGTTAACATGAAATCTGTGGAGTGGTTGAAAAATGATTTTAATGACTTCAACCTAAGTGTATGTAAACTTACGACTTCAACTGTATATAGTATTTCAAGTTACTGCTGACACAAAATATTGTACATGGACAATAAAAGTACTGTATAGTATATGAATGTTGTAAATGATAACTTTTAACTCATTATTTAAAATAGTCTAACACTGTTCTTGAACCATCCATAACAAGGCCTACTTAATGGTTGGTGTCACAGTCATAATAATGTCATAGTATAGCAATAAAACTATCAATGAATGCAAATAAGTCGTGATTGTATAAAAAACATTATGTACACTTTATTCAAACAGTCATACTAGCACCAGCAAAGCATGCTTGACATCTCTAACTCGTCAGTATCAGTCAATCCACGTCATAATAAACACTACAGTTATCCCCTTTTTACGTTTCAGCTATTTAATTCAACAAGATGGTGCTATTGTCTACGCTGATTCTTACTGTGCAATTTGTCTCTTGACTGTGATTTGGAAGGCCCTCGAGCTCATCCAAATATTACTGGTAGCCCTACACAGCTCCAAGGCGTCTTGTACATCTTATGCACTTTTCTCCCTCATACATTCAAGAGGGATTGTATTTCACATTTTAGCACCTAATAACACTAGGAACCTCATGGCCTGAACACATCAACACATTAGCCTATGCATACCAGCACATAAACGTAGAGTCCTGGCCGCGTCTTAATAGACCTGCATTTGTGCCATCAGTAGTGTTGAGTCAGAGAGGAAGCACATTCAAGTCCTAACCAAGTTTTTAGACATTGGTCAAGTGCTCTTCCTTTTCTGTGGCTTGGACTGCAGTCTTGTCAGTCAAACTGACTTTAATTGTTATTACGGTACTGTTCCACTGGTGTTGGGTCCTGTTCAGTCTGGGTCTGGCTCTCTGCTGCTGGTTGGCTGCTCTGTGTCACTGACCTCCTCGCCGGAGCACACCCGCTTGGTGGAGGAGCGGAAAAGGCGCATGAGATCCTGGAAACGGGCACAAACCTAGAGGGAACACATTTAGGAGAGTTACGGTAAATTAATGAAATAGTTAGATCCTCCAACATGACTAGGCATAGTTGCATAGACGGAGGTGGTGCCATAACTAAGTGGAAAAGGACCCATGTCTGATCTGACTATTACTCTGTAGCAGCCTCTCTATAAGATAGATAGATAGATAGATAGATAGATAGATAGATAGATAGATAGATAGATAGATAGATAGATAGATAGATAGATAGATAGATAGATAGATAGATAGGTACTTTATTGAAGACACCACGCTTCTCTCTTACCTCATTGGCTGTCTTGTTGCCAAGTTGGGCGGAGATTGCTTCAAAGGTTATTTTATTTGCTCCCTTCTGCTGACAGGCGGTCAATATGGCACGGTCCGCCTCCCTGTTACAAACAACGAAAACAAATCAAGATTGTGAATTATCTATTTGGCAATATACCAGAATGATACAATACACTTTGCATCCCACTCCTTAAAGCGGTAATCAGAAGTTGTAAAATGCTGCAGGATGTGCCTGGAAAAATTTAACCACTCTCAAATTCATGGTCAACGCTATGGCTGCAAGAACTGACCATCCATGAGATCATAGTTGTAATAATGTTTTGATGCTTAACAGTGTTTGCTTACATTTACTTTGTTTACAAACATTGGAGCAAACAAGCTTATATTTTGGGTTCTGAGGATAGATGACAGTTTAACTAAGCTCGTGGCATTTAAGGTATATTCTTCAAGGTACAAAAACAATGATGTAGCAACTGCAGACTGCCCCTTTAAAATAGCATACAACAGAAGGGCAGTGGCTCTAACCTGGTCCAGAGGATGACTCTCTTTCCACTGGGTGTAAGCGAGATGTTTTTGGCACAGACTGAGCGCTCAGAGAGGATGTAGCGATCCCCTTCTTTCTCCTTGTCTGCTTCATCCTTCCTTACTTGATTGGCTTTTGGGGTTTTTGTGCCTTGGCATCTCTTAGGTTTATTTGCTGCTGATGACTTCTGGGAAGTGGAGTTTGTGTAGGTCCCATCACCACAGCCCCTGTTCTCAGTCTGACACTGCAGCGAGGGCCGTAAGTGGAGCTCGTTGAAAAACACCCAGAATTCCCCTTGCAGCTGGGTGTGACCTTGGAGAAGGTTGGCTACCTGAACCTTCATCTGAAAGATAGAGAAAGAGAGACAATCTCTCAGATATGATAAAACTATGACATTTCAATCCTATCTGCTTTGTTAGATATGATAATGATGTTGTACCACTGTTCTCTAAGACAAGAGTTAGAAAATTCTGCTCATGTGAGTGTGAACTCAATGTAACACGCCCTAGCACACCTCCTTGATCCCAGCAGGACTGAGAGTAGGGCCTCCTTGAAGGACGCTCACTATCTTGCAGTAGTGGGAGGAGTTTTCCCCAAAACTCAGCTCTAGTTGTCGTAGGAAGCGCCTGCTACGCTCAAATGCCTGCTGCTCTGCGAGCTACGGCAGGGGGAGGAGGAGAAGGAATATTAAGACTGAGCACTGTCTGTCACAAACTTAGTTAGTTTTGATGTATTCGCACACACAAAAAATGCAAAAATGCATGCGCGTGTGCACACGCGTAATGGACAAGTTTCAAAGTGTATAGGAGGCCTAGCCAGCACATACCAGTCCACACTCCTGGGCTTGTTCGGGATGGAGGAAGGCTGCAAAGTCTCGGAGCAGCTCCGGCCACTCGTTCAGAACAGGTTTTAGCCTCATGAAGAGTTCCACAGAGGTGTGCTCACCGACGTCCTGCTCAAACTCATAGAGTACCTCCAGAAACTCTTCCACGCGCCCCGGCACCTCCTGCAGGGCATGGCACACCTGGTCATCGAGAGCAAAATAGTTATATTTGCAGTAGGATTAAGGATTTCTTAAATCCTCTGTCGTCAGTTATATAAAATTGTGCCAATATTGTACAGTCACTAGGTACTATTATATTTATTTTACTGTTATACGAAAGGTGAAATCTTATAGTAAGTCGTTTATAATTTGTTACTATATTTAGAAAGCATGTCAGTAATTTCAATTTTTGTTGAATAGAAGGATAATAAAAAATAAATCACGATTTTTCATATTATTTGTACTATGTACTTGAGCTTGGGTCCTCAAAGTGAGTACACCTCAGCAATTATATATATATATATTTTTTTTTAAATACCAGAAAGGTGAGTTCCAGACCTTTCTAAAACTATGCAACAACAGTTATTGTTAATGACCATCTCATAAAACTGTAAATAGTGCAACAACGTATTGCATGTGATGCACTGCATGCAATCGCAAGCAGCCTTATTGTGGTTAGGCCATTAGGCCAGTAACCGAAAGGCTGCTGGATCGAGTCCCCGAGCTGACAAGGTAAAAATCTGTTGTTCTGCCCCTGAACAAGGCAGTTAACCCACTGTTCCCCAATAGGCCGTCATTGTAAATAAGAATTTGTTCTTAACTGACTTGCCTAGTAAAATAAAGGTTAAATAAAAATAAAATTGAATGCCACCCAGTCCATTTCAAATGTTTTTTTTGGCCAACTTCGCACAATGACAGGGCTGTTCATCAGAAATAAAATGTAGCCCATAGCCTTTGCAGCCTTTTAAGTGCCTTGGGTGCAAGAAATACGCTTTATAAATCAAATGTATTATTTACCCTGTTAAGATAATTCTGAGCGAAGGCTATTTCCTTCTTCTCCCTCAGGGGGTCGCTGTTGAGTAGGTAGTCATCGTCGTAGAGGATCGGTGGGTTTATGGACATCCCTTTGTTGCCGACTTCTCCCGTGTGATGCTGCTCGTGCCTTGAGCTGTGAGGGTTGGGGCTGCTACTATGGCAGCCTGGGAAAGACAAATCAATTCAAGCAGGTGTGGTTAGATGGGAGAAGAGCAGGAGGACTCCCTAATTCCAAATAGACCCCTAGGACTTTGTAGAAATCTGAAAGGATTTAATAGGTTTATGAAATATATCAATGCTATGTGCAGTGTTTCACCTATATGCACCGCCGCTGCCAAATCGTGGCCGCCACTGCAAAAAAACATATTTTTTATTTATAATGTAGATATATAGATGTATGCCCCAGGAAGACCCTATCCTACACCACTCTGCCACTGAAAAAAAATCGAAGGGAAAAACTGTATGTGGATTGGCGGGAAGCTAACCTGAGGGTATGCCTGATCGTTCACCCTCTTCCGAGTCCTCTGACCTCCCCCCTGACGCCAGCCATGACAGTTTCTCCATCGTCTCCTACAAGGAAAGATAACACACAAACCCAAACTATGAGATGTGTGATATGTGTAAAGAACTCGGTAAATACAATTGATTAACATGTTCATGTAATATCAACGTGTCGCATGACCTCACTCACCTGCAGCTCTGGCACGGACAACGTGGACTCCTCGGAGGCTGGTGACATAACTTCCTCTACCTCCTGATCTCGGTCTCCCCTTCCCTCCTCACCCTCCCGCCCTTCGTCCCCCATGTCCGACGGCCCAGGCGATAGGGTCAGCGTTATTTCCTGCCCCTCTGACCACTCCGTGGGGTCAACGGAGTCAACGCTCCCCGGGGGGCTAGCAGAGGACTCAGAAAGGGCCAGGAGGGGCATCCCAAAATCACCTCCATCTCCATCCTCCTCCCTGCCACAGTCCTCTTCCCTCTCATCCTCCTCATCACCCCCCTCTTCCTTCACCACTTCCTCTTCCTCCATTATAAATGTGACATAGTCATCCGGGGTCAGAGACGGGTCCAGGGCAGGGGGTTCCGGGGATGCTGAAGGCTGGGGCTGGCCCTCACTCTTCAGGCTGCTTTTGAGGTTCTTCGTCACCCGTCGGCTCGTCCTAGAGGATTTGTTCTTGAATTGTTTGATAGGAGTCGTAGTCGAGACAGAGGTTTCGGCACTAGTGGAGGCTGTTCGAATACTCATATGGGGCAACAATAGTAGGTTTGTGCCACTGTTGCAGGCCATGGTATTCAGGTTTGTTTGGGGAGGGTTTTTGTTGGGTGGAGGAGCTGGCAGCAGCCTGGGAAGCCTGTGGAGGTTGGCGAACGTGCTGAACTTCCACGCAACTAGGTCTTTGGCCAATGAAGCGGAATGTGACAGCCGGGAGGCCAACACCCTGGTGGAAGGGGCGGGACAAAGGACAGCTGCGGCCACTGGGGCAGGCAAATTGAGGATGACCTCCAGGGGCTTCTGGGAAGATTTGGTTTGAGGACTGAGGGGACGTTTCAGATGACGCTTAGTGGGATGCTGAAGAGAAGGCGGTTTGGATGTTGCAGGCTGGATGGGTTGCAGTTTGTGGTGGTCCATGCACTGCTGAATCACAGCACCTGTCTGAGAATTATTTTCTGAGCGTGTAGTTTCATTTCCCAGACTCTGGGTGGCACTGTGCGATACGGCCAGGGACAGCGAGAGGTCACAGGGTGGTGAACGGTGCCAGCGCCTGAAGCCGCAGCGTTGGAATGAAAGGCTGTAGGGGAGTTGGGGCGGGTAGCGAGTCCCGGGAGGGAAGCTGTAGTCCAAAGTTCTGGAGGAACTGAAGAGAACAGTGACGAGTGGGGCTTTCTTTGATTGACAGCCCGACATGGCTTCTGTTTCCGGCGAGCTGTTGAGTTCTCTGATTGCCTCGTAGATATAAGGCAAACTTCTCTGTAGGAACAGATCATTTATTTAAATCAATATGAACTATTTAGTTGGTTCCTGAAACGTCATCCTTTATCCGAAAGAAACTTACTTGTATCTTATCTTCACTGATACAAACAAACTTCCAGTCCAAAACAACCTTTATTGTTAGCAGATCTGACAATAAAAAGTGTGTGCAATACAGTGGAAGCTCCCCTAGGACAAATGGAAGGCTAGGTGGCCAATATAGTTTCTAACTATCCTAGGTGTTGATTTGGGTTTGGGACCAGGCAGTAGTATTCTAAGTGTAGTTGGTACCCTCAGCCATCCGGGCATGGCTCTCTCCTCTCTCTCCACTGAGGGGCGCAGGTCACCCGGCTTCACTCGGTCACAGGCCACTGGCATGGGATGGACCACCTTCTGGAGCCGGTAGGCCTTTAAAAAAAAAAAATACATGGGGAGAGGCGTTTTTTTTAGGTCCATTCCTTCTTATTGTTTATGGTCAACGCTAATGGTAGCTGAGTATTAATTCATGTTTGGGGCTATGTGGACAAATCTCGAGTGTGGATCGCAATCTCACCAAGCCTATAGAACAGGAAACTAGTAAACAACTAACTAGAAACTAGTAATTTAGAACATTTGTGTGAACTATCCCAAACTATAAAACAGTCCCCCCAACACATTTACTTTAGTAATACTGTATAATTTATAGATCCGGGTCCTACCTTGATGACGTTGTTGGGATGGGTGGGTTTAGACTTCTCCACAATGTGGTCACGGAGCTGAGAGACCCTCTTGGCGTGGAGCAGGTAGCGACACAGGAGCTCCTTGGGCTGGAGGGTCTCCCCCAGGTTCCTCAGGCCCAGGACGATCAGGCTAGAAAAACAAGATGGGAGGTGATATGGACTATATGAGTGTGACTTCTTAACACTCATAAAAAAGCATACAGAAATAAAATTAATTTTAGATTCCAAGTTTACATACTACGGAAACAAATTAGTTTAGGACAAGGTGTGCAAATAAAATAGCATATATACTGAACAAAAATATAAACCCAACATGAAGTGTTAGGTCCCATGTTTCATGAGATTAAATAAAAAATCCCAGAAATGTCCCATACACACAAAAAGCTTATTTCTTTAAAATGTTCAGCACAAATTTGTTTACATCCCTGTTGCCAGAGGATCCTTTGCCAAGATAATCAATCCAGCTGACAGGTGATCAGGTGAACAGCATGATCATTAAACAGGTGCACCTTGTGCTGGGGATAATAAAAGGCCACAGATGTCTCAAGTTTAGAGGGAGTGTGCAATTGGCATGCTGACTTCAGGAATGTCCACCAAATAATTTAATATTCATTTGTCTCAGAAGTCGCCTACAACGTCGTTTTAGAAAAGTTGGCAGTGTGTCCTACCGGCCTCACAACCGCAGACCGCGTGTATGGAGTTGTGTGGGCGAGAGGTTTGCTGATGTCAATGTTGTGAACAGAGTGCCCCAAGGTATCTGTGACCAACAGATGCATATCTGTATTCCCAGTCATGTGAAATCCATAGATTAGGGCCTAATTAATTTATTTCAACTGACGGATTTCCTTATATGAACTGTAACTCAGTAAATATTATGAAATTGTTGCATCTTGCGTTTATATTTTTGTTCAGTATAATATGGCCATTCTATGAGGAATCAGATACAATATGGAGGTTAAAACATTTGGGCATTACATTGGAATTAGAAAAGGTCATTCTTACCAGTCCTCTCCTGCGGTGAACATGCTGACGGAGCGGGCGGAATGCAGGGCTGGGTCCAGGCTGACATGGGGCAGTAGCTCAGGGTACAGGAACACCGGCCGCGTGGCAAACAGCCATGCCAGCTGGGGCGGCATCGTCGGGTGCTTCCGGACTGGCAACGTGGTAATACAAAACAAACCAGTTAGTTCCAGAGAAATTAATAAAAAATAAATGAGTCAAAATATTTTCAACTGAGACAGGTATGTTAAATGGAGTAAATTAGAAGTGGTCTTTACCTCATCAATTTGACTATCATCATGGCTCTCATGCATGCACACGCTTACCTCTCCTGCATGTTCGTGGCTCGTTAGGGGCTTCTTGGTACGGGATTGGGGACAGTCTGAGCTCCTCCAGTAGTGACAGTGCCCCCTGTAGGTTACAGGCTCTGAACACACTGGTGAAGCCTGGCTCCACTGGGCCCCGGGTCAAATCCCCACGCTGTGCAAACATCTGTAACTCCATCTGTGAGTGTGAGAGCGAGAGAGAGAGCGAGAGCGAGAGCGAGATGGTGGGAGTATCAGAGAGTGAATAAGAGTATGTTTATAAGTTGGTGCAGCTAAAGGCACTAGCGAAAGTGTGTGTGTTAGTATGTTTCTCTCTCACCAGGTACTGCTTGGTGGTGGCAGCGTCGCTCTGCAGTGCAGCTACCGGGCTGGTCAACATGTGGACCTGCGTCAGGAGCTGGACATGCTGCAGATGGTGAAAAAGAGTCATTACCGACCGAAAAACAAACAAAGGTTATCTTCACTGTGGATCCTTGACCAGGATTTCACTACCTAGGTTTTGATTTAGATGTTTTTGTTTGTTTTGACCAGGTTTGTCTCATTGAGATAAAAGCTCAATAACAAAATATAGAGCACAAAGCAGGGTTCGGGTCAATTCCAATTTCATTTGAAATACCAATTAAATTCACTCATGAAGTGGAGAATTTGCGTTGAATTCAATTTGAATTGGTACTGAATTTGTAAAATCATTTCATTTAACTTTTTTTGTAAAAAAAGGAGCTCAGAATCGAACCCACAACCCTGGCGCGTCATGCTCAACCAACTGAGCCACACAGAACTATCTTTGGAATTGAATTGGAATTCAATAATTGTAAATTTCCCAGTTAATTCAATTAATGCACTTAGTATAAGACATTTACTGCAGTATTTGTTTTGGATTATTTCAACATGTATTCCTATATGTCCAGTATAGCTAGTCTGTCCGAATAGTGACATCATCAGGCTGAAAGCCTGAGGGAATTGAATTTGACTTTTGTGGAATTGTTGGGGATAATATTGAATTGGGAATAGAATTCTTAGAATTTAGGAATTTAATTATGTCTGAATTCAAAGACTAATCTGGAAGTCGAATTTAATTAAATTATTTTACAGGGAGAGGTAATTGAATTAGAATTGAATTTGTGGAATTAACCCCAACCCTGACACAAAGACAAAGACCCCAGACCTGCTGGACTTGCTGCTCCAGCTGGAGTCTTTGGCGGTGGGAAAGGGTGGGGGTGAATGGAGGCGGGGGCTCCTGGGGCTTGGTGATGAGGCCCCTGGGGGCCAAAAGGCCCTGGCTCTCCAGCAGGGCCCGGTGATGCTTAATGGCTTCCAGCTGCTCCTTCACCGTACGGTAGGGCCCTGCCGTCACCTCTGCCATGGGGTCCTCCAACCTAGGGATCAAAGGTCAAACTGGGTCAGCTATACAGAGGTCAAATCAGAGGAGGTTGAAAGTTGTGACTGGGTGGGTGAGTTGAAGGTATAAAGGTTGTGATTAGAGGTTGAAGATTGACATCAATATACAGAATTCAGTTTTGCAACTGAACTAAATGAGAATGTTATTCACTATTTATTCCTTGTGTCACTATTTCTATTTTTGTATCTTTATCTCTGCGTTGCTGCAAAGGACCCATAAGTAAGCATTTCACTCTTAGTCTACATCTGTTGTTTACAAAGCATGTGACAATTACATTTGTATTTGATAATTGGAATTATACTTGTGAAGACAGTGTAACAAACAGCAGAACAGTGTGTATATGAAGCACTTAAGTGTGTGGGTACACTAACGGGATATCTGGCGGGGTGTTGAAGATGGGCGTCCCTAGGCCAGGTGCCTCTTCCTCCCTCTCCTCCTCTTCCTCGTGTCCCTCCCCATCTTGCTCCTGAGCAGTCAGCTCATCCTGGAACTGGAGCGCACACAGACAGACAGAGATACAGACAGACAGAGAGAGATACAGACAGACAGACAGACAGACAGACAGACAGACAGACAGACAGACAGACAGACAGACAGACAGACAGACAGACAGACAGACAGACAGAGAGAGAGACAAAGATACAGAAAGAGAGACAGAGACACAGACAGAGAGAGAGATACAGAGAGAGAGATACAGAGAGACAGAGACAGAGAGAGATACACAGACAGATACAGAGAAATTAACTATACATAGACAACATACCAAAAACAGAGAAGTAAAGTAAGGACATAGGGGTGTTTGGAGGGAAAGAGAAAGAGAGGGGGACAAAAGAAAAGACAACATCTAACATAGATAATATCTTACCGTCTCAAATAACTCCTCCATCAACTGGTTCACTTCCTTTTCTGAAAATAATTAAAATAAAATTGGAGATGAGGGTCAAAGCCTGACATAGTCACAGCCTAGATAAGTTGACTCCATCTCTTGGCTGCTAGGCAGCCCTGTCCCTAGGATCCCCATGGTAACGAACTTGTGATGCGGACGGCTCGGTCGTTACGGTAATCCTCCACGTCGGGTTCGTCGATCTCCGCCAGGAAGTTATACTCAGGGTCGTCATCATCATCATCGCCTTCTTCTAAAAAAGAGGAAGAGAGAGAACATAGAGAAAAATGATCAGTGCAAGAGTGAGTAAGTGAGAAGTAGGACTATCTATTATATACACTGAGTATACAAAACATTAATAACACCTGCTCTTTCCATGAGACTGGCCAGATGAATCCAGGTGAAATATATGATCTCTTATTGATGTAATTTGTTAAATCCACTTCAATCAGTGTAGATAAAGGGGAGGAGACAGGTTAAATAAGGATTTTTAAGCCTGGAAACATGGATTGTGTATATGTGGCATTCAGAGAGTGAATGGGCAAGACAAAATATATAAGTGCCTTTGAACAGGGTATGGTAGGAGGTGCCAGGACGCACCGGTTTGAACTGCAACACTGCTGGGTTTTTCACGCTCAACAGTTTCCTGTGTGTATCAAGAATGGTCTACCACGCAAAGGACGTCCAGCCAACTTGACACAACTGTGGGAAGCATTGGAGACAACATGGGCCAGCATCCCTGTGGAACGCTTGACACCTTGTAGAGTCCATGCTCCAATGAATTGAGACTGTTCTGAGGGCAAAAGGGAGGTGGCAACTCAATATTAGGAAGGTGTCCTTAATCTACACGGTAGATGGGTAGATGCTAGGGGTGGATTTGGAATTGAGCAGCGCACACACACACCACCCCCTCACCATCGTTGTACATGTCAGAGGTCATGATGCCCTGCAGCCAGTTGGTCCACTCTGGGTCCTCGGGGGCGGAGCCACACCCGTACATGTCGGGCGTGATGTCGGGGGCGCGGAGCTCTGCCTCCAGCTGGCCCATGGGGACATCCCGGAGGGGCCTCTTGGAGCGGGTACGACACGCCATCAGACCGTCCGCCAGGGGTGGCTGTGAGAAGGGGAGAAAGACAGCGGGTGGTGGAGGGAGAGGAATAGGGGAACAAACATATGAAAGACAACATGGAAAGAGGGAGGGGGGAAAGGGAGAGAGAAAGCTGGAGGTTAGCAGTGCATTTCTTTGGACAAGTTCAGGTAGTACCTCTGGTTTCACGTTTCAAAATGTTTTTCCCCCTATTTCAAGCATACTGAACAGGACCCAGAAATCTCTCTCTCATTCCATTTTATATCTAAGAGCACCGCATTGATGGGTTGTGTCTAGAGGTGATTGTCATTGCACATAATTGCCGGTCTCACGGTAATGGACCGTTAATTAACAAACACATTTAGAATGTCCTGGCTTGCACGCATAGCCTACAAGCCACTGATGCAGACCTTTGGAACATCTACATTTTAAAAAGTATAATAAATCAATGTAATATAGCCTACACCATCACAATAAATCCATTATTTATTTTAGACAGGTCTAAAGAAACATGATATGAAGAAAATGTAGTCTATTTTAGAAGAACAGAATAGCACACAGATTTCCTTATGTTAGGCCCTGATCTGGCTATGCCATATGGCTGTGGGCTACACTAGTTAATTTAGCAGACAAGATCTACTTAATCTTAAAATTGAACATAGTTGAATAAAATAGAAAGGATATTTTCTCGAAACGATTTGGGGCAGTGCGCATATGCGGCTGTTCTGTGTTGAGCGTTTAACAAAGAAACAAGTACTCCTATATGCTTAATTTAGAGTTATTTATGTAAGAAATGATACAAATGTTGGACTATATGTTTTGATTTTTAATACATTGTAAGGCTGCACGATGTGACTAAAGATGATTTGAAAAAAGTTGCATGAAAGGCATGAGCTCTGCTTGGTTTTTTTGCGCAGGCTGTACACGCTTCATCAGTCTCTCATTCACAATAACTTGATAATGCCTCGAATTTCCCAGTTATTGCGAGTGTAGCGAAATGCTTGTGCTTCTAGCTACGACAGTGCAGTACTATCTAACAATAATGTCTAACAGTTTCACAACATATAACACACATAAATCTAAGAAAGGATTGACAATATACACATACAGTCATGGCCAAAAGTGTTGGCACCCCTGAAAGTATTTCTCACAGAAAAGTATTGAAATTACACGTTTTGCTATACACATGTTTATTTCCTTTGTGTGTATTGGAACAACACCAAAAAACAGAGGAAAAAAAGCTAATTTGACATAATTTCACACAAAACTCCAAAAATGGGTCGGACAAAATTATTGGCAACCTTTCAAAATTGTGGATAAATAAGTTTGTTTCAAGCATGTGATGCTCCTTTAAACTCACCTGGGGCAAGTAACAGGTGTGGGCAATATAAAAATCACACCTGAAAGCAGATAAAAAGGAGAGAAGCTGACTCAGTCTTTGCATTGTGTTTCTGTGTGTGCCATGGAGAACAGAAAGAGGAGAAGAGAACTGTCTGAGGACTTGAGAACCAAAATTGTGGAAAAATATCAACAATCTCAAGGTTACAAGTCCATCTCCAGAGATCTAGATGTTCCTTTGTCCACAGTGCGCAACATGATCAAGAAGTTTGCAACCCATGGCACTGTAGCTAATCTCCCTGGACGTGGACGGAAGAGAAACATTTATGAAAGGTTGCAACGCAGGATAGTCCGGATGGTGGATAAGCAGCCCCAAACAAGTTCCAAAGAAATTCAAGCTGTCCTGCAGGCTCAGGGTGCATCCGTGTCAGCGCAAACTATACGTCGACATTTGAATGAAATGCTATGGCAGGAGACCCAGGAGGACCCCACTGCTGACACAGAGACATAAAAAGCAAGACTACAGTTTGCCAAAATGTACGTGAGTAAGCCAAAATCATTCTGGGAAAACATCTTGTGGACAGATGAGACCAAGATAGAGCTTTTTGGTAAAGCACATCATTCTACTGTTTACCGAAAACGGAATGAAGCCTACAAAGCAAAGAACACAGTACCTACAGTCAAATATGGTGGAGGTTCAAAGATGTTTTGCTGCCTCTGGCACTGGGTGCCTTGACTCTGTGCAAGGAATCATGAAATCTGAGGATTACCAAAGGATTTTGGGTCGCAATGTAGGGCCCAGTGTCAGAAAGCTGGGTTTGCGTCCGAGATCATGGGTCTTCCAGCAGGACAATGACCCCAAACATACTTCAAAAAAGCACCCAGAAATGGATGGCAACAAAGCGCTGGAGTGTTCTGAAGTGGCCAGCAATGAGTCCAGATCTAAATCCCATTGAACACCTGTGGAGAGATCTTAAAATTGCTGTTGGGAAAAGGCGCCCTTCCAATATGAGAGACCTGGAGCAGTTTGCAAAAGAAGAGTGGTCCAAAATTCCGGGTGAGAGGTGTAAGAAGCTTATTGATGGTTATAGGAAGCAATTGATTTCAGTTATTTTTTTCCAAAGGGTGTGCAACCAAATATTAAGTTAAGGGTGCCAATAATTTTGTCCGGCCCATTTTTGGAGTTTTGTGTGGTAATTATGTCAAATTTGCTTTTTTTCCTGTTTTTTCTGTGTTGTTCCAATACACACAAAGGAAATAAACATGTGTATAGCAAAACATGTGTAATTTCAATACTTTTCTGTGAGAAATACTTCATTTTCTGGAAAAGTTTCAGGGGTGCCAACACTTTTGGCCATGACTGTATGTCAGGGTGGCATTGGACTAAGATCCAGTGGAATAGTAAGCTTTAAAGTATATAATATACACATAAGAGATTGGTGATGCAGTATGTAAACACTATTAAGTGACTAAGATACTGAGAATAGTATAGCGTACAGTTAGACATATGAGATGAGTAGTGCATGATACAGAAACATTATTAAAGTGACTAGTGTTTCATTCCTTAAGTGGCTGGTGCTTCCTAATCTCAAATCAAATGTTATTGATCACATACACATGTTAAGCATACTGTATGTTAATGCGGGTGTCGCGAATTGCTTGTGCTTCCAGTTCTGACAGTGCAGTATATCTAACAGTAGGAATTAATTAGGCCTATATACATAAGGACTAGCGGCATGGACTAAGATACAGTAGAAGAATATTGAATACAGTATATACATATGAGATGGGGAACACATATGTAAACATTGTTTAAATGACTGATACCAAAGGATAGTAGTATAGAATACAGTATACATATGGGATGAGTGATGCCAGATATGTAAATATTATAAACATTATTAAAGTGGCTAGTGTTCCATACCTTAAAGTGACCCGTGATTTCTAGTCTGTGCCTCTAGGCAGCAGCCTCTAATGTGCTAGTGGTGGCTGATTAGCTGTCTGATGACCTTGAGGTAGAAGCTGTTTTTCAGTCTCTCGGCTTTGATGCACCTGTACTGACCCCGCCTTCTGGATGACAGCGGGGTGAACAGGCAGTGGCTTGGGTGGTTGATGTCATAGAAAGCTAATGGGATCAATCACTCTGTTTTCTTGCGCAATTGCAAAGCCAATAGAACTGTTGCCCAACATATGAGCTCATGGGCTCTCATGCATTGATGTCAGAGTGATTAAAAGGGACAATAGAGTGCTGAGTACCAGGCAGTTAGCAAGTTTTGTAGGCTACTAATGACCAGCAGTATCAGAGCTTGGAGAAGCACTGTGACTAAACGGTCACCGTGAATGTGACTGCAGTCATGACTCGTGAACTATTTTGAAGATGCATTTATTCAACATAATGAATATTGATATCTTCAAAAGTACCCTTTTTGATTTGGCTTATTTTTAGACCTACTGTTTGGAACAATATACTCTTCAAACATGTCACATTTCCAGAGCGGGCTCTCTGGTACTTTTGAAGGGCTGAACCATTTTATTACATTGAAATTGTCATTATAGGTCATTAACCAATTACAGCCAACTGCACATTCAGCAAATCACCAGCAGAGGGAGTTCCCTTTGAATCCATTTCCACATTCACTGTGTTGGTGGTGCTTATGTTTTTATTTAACCAGGCAAGTCAGTGAGTAACAAATTCTTATTTATAATGACGGCCTACTGGGGCACAGTGGTTTAGCTGCCTTGTTCAGGGGCAGAACGACAGATTATTTACCTTGTCAGCTGTTCAGGGGATCCAGCAACCTTTCAGTTACTGGCCCAACACCCTAACCACTAGGCTACCTGCCGCCACAAAATCACATCAGAACTTCAAAATTAGGCTAGCACAAGCCCACTGGAAATTTGCTTTACTTGTATATTGTTCCAAACAATATGTTTTAAAATTAACAGAACCAAAAAGGGTACCTTTGAGATATGAATATTAAAATGAATAAATTAATGTGAAAATGTGTATTTCAGAATCTAGACATTCTCCATATATTTTAGAGCACACTATAAGGAGTATCACGTACGGTTCACAGATCATACGGTCTTACAGGACGTATGCACAGTATAGGTCTAAAAACAGCCTAAAATGGCCACTTACATCATGATTTTCAAAAAAAATGGTTTGTGATACAAATGTAAAAAGCATGTCAAACATCATTCCTCCCAATGATGTTTCTACGTGAGAATTTCCAGAACAATCTGAGATAGCAAAAATATTTTCGGCCTATCCTGCCATGGAATCGCCCTGGTACCTGGTAGGGCTCCAGGCAGACGGGGCCGATGGCCAGCTCCTCCTCCACGGCATTGAGCTTCTCCAGGAAGCTGAATTCTAGAGGGGTCCTGGTGGTATAGAATCCCTGGGGGCCAGATGAGGAGCTTGGCTGGGGGGGAGGGGGAGGGCCCATGGGGACAACCTCTACCCTCAGGTGTCTGGACCTGCTGCGATGAACCTGGGAGGAAATTTTTTTTTTTATGTTTCATGAGATATCAACATTGAAATGTATCTCACAATAATATATTATGCTATTTACAAAAAGGTAATATTCTGTATTTTATTAATTTTACATAAATTAAATAATGTTTTACATATAGGTTATTGCTTGAGATAAAAATAGGAATATTGAAAATTGTATTGAAGTGTGTGTCACCTGCACGGGGCTGCAGCTCCTGTCGTCGTCCCACTCTGTGTGTACTTTCCTGTGGAAGCCTCCTCTGGTTCCCCTCGGAGACGAGGCAGTGCTTTCCATGTCACTCTCCTGAAATGTCTACAACACGCACAAAGTTCAATAAAGTCATTTCAAAATATAGAGATGCATGTTCTATTTAATTAATGTATTGACATATGCAATCATAATGTATCTATGACCACTTACAATAATTTATTGTTGGCATTCTAAAAGGTGATAAAGCTGAACCACTGTTTCAATTTTAAACCACAACAATGACTCTGTAAGCATGATGAATGACTCACAATGTATGCAAAAAAAAAACACTCTCACTCCACAAGCTGACACAAAGCCCAATCCTACGAATCTCTTACATCTTCCGCTGTCTCGTCCTCCTCCTCTTCGTCGGGGCAGTACTCTTCATCAGAGGAGTCTTCCTCCGCTAATTGAATGTCCACAAACTGTTGGGCCTGAAAATAAACAGACAAGCACCTCAGTCCTTTCTAGTACGTTACCATACTTTCCAGTCAGGTAATGATTGTTTGATACTACTTTAATAGCAGTACGATGATGGTACCTTCTCTTTATTGACCTTTTTGATGGGGGAGATGTTCCAAGTGGGAATTACCTGAAATGACACAAAGATTGAATTACAAGAGACTCAATAGCAAACCATGACAAATCTAAATTTACGCTGAAACGCACACACCAAAGGCAATGAACTCACCACTCCTTTTTCTACCACCTCCTTGAATTTGGAACGTGTCATCTTGGGCTCCTAAGAGGTAGATGAGAAAGATGTTGAATGAAAGTGTGCACAGAGACTTTAACTTATTCATTCTCAACTGAAAAAGTCTTCATTTGGACATGGAAATGCAATGGTTGACACTCACAAAGACAGGCACGGCCTCCGTCTCATTGATGGCGGCTTTCATCATGGCCACCACATGCTCATTGGTGATCACTTCCTGTGGTTCAAAGGTCAAAAAGGTTTCAAACCAGGCTTACAATCAGCCTGTCTGTATTTGTCTGTCAGTCTATGTGTACTATATGTGAGGTTGTTGGCAAATTGCTATAGTAGTAATTCAACGCTTCCACAGACATTGGCTAGGGTGCAGCCATCGGCCCCCTCTGCACTCACGTGAATGATGTTGCGGACGTTGGCGGTGGTAAGGTTGTGTTGTCTGGACTTGTTCTCCAGCTCACGGTCCAGCTCCCTGTCAATCTCCACCTCGGGACCAGCTCCTTCCTGCTGTCCGTCCACCACCTCTCCGTCCGCAGCTCTCTTCTTCCTCTTTACCCCTCCCTTCTTCATGCTGCCCCTACGTCCCCCATCATGCCTGTCATCTGAGAGCGTCAGAGAGAGAGAGAGTCAGTCAGTCAGTCTCGCACTCCTAGAGTATGCTTTACTCATGCTATAAAAAAGAAAATGGTTAACTGAGCCAACTCATTTGCAGACCAGGTCCTGCTCTGAGGTCATTCTGTGCACTGTTCCTAACCTTGTTCATGTTGTATACAAGATGCGAGTACTGTTTCAGGATCAGTTGCTAAGGGTGGCCAGTTAATAGATATAGGTTTTCCTCACCCATAGTGATGACCAGTTCTGTATCTGTATCCTCTCCTGTCTGAGGGTGGTACTGTGCAGGGCTGCAGTGGACGGCCTCCTCTTCATCCTCTACCTGACCTGGAGAGCCTGCAAAGACAACATCCCCACTTATTGACATACATACATACATACATACATACATACATACATACATACATACATACATACATACATACATACATACATACATACATACATACATACATACATACATACAGTGGGGAGAACAAGTATTTGATACACTGCTGATTTTGCAGGTTTTCCTACTTACAAAGCATGTAGAGGTCTGTAATTTTTATCATAGGTACACTTCAACTGTGAGAGACGGAATCTAAAACAAAAATCCAGAAAATCACATTGTATGATTTTTAAATAATTAATTTGTATTTTATTGCATGACATAAGTATTTGATCACCTACCAACCAGTAAGAATTCCGGCTCTCACAGACCTGTTAGTTTTTCTTTAAGAAGCCCTCCTGTTCTCCACTCATTACCTGTATTAACTGCACCTGTTTGAACTCGTTACCTGTATAAAAGACACCTGTCCACACACTCAATCAAACAGACTCCAACCTCTCCACGATGGCCAAGGCCAGAGAGCTGTGTAAGGACATCAGGGATAAAATTGTAGACCTGCACAAGGCTGGGATGGGCTACAGGACAATAGGCAAGCAGCTTGGTGAGAAGGCAACAACTGTTGGCGCAATTATTAGAAAATGGAAGAAGTTCAAGATGACGGTCAATCTCCCTCGGTCTGGGGCACCATGCAAGATCTCACCTCGTGGGGCATCAATGATCATGAGGAAGGTGAGGGATCCGCCCAGAACTACACGGCAGGACCTGGTCAATGACTGGCTAGGCCACTCCAGGACCTTGAGATGCTTCTTACGGAGCCACTCCTTAGTTGCCCTGGCTGTGTGTTTCGGGTCGTTGACATGCTGGAAGACCCAGCCACGACCCATCTTCAATGCTCTTACTGAGGGAAGGAGGTTGTTGGCCAAGATCTCGCGATACATGGCCCCATCCATCCTCCCCTCAATACGGTGCAGTCGTCCTGTCCCCTTTGCAGAAAAGCATCCCCAAAGAATGATGTTTCCACCTCCATGCTTCACGGTTGGGATGGTGTTCTTGGGGTTGTACTCATTCTTCTTCTTCCTCCAAACACGGCGAGTGGAGTTTAGACCAAAAAGCTCTATTTTTGTCTCATCAGACCACATGACCTTCTCCCATTCCTCCTCTGGATCATCCAGATGGTCATTGGCAAACTTCAGACGGGCCTGGACATGCGCTGGCTTGAGCAGGGGGACCTTGCGTGCTCTGCAGGATTTTAATCCATGACGGCGCAGTGTGTTACTAATGGTTTTCTTTGAGACTGTGGTCCCAGCTCTCTTCAGGTCATTGACCAGCTCCTGCCGTGTAGTTCTGGGCTGATCCCTCACATTCCTCATGATCATTGATGCCCCACGAGGTGAGATCTTGCATGGTGCCCCAGACCGAGGGAGATTGACCGTCATCTTGAACTTCTTCCATTTTCTAATAATTGCGCCAACAGTTGTTGCCTTCTCACCAAGCTGCTTGCCTATTGTCCTGTAGCCCATCCCAGCCTTGTGCAGGTCTACAATTGTATCCCTGATGTCCTTACACAGCTGTTTGATTGAGTGTGTGGAGTCCGTTTGATTGAGTGTGTGGACAGGTGTCTTTTATACAGGTAACGAGTTCAAACAGGTGCAGTTAATACAGGTAATGAGTGGAGAACAGGCGGGCTTCTTAAAGAAAAACTAACAGGTCTGTGAGAGCCGGAATTCTTACTGGTTGGTAGGTGATCAAATACTTATGTCATGCAATAAAATGCAAATTAATTATTTAGAAATCATACAATTTGATTTTCTGGATTTTCGTCTCTCACAGTTGAAGTGTACCTATGATAAAAATTACAGACCTCTACATGCTTTGTAAGTAGGAAAACCTGCAAAATCGGCAGTGTATCAAATACTTGTTCTCCGTACTGTATATATTATATATATATCAATTGCTTTGGTAGGACTAGGGCTGTCACAACATTTCGTCAGCCGGTGATAGTCTAGCAAATAACCGTCGGTCTCCCGGTAATTAACAAACACATGTAGCATCTCCTGGCTTGCACATATAGCCTACACCTTCACAATAAATCCATTATTTATTTTAGACAGGTCTAAAGAAGCATGATATGAAAAAAATGTAGTCTATTTTAGAAGAACAGAATAGCACACTGAGATTTCCTTATGTTAGGCCCTGATCTGGCTATGCCATATGGCTGTGGGCTACACTAGTTCATTTAGCAGACAAGATTTGCTCAGAATTCCATGAAGAAAACATTTGAACAAAGCTGAATAAAATAGAAAGGATATTTCCTCCAAACTATTTGAGGGAGTGTGCACATGCGGCTGTGATTAGCGGTTAACAAAGAAATAGGTATTCCTATAAGCTTAATTTAGAGTTATTAATATAACTTTAGTTGTTCTACAAATGTTGGGCTATATGTTTTGATTTGTAATACTTTGTAAGGCTGCATGATGAGACTAATGATGATTTGAAGAAAAGTTGCTTGAAAGGCATGAGCTCTGCTTTGTTTTTTGCACAGGCTGTACACACTTCATCAGGTCACTCACTCATAATTTGACAAGTACTTCACAATGTATAGAATTTCACGGTGTCATCCCCTTTGTGTGGCCATAATGCCCTTCTCCCCGAATGTTGCGCGCTCCATCACGTGATCGGGTCTTTCTCATAGGCTACAAGTGAAGACAGACACATCCGGGACGCAACTGCACGCGTCCTTATCCAATTCCAAGGTACATTGAAGATATTGGAAGAACTGTCCACATTTACTTTTCGTCAGCCAACAAGATAAGTAGGCGTAACGAACAGCAAAAGCCTATGTCAATCTACTATCCCCCATAGTACAAAGGTTGACGTATTATATTCTGTGCGAGAAATAAATATTCCAAACATAGTCTGGGATTGATAGATCCCAAATTAATATATGTGTGAAATTTGTTTTGATTTAGAATGGACCATTATCACTGGGACAGCGGGGAAAAATACATGTCATCTATGCACTTAAATAGCGAATGGAGGACGCTTTTCCCCGTGGTTAATTTTCATGCCAGCCAGGTAGGCTATACTCCTGTTGTAAAGATATGCAATGTGTATAATTTTAGGAAAGTTGAGAAATAAATATAGTACGTCTAGCTTATAGAAATCTGATCCAACTATTTTTAATAGAGGCCATCACTCTGTTTTCTTGCGCAATTGCATAGCCTATTGAAATCTTGCGCAACATGAGGTCAGGGGCTCTCATCAATTGTTTGATTAGATTTTCAAATACATTTGCATTGATGTCAGAGTGATTAGAGGGACAATAGAGTGCTGAGTACCAGGCAGTTAGCAAGTTTGGTAGGCTACTAATGACCATCAGCAGCATCAGAGCTTGGAGAAGCCTAATTACCGTGACTAAACGGTCACGTGGAAGTTGACTGCCTTCATGACTCGTGGCCACTGGTGTGGCGGTAATACAGTCACCGCAACCGCCCTAGGTAGGACACACAAAACAAAGATAAAAATTTATAATTAAAGCTAAGAGTCAAGGCCTGCTTGGCCCCCTCCTCCCTTTCCTTTACTTACCCTCAGCAACAAGGTCTGCGCTGGGAACCCGGCCAAGCAGGCCTTGACTCTTAAACCTGGGAGACCGTCTCCATGGTGACGATGTCCCATGGACCTCCAGGCCTCTCTCCTCCTTGGAAGGGGTGGCAATGCCACTGGCCTCTGTTGTGAGTGGTGATGATGCATTGTGGGATGCTGGTGGTCTAGTAGACTGTGGTTTCACGGTCTTGCGTTTGCAGACCAGATTCATTGTGTAGTACCACCTGTGAGATTGATTGAGAATAAGCAGGGAAAGAGTTTATGGTGGGCATTACTAGTCTGAAGTGTCTTCCTATCCTTGTGTCCTCTGGACCCTTTAACCTTCTGGTCAGACAAGATGGGGGGAAGCCATATGGAATAATAAAATATATTTGTTAGTAAGTACAAGGGAATTAGATTTTACCTGTCCAGTTGTCAGCTCAGATTTGATGAGGGAGAGGAATGTGATGCACACTATGTTTTGTACGAATATGGGCACTAGCTACTCCTACTAGTATTAGCTAACACTTAAAGCTAAATGTCAATACTTATCTGCTCAGCTCATTCTGTAAAGTACTTACGTTAGCTATCAGCTCTGCTATGTAACATAGCAAGTTAGAGGTAGTATGTATGAAGACGTTTGCATACAGTTAGCTTTAGTTTAAAAAAGGTTAGCTGGTACTGAGTGAGTAGTGCATCAGTCAGTGGCAATGACATCATCATGATCATCACGCTTGTTGCGGTGTGACGGCTAGCAAGCTAAGCTAGCTACCTAAGTAGTTAACAAACTAACGTTACTAGCCGGGCAATTATTCTCAACAAGACAACACTTAAACAACCAAATGTTCCACATGGTGAATACTATGTTGAAATTAATTGGTGAATATTAAGTTACAAAACAATACATTATCTTACCCGCCACAACACTGCTAGCTCCATCAGCGATAAACAAAGAAAACTACAACAAACATTCTGTTTCCGGGTGTAACGCTGCTTCTTCTTCTTCTTCTTCTTCTATAATATCATGGCGTTCCGCAAACACTCGTTTAAGTGCATGCCACCACCTACTGTGCGCTTCTTCTTCTTCTTCTTCCATGGGCTTTAGATAGGTACTTTATTGCTCCCCCGGGGGGGAAATTTCATTGTCAAGCAGCTACAACAAAACACAGGGCAGGTGCAAAATGCCACAACGAAAGTACACAAAAGACAGATACACGGTACATGATACATATAGCGGCAGTATGAAAAAGTATAGAAATACAAGATATCTGGAGTGCAAAAAAAAGCTACAAAAAGACATTGCATAGTATGAGTGGTTGGCTGAATATGTACACTATACATTGGTGGATGTTGGATGGTTAACTGTACTATACAGGTTGATGGCAGAGAAATACTTCAGTAGCTAAAAATGCGTATGATATGAGCGAGGGAATAATAGTTTACTTAATATACAGACTGGCTAAATGAACAGGTAAGTGAATATTTTGCATGGTTAAATTAGCTGTACAGGTAAATATACAGTTATATTTACAGATAAGTGAATACTTGCATGGTTACATAAACTGTACAGGTAAATGACAGGAAGAGATACTTTAATAGCTAAATGTGTGTATGATATAATTTGGGGTAATAATAGTAATTCCCTTAAAATACAGTCCTTAGTGCGCAGGGTATAATTACAGACAACTGCACGTATTGCACATTCAATATACTAAAAGCAATGAGAAAAGGTGCAACTGGCAGGATACTAATAATATGCATTCCTGAGTGAATGCCTACGTAAGTTAAGTCCAATAATTACTTACAATATTGCATGTGATATAATATAACAACTGTACATGAGTATGTATATACAGACCTGTATGAATAAATAGGTCCTGAGTGGATGTGTGCTGATGGACCAGAGTTACTCACGGATGGATGCATAATTGTTAAACTAGGTCCTAGCACCCCAACAGTTCCAGATCTATGTTGCCGACGGCACGGCATTATAAAGTCTAATAGCCGCCGGCAGGAAGGACCTCCTGTAGCGCTCTCTGGCACACCGTGGTGTGATCAGTCTGTGACTGAAAGTGCTCCTCTGCGTCATAACCATAGCGTGCAGGGAAAGAGTTTATGGTGGGCATTACTAGTCTGAAGTGTCTTCCTATCCTTGTGTCCTCTGGACCCTTTAACCTTCTGGTCAGACAAGATGGGGGGAAGCCATATGGAATAATAGAATATATTTGTTAGTGGCGGACTACAACCAAAAAAGGTGCATTGCCGCCACCAACTGGACGGGTTGAAACCAAAATAAGGTTAAAGAAAATGACGCCTCGTCTTAGATCACTGCACCACTTGAGACCAAATAAAATCCATACTTAATAGGGAAACTAACTTAATCTCAGACTTCCGCACTGAAATCGGAAGTCTGAGATTTCCCAGTTGTTTTGAACCTGACGTTAGTCTCAGTGGAGGTTAGTGGGAGAGCAGCAGAGGCCCCGACTCTCACTGTCCCTGCTCTCTCCTTCCTTTCCTCCAGTGAGACTGACCAGAGAGAAGGGACACCGTCTTCCAAACTCGAGTCGCACCGCATCTTCAAGTTGTTCCTTTTTTAATTTAGGCTACTTCAATTGTCCCACTTACCCTGACAGTAGCCTATGGGGTCAGGAGAAACTCTCATCCACGGTCCGGATTGTTTTAAATAGCTACTGTTGGAAAGCCATTAAGCTACCGCTAAGCTAAGCCACTGCAAAGATAATTAAATAGCCTGCATCTCTGAGCAGAAGGGTACTCGGCTCCAATGAATGTTCTGGGTAGTGTTACAACATTGAATGTGTGAGCTGTGCTTCAGTGTTTTAAAACGCAACCATAAGCCTGAATCATACTCAACATGCAACATTCAAACTCTAAAGTCAAGATAATACTCAAACACATAATATAAGACTGTCTCCACCACTCTATTATTTTGTAACCCTTTTTTATTAATATCATAATCATTTAACATAGTTATGATCTTTTTTATGAAAATAGTTCAGTAGAAAGACATTTCCATTAAAAAGTTCAGCAACTACTTCTGGGTCCTCCATTCATACAGTCTTTATTTCTGACCTCGCATACAGTCCAACCATCTGTGGTTAAAATTATCCAATGAGAGTGTGTCCATGGTCTCGCTTCTTGCCAATCAGAAATGAAGGGTGAACAGGGACAGACGACAGGTATGTTTATCAACCAATAGTTGAAGGTTTTTCAGACGTGGGGCGGAAAAAGTTCTCTAAGGGGGTGGGATTGGGACAAAGATGACAAAAGGTGACTATTTTTCATCCCTTCAACAACTCATCCCCCCCTCGAACGGGAGGAATCACCTTAACCTAACCTTTCACATGTGCCTCTGTTAAAATTGAATGGACTGGATGGTCTTGCTGGTTGGTCGGTCATCATGGTCATGGCTTATAAAATGCTTTGTCTGTCTGATGTCTCCAAGTGCAGTGTGATAGGTGGACCACTAAGGGACAGAAGAGCAACACATTTACCTCCACCCCCCTCAAACATCATAAGTCTAGTCATGTAATCCTTTCCTCAAGGATATAGATATCACTCTCGTTTCAGTACTTCTGTCAGTGTGACACAGTGACTGGCATTTACCCTCGCTTCTCGAGCCCCTTGGAATGCTCCCCCTGACCAATCCAGCCATACCAACTGATGCAAAGCAGCCAATGACCAGTGAGATTTGAGGAAGAGTGTCTCCATGGCTCCGGCCAGGAGCAGTAGAGTCCACACGGAGGACTCCCGACCCCTCTTGTGTCTCTGGGGGCGGGGTTTCCTCAGTGGTTTGGAGAAGAGGATTGGCTGATTGTCCTGTCTTCAGGGATGCCACTATGACAGGTGGGAGCGGGTAGGTTGTGGGGCTCTCAGTCGCTGTCCGAGGCCACCGCAGACGAGCCTTTCCGCTTCCTCTTGGGAGGTTTGGGTTTGGAGTCCTCTTCCTCCTGGAGTAGGGAGGGAAATAAAAGGAGGTTAGAGGAACAAGTGGAGACAGAAATAGTTTCTGAAACCAGGAAAGCATAAAAAACCCACCATTTTGAAAGTGAAACTATAATGACACAGCTGATGGAGACAACATAGTTACTGATTAACAGTGTAGCTTCTGTTAATCAGCAATTAACAGAACCTAAATTGAATCCTGGTTCTGGAGTGTACAAGAGTATGGGACTATGTGAGGCTAAACAGGAAGTTGTTGTAGGAGGACCTACCGAGGCACTGCTAGACGCGCTTTCTTCCTCGTTGCTAACAGGGGTGGCCGCTCCCTTACGCGACCGCGGGGAGGAGGCGGGGGCCTTGCGCCGGGACTTGGGAGGCTTGGAGGAGGGCTCTTCGTACTCCTCAGCCAATGAAAAGAGGTCGCTGAATCTGAGAGGCGGAGACAGAAAGAAGGGACATTTACAATCCTGTCATACTGTTAAACCACTATAAGACACTTCTGGTAACTATGTGTAATACATAGTAACCTAGTGCAGTAATAGTATCTTGAAATGATCCTCTTGGAGGACAGTAAGAGAACCTTGGGTCTCACCTCATCTTGTGGGCCTCGTCACAGCTGGCCTGGACATGCTGCAGTGCCTGCAGGATGGGCGTCTGTGTGAAGACTGGGGACCCACAGACAGAGAAGGGTCAGAGTTCACTGGGTTAGAGGCGTGTTTAGGGAACACTGAGGCAAGTGTATAATGTGGTGTTAGTTTGCTGGAGAGGTGTGTGTTTGTTTGTTTTAGAAGAGTAAAACAGTGTGTGTGTGACTCACAGCTGTTCTTGGTGTTGCTGAGGTTCAGCCTCAGGTTGTCCATGTGCTCCAGGATCTGTTCCAGGGTCAGCTGGGCCAGTTTACTGCTGGAGCTGCGCAGACTGAGAGAGACACACAGACAATAACACAACAGTATTTCGTTATACTTTTATTACCAGGCTTTAACCTAACGGTCACCAACACAGTAAGCAGGCTTTTGTTCAAGCCCAGCATTTAAACGACCGATTCAATTAATAATCAAGACCATGGGTGATCAGGCAGGCTATTTGCAGTGCAGTCAAAACCAACAAAAGCTCAACATCAATGAACAGGAACATTAGAACACCATGCTGAAGCATTTAAACCCACGTGTGTCTCTTCAGTTATAAGACTTTTACACCAATCAATAGTTTTCATTACCTTGAGAGAAGATCAGTTTTTGACTTAGGGAAAGCACTGTGAAGTAAACAATGCATATAATGCGAGTATAAAAACTTGGGACTTAAAATCGTTGGAAACAGTTCTGTCCAAACATCTTTAATTCTAAGTCGAACACAGATCTTCTGGACTGATATTGTTTTGCTATAAGTTGAACTGAAGTATGTGTGAGCTATGTTTTTATGAAGCGTAGCAAACTAATGAAAACCAATTGGATGCCGACATTAGCAATATCCAAACAGTGAATTGATGTAACAAGTCATCAAATACCTTCTCTGGAGGTAAAGAAAACGATTAAGTTTAAGGTAAAAACTTGATCTCCTTAAAAAGTGATAGAGGTGGACTCTTAGTCACCTCTGGCGTTTGCGTGGCAGGTTGTTGTTCTTAATGAGCAGGGCCTTGATGTGTTCCCCCAGGACGTCATCATGCTTGGCCGCCCAGTGGCGCAGGATACTGGTGGTGAATTGGTCCTCTGAGTGGCAAGGCCGACTCAGCACCATCTTCACCATCTCCCCACTGGGCCTAAAGGGGGAAGGAGCACCACAGGGATTAGTACTGATGCCACTGTATTCATTTGCAGAGATACAGTATGCGACAGTAAATATAGCTTACCTTTCCTTGCGTAGTTGCAACAGCAAACAGGAGAGTGCTTCTGGGTGTTCTGGACAGGAAGAGTTACAACGTGAGCATATTATACCAGTGGTAATATAAGGAAAGAACAGTGTAGAACCAATAACTCATTTTTGTGAAGGTCATTAGCATAGCCAGCCCAAATATTCTAATATTAGCTGGTAGTAGTTTAATGTTATGCTAATAGAAAATGCTACACTAACCTTTTCCAGTCACAGCCCCTGTCATCCCGTACACAAGTTGAAAATTGCAAATTGTCATTGATAAATGACTAAATTGGAACGCAGAAGCTGTACAGTAACATGCTATACATGGATATAAGAACTCAGGTTCTCCGCCTCACAGAGCTGTGGGTTTTGACTGACAGCCGTTATAAACTTGAGCACTGCGCGGGACACTGGTGCTTGCTTCAGTTCCGCAATGGCAAAGCTAGGAGAGCTCAAAAAACAATGCTCGTTCCTTGAGTTATACAAGTGCATTGAAATGACTGTGCGTCTAGCAGTGCCTCGGTAGACCTCTCACTCAAACTCTTGTAATTGTTTTTTTCTTAGCTTGCACCTACTCCAAAATGTAAATTAATATTCCTATGTTACTGAATGTATCCAGAGCATTTTCAGATTTCGTTATTGACAAATGCTGTGAAAAGTACAGAAAACGTAAAATGCACATAAAATCAACAGTGTAATATCTAGATTTGGTCATGTGCCATGTGTATTGTCCTCACCTTAGTTCAGTTCTCATTTCCCCATAATCTCCAAAGTGCTCAGTGTCAACTGCTACCATGGTGATGCATATGCTTCTCATAGTTCTTCTGGTAGAAACATTTCCATTTGAACCCTATCCATACAGGCCCATTCACCCGAGTGGAAGGGGTCAACAGTCATAGCGATTTAGCTAATAGTGGAGAGGTCATTGTGTGTATCTCACCTTTGTACTTAAGGTGTTGCAGAATGGGGATAATGGTCTCCAGTGGAATGCTGTGGGCCAGGAAGAGCTGCCAGGTGCTGTACTGCTCAAAAGTCTCCCATTCCAGAGACTGGACTGTAGGGCAGAGACAATATTCCATACAGTTCATACAATATGGAGACTGATAACATTCAGCATACACATGCACTATGAATCTGTTTTTCTCCTCAGTCTGTGTGTGTGTGTCTATGTCAGTATACAAGTGTGTGTGTGTGTGTGTGTGTGTGTGTGTGTCTGACGTTATATGTGACTCACTGAGGATGTTGAGGACAGAGTCCTTGCGGAACATCACCAGATTGCCAATCATCACATGGCACATCAGCTCCTGAAGCTGAAAGACAAAAAGAGATCGATGAGGATGTGAGATGGGAGGGTTGAAAGAGAAACATACTACGCAGTGTTGCATATTATTGTGCGAGTGTGGTTAAATTACCTGTGTTGAATCGATGACTGCTACAATCATGTTGAGTAGCTCTCCACTGCGCAATGTCTCATCTGGGAACTACAGAGAGAGGAGATATAAACAGTCAAACAGTACCTTCAGTATTCACACCCCTGAACCTTTTCCACATTATGTTGTGTTACAAAGTAGAATTAAAATGGATGTCATTTTTTGTCAACGATCTACACAAACTACTTGAATGTCAAAGTGGAGGAAAAATCCTAACATTGCGTGTACCTCGGTGTAGATGGTGTTTGCGCGTAGATGGTGTTTGCTTGTACCTCGGTGTAGATGGTGTTTGCGTGTACCCCGGTGTAGATGGTGTTTGCGTGTACCTCGGTGTAGATGGTGTTTGCGTGTACCCCGGTGTAGATGGTGTTTGCGTGTACCCCGGTGTAGATGGTGTTTGCGTGTACCTCGGTGTAGATGGATGGTGTGAGATAGCAGAGCAGCCTGATGTCGTCCTCCTGGCAGGCCTTCATGTCCATCATGAGACACGTGTGCAGGTCTCCCAGCGCCGTGGCCTGGGCAAACGACTCGTATAGACTCATCTTCCCCATCGCTGCTTTACTGTGGTGGGAGACGATGTTACAACGTTAGAACTAGGTTACAGCTATGATGCAACAATGGTACAACAACGTTAGATCAATTGATGTTAAACCAACAGAGCAATTAGAGGGCAAAAAAGTGCACAGGCTCATGTCTCCAATCACTGCTTTATCAAGGTAGAAGGAATGTTACCAGCAGCATTAGAGAAACTAAACCAGTTGTAAGAAAGGAGACAATCATTTCTAGCGGACAGCAAAATCTCTAACCCACTACTTCCTCAGCCTCCCTGAAACCAAGGGCTCCCATTCATTCCTAAAGCTAATGCTAAATCTAAGCAGTGTGGTGGCCCAGTGCCCTCACCTGGCCTTGAGGTAGTACAGCAGGTGGTAGCCAATCTTGGGCTGTTTCTGGTAGAGCTCTGCAAGCATCTCCAGCAGCACTGAGAAGCCACTGTTGTCCTCCTGCATTTGACACAGGTTCCTGAACACCAGGCACACAGGCTTACACACAGACTCCTCCAGCGACCTGGGAACACACAACAAAGTTAATATTAGACAGACTTCTTCAAAAATGCAAGGCACAGACAGACAAGACAGACGTCCCAACCCCTAACCAGGAGGCCAGGAACAACATCAGAAGACGCCCATACACTTACTCTTCTGTTATCTCGTCTGGCAGCACGTCTCCTCTGAAGTGGCCCTTGAAGAGCTCGGCCAGACAGGAGGCCAGAGTGGACATCTGCTCTGAGTCAAAGTCCTCCTGAGAGAGAGCGAGAGAGAGAGAGGGAGAGAAAAGAGGGAGGAGAGAGATAAAAAAATAATTACAATTTCCCCCACAACATATACAATTACCCCAATAAATATCTGTATTTAGCCAATGTTTTCAGACCATATTTTTATTTTTGCTCACTCACCTCCAAGATCAGGTCCACTATCTCCTGCATGACTTCACAATGTGTCTCTGTGTCACTGTTGGGAGTGAGAGATGGAAATTATTATTGAAGAGCCTATTTCAAATAAGATTTCCACTGCTGCAAATCAGCAATGACGACAATTTACAACAATGGGAGTGAATGGGTGAGAGATTGGGGGAGGCCGAGAGATGAAGTATGAAAGTGTCTCTCCGAATCAAAGGAAGCAAAATGGCAGAAAGCACCCAACCTACTAGTGAGCTAGGCAGAGGAGTGGAGCTAACAGTATTATTGTCAACACCTCTCCAATCCATACAGATCTACACCTTACTACTGTGAATGGGTAGAGCAGGGATCTCCCAATTCTCAGTCAGATCCTCAGTCACACATGCCCAATCCCAAATCAGACCCTGGAGAGCTACTGGGTGCGCAAGCCTTTGTTCTAGCCCGGCAGTAACCCACCTGATTGAAATAATCAAGGTCCAGACTGAAGAGGACCATGATTAGTTGGAAACAAGTGCATTAGTGCGGGGCTGGAACAAAATACTTCACACCGAGTAGCTCTCCAGGGTCTGGGATTGGGCATGTGTGACTGAGGATCTGACTGAGAATGTCAGTGAACATGAAAGATTGAGTGAGTGTTAAGCTGCCATGAATAAAAACAAATATGTTCCTATGTGCTTTGGCAACGTCTTATGCCAATAAGGGAATTTATTTTAATGGAGTAAGTCTGTTTGTTAGACAAATAATGTCACGATGTGAGGGCATTGTCCAGTCACATTCACTCTACTGACCTTCCTTTATGTAACTGCAACACCTTCTCCTTCATCGTGTCGTCCAATTGGTCCACGTAGGGTGTGATGTCAGCGGGCTCCTCAATAATGGCCTCTTTGATTGGGTGGAATCTGAACTCCCGCTTTTTATTTCCTGTAATAACCAAAATGAGAGGTCAGCCAATGACTTGATGTTAATGAGTAAGAAGCAGAGTGAGGCCCTAATAACTTGGGCTCCCAAGTGGTGCAGTGGTCTAAGGCACTGCATCTCAGTGCAAGAGGCGTCACTGCTGTCCCTGGTTTGAATCCAGGCTGCATCACATCCGGCCGTGATTTGGAGTCCCGTCCCATAGGGCGGTGCACAATTGGCCCAGCGTCGTCCAGGTTTGACCGGCATTGTAAATAAGAATTTGTTCTTAACTGACTTGCCTAGTTAAATAAAGGCTAAATAAAATTATTACAATTGCTTTAACATGCAAGTTCCTGATTTGGTTTAATCTAAGCTAAAAGCAGTGTTAAGGCATTAGGGTTCATCTATGTTAAAAGAGGGATTAATCTATTGAAGGCTAAACAAATTTAACATGGTGATAATCTGAGTTGAGATGATGCTAGTGATAGGCCTGGTCCTAGATCTGTTTGTGCTGTCTATCCAACTCATATGGTCATTGTCCTCATTAGGATTTGGCAAGGACAAACAGATCTGGGACCAGGCTAGATATTGTTAGTGCTCATTTGGTATAAAATACAGTAGAATAGATTGTACCCATTTAAGTGTTGAGTCTGGTGTAGTTCAATGTTAACATGGTTATAACACTATCTAATATCTGCGTTGAGCGCAGTAATAAAATGTGTCCTTCCTTACCCTCACCCTTGTTGTTAATCTCCTCCTCATCGTCGCTGAAGGCAGCCTCCGTGTTGTCGTAGCAACCATCCTCCTTGTCAAGCAGAACATGATTGTCCATCTCCAAGGAAACAGACTCCTCCATTTTCACTGAGGAGCAAAAGGTGATCAGATGACATTGTAAAGTAGAGGCAAGCAAACACAGAAGGTTCTCAAACACAGAAGGTTCTCAAACACAGAAGGTTCTCAAATAAAGGCAACACTGGAATAATAGCTTAGCTAGATATACCCCTCCAAAAATGGATACACATTTAAACACATGCATATTATTTTCCTAGTTAACCTAATTCAAAGTACTTCAAAATCTTAACACGAGGCTTAATTATTTAATCATCTGATATTAAGTTTAACTGTCAGTTGTACCTCAATGCAATTTAATAAAGTCGTATTGAATAAAGTCCCTGCTCTTGGACTAGGGCTTCCCTAGTTTCCCCACTGTTAACAGAAATAGGCTAGTTTCAACTCTACAAATTATATCATAAAGCATGATTCAAAGGTTGCTTCTTTACGATTCACTCTGTCAATATTATTGTTGTGTTATTGTGCATGTCTGGGGGAGGATGGTTGCAGATAAGGGATGTGAGCTGGTGTAAAGACATTCCTCTTCAAGGACCACCAAGTGTTCATTAATTAATTAATTCATTCATTCGTGTTAATAAATAAAAGTTGAATTACTTTCAATTGTACCTTCATCCCTTCCCTCGGTGGGGGGTGAGGGGGAACTGCAGAACTCTGCGAAGCGTTCCCTCAGCATGGAGCGCAGCTCCCGGTCCAGTTTGGGGTTGTCAAACAGAGGAGCTAGATGACTGAGGGAGGAAAAGACAGACAGATATGGGGTTACAATAAGGCCGATGAAGATCCACTGACATATAATGTAATAAAATAACGGAATCACTGACAATACCAAAATCATTGGATCAAAAACATAAAATCTGCAGAGGTTCATTTTAAATATACATGTTCATTTGTTCATTTTTTATGTATAACTGTGTCAAGGTCCACGATGGCGGTGGTCTGTGCATGCATATGTGCGTATGAGAGACTCACGCCAGCACTCTTTTCTCCATGATGAAGGTGAGAGAGTTGAAGACACCCTGCCGCACCTGCCCCTCCAGAGGGGGGAAAAAGTGAGGGATGATCTGGAGGGAGAAAGAGGTGGGCGGGCAGAGAAAAGACAGCAAAACAGAGTAGAATTAAATGAAGGCAAGAGGTAGTCAAAAGAGGAGATGACTCAAACAACGCCAAAACACCACTAACTAACAACTTCTCTAAAGCATGGCACAACTAACACAAATTAAAGTTATCATTAAACTTCCCCACTGCTGTAAATGTACCAGTCGTTTCCCAAGTCAGACAAAACAGGTGAATACTGCACGAAATCTAAAAACATCTCTTCACTCTGTAATGCTTTGCATGAAGCATGTGTCAATAAAGTCTGTTCCACTTTGAATAGCTATAAAAGTGGTAAATTCACCACAGATAAGTGATATGAATGAGCTCCATTGTGTAATGTGTGCATTCACTCACCCGACACATGAAGTCCAGTAGAGTGGCAGTGATGGCTGGATGAGGCTTCATGGAGTGATGCATCACCAAGATGGCAGGCTCTGAAAGAGTGAAGGGGAAGAGAGAATGGATAAATCATGAACAGAAAAAGAGGAAGAGAAAAAAAGTGCATACTGTGGCAGATAGAGAAGGTGATAGCAGAAAGGCGTCCATCTTGTAATATCTGTTTCAGTTTACTCAATATTCTAATATACCCGCTGACCCAGCACCCACATTTTAGTTGAGCACATTGGTCCCTTACTCTACACATGAAGAGATACAGGATGTGTTTTCTGTTCCCCCGTCTTACCTATGTTCATGATGCTGTCCTTCTCTGGGCTAAAGAAGAGCCAGTCGTAGAACAGGGCCAGCTTGGCATTGGAGGCCGCCACGTTAGACTAAAGAAATAACACATTTTTATTACAGTGTAATTACCATTTTACAATGTTCTTTATGGGTAAAACCCAGGTAAATAGTTGTAAATAATAGGTAAATTCCAATTCAAAAAGTGTTATTGCATACCAAATTAACATTAGACAGAAAATCATCTTTGGCATACTGTGAAATATAGTTACCCACCTTGCATTAAAGTGAATTAAAGGTATAACCAATCTTTGCCCCTTACCGTGCAAGTGGTGAGCAGCCAGCCAATGATAGCCCAGCGGGGCAGGATGTCAGAGCTCAGCACCTCATTGGACGGGTGCACCACGCCGCAGATGTAACGAATCAGATCGCAACGCAGCGACTGGCTCTCTGCCGTGGACAGGTACTGTCTCTGGAACCAGTCCTGGTAGCGCTTCTGCTGGCCAAAACGCACCTACAGGGAGAGGGGGAGAGGATAGGTATAAAGAAATGTGTATGTGCATGTACTTTGTGTGTGTGTGTGTGTGTGTACTGTCCGTCCTGAGATGTGTTGTAGTGTGTGTGTGTGTGTGTGTGTTTACCCTGGAGGTCATGAAGAGCAGTTTGGTCTCCATGTCTGGTGTGAGGCGACAAGCCAGGAACTTGCGAGATGTGCGAGCAGTCAGGAGCTGCAGCAAACCTATAGAACCGGAGAGAGAGAGCGGGTTAGAACTGAGCGCCGGGTCTCACACACCCACACAACCACCCACCCGTGCTTAACGACACTCTCTTACCCTTACCAGTGAACTGAGGGCTGAGGGCCTGGGGGTTGTGGAGCAGGTCTTTCCACAGTAGCTCCATCTCTGGGATACGAGCCACGATCTGCAGCAGACGCACCAGGTCTCTCCCAATGATAAAACACTCCATAAACTAGACAGGGATGATGGGAGAAGAGAGACAGAGGGGAATAGGTCATTACTCTGCTCTGCTGTGTGGAAATTCCCCATTGTCAAAGCTAGATACAGTATAATAAGTTAGTCTGTGTTCTTGGACATACACAATGACATAAATCTTATTTCTCAGCTGTCCTCCTTTTCTCAAGACTCCATATGCATCCTCGCTCCAATTCTACTCCTCCCTCATTCCCTTACTCACTATATTTCTCTTCTCCTTACCTCACTGATCCCATTACATCCCTCCCTCCTTCATTCCGCCCTCCCCCCTCACCTTCTCTCGGAGCAGGCCGATACAGAAGTCCACCTCCTTCTGTCTGAGGACCAGCAGTGCCGGGGTGCCGTGATCCACGATGAGCCGCAGGTAGGTGTACACTGACATGGCGATCAGCATGCCACTCTTCAGCACCCACTCCCTGAGAGAATATTACGAGATAGAGGTTATTGTAGAACGATTGCTGTATGCTAAACCAAATTAGTCCAAAATTGTGAGTGTTATAAGCCTCGAGTTCACGTTTCAGCAAGGAGGGGTGCTTAATAACAATGACAAAAATCATGAGAAGTGCATACTAATAAAACTTCCAAAAGTACTAATTTGAGGCAGAAAGGAGTTAGTGCACTTAACAGAAATCAATCCATGCCTTTTTTGTTGAGTGCTCAAACTCCTTTCTGCCTCGAATTATTCCTTTTTGAAGTTTTTACTGGTAAGCCCATCTTATGTGTTATGAGCCTACTTCAAAGCATGACATATTTACAAAATCTAAATAATTATGAACCAGTTTGACTTTTATTGCATGACAATAGTGGAGTGAAAGAGTGTTTCCTGATCCAAATCTGCTCTGCAACACACCTTTGATCCACCAGTATGTCCAGCACATTCTCAGCCAGCCACAGGTTCTTACTGGTGATGTCTCCTCCTGGACAGAGGAAAAAGCCACAGAGATTCTCAATCAAGCAAACCCACATAATAGACAAAAGGTGGGGAAGCCCTTTTGTCTTGACACAATTTAGGCGTGAGAGTAATGGTGAAACAAGACACTACTCTGTGCATTGGCAGCGTGCTCTGCATATCTAAACAGTGAAACCAACAGTAAACATGGTGAATGGACTGACCTGCGATCTGCTTCATAAGAGTCATGAGCACGCCATCCGCTCCGATCACACCACTCTTCACCAGCTCCCTAACCAACCACACCAACTGAAGGGAGAGAGAGAGAGGGAGATTATTAGCCAACAACTTACTCATTAGAAAACATCAACATGTGTGTATTGTGTCAATAAAGATAATTGAATTGAGAGCACAGAAACAGTTTCAGCCTTTTCTACACAGAGAAACTGTTTACCTGTGTGCGGCACACATCCTGCAGCTTGAGGAACTTCTCCATGAGGATCTGGTTGATCTTGATCAGGATCACATTCATGCCGTCCCTATTCACCAGGGTCAGGTCTCTGTAGCACTGTGGAAAGCAGAGTAGAGTCAAATACAGTAGAGTTGAATATTATAAAGTAGAGAATATGAAAGTCTGTATTATGACCAAAGGCTGATTTGCTTTGTAGCATGTGGACATACTGTTCAGTGTCCATACAACACAGTGTGATCATGAACAGGTTTGTGCCTCAATAGGACCTACTGTAATGTGGATTCAATTAAATTGAGCATCCAGACAAGCATGTTCAGGTGCGGGTGACAAGGATTTAGAGAGGCCACAGGAATATTATAAAAGTTGCCCATTCTTTTATTTGATTGTTTTATGGACAGTGAAAGTCAGAATGCAGAGGGGAGACAGATACAGAGGAAGACCGACGGGAAGGGGTGAGAGGATTTGTACCCATGACACCAGGGGTATATGTACCAGACTCGGGAACAGAATTTCCCCATTCTTGAAATAACTCTTATTGATTTACCCAAGTCGTAATTCATAAAGGCCCCAACTGCCCTATTTTACAGAACATTATGGTGGAAATGTTGATGTGTCATTAACATATAACGGTATAACGATAGTGTGTGTGATACTGGTAGTCACACAATGGTTTAGGAGGCTGCAGTGTGTGTGTATTTATAGTGCTGTGTGTGTAATAAATATGAGTGTCTGTACTGTGTGTGTGCACTGTGTTTGTGTGAGAGACATAAATGTAAAA
This sequence comes from Thymallus thymallus, assembly GCA_023634145.1. Classification (NCBI taxonomy): domain Eukaryota; kingdom Metazoa; phylum Chordata; class Actinopteri; order Salmoniformes; family Salmonidae; genus Thymallus; species Thymallus thymallus. The sequence goes on along the minus strand of CM042396.1, from coordinate 20,379,100 downwards.
CGTGCACACATTGACAAGGACAGTGAAGCTTCAGAGCATAGAATGAATGTTTGTGAAGTGTTTGCAGTGTATGTGATGTACAGATTGGGTTGTGGAGTATGTGGAGTGTATAATTACATTCATATATGATGTAGCCTAAAATATTTGAGGTATTAGGGTTGGAATTACATGCTGGGCACCCCCATAAGTGTTGATAGGAGCACAATATTTTTTGTGCACTCACAAGAGTCACTATGTAAGTTAATTCAAACGTGAGGTGTGTATAAATATTGGTGTGTGTATAGTGAATGCAATCAATGGTGCCATGATCACAAGGGCTTTATGGCCCTCTGTTTGACCCAGAGTCTCCCAGAATTGGCTTTGACTACCGGTGAACAATAAAGCTATTTCAGGAAATTTTGAAAATGCAGTAACAAAGTTACAGACTAATATGTGAAAAATGTTAATCTACCAAAATTATCTTGGTCTGAATTGGCAACCCTAATGATCATATGAAATTATAATGATGTGAAGTATGATAATGCTGATAAGGATAATGTAGTAACAATGCCTTACCCTCTGTGCCTGTGGGGGCTCGGTAAGCAGCAGAGCGAAGAGTCCCAGACACACCTCCTCGTGCTGCTGGGGGCCCTTACACACCTAGAGGAGGAGAAGAATATGACAATGGAGGAGGAGAAGAATATGACAATGTATCGTACCATTTAACCTAGCACTGATACGGCTGTAGCCTCCATTATAATGGGTCAGGTTGGCATTTATTGTCATAAATCTGTACCGGGAGGTATATACGGTATATAATCCTACACTTCTCAATATGCTTATGTAGCATATGTACTACGTCTTTTAACTACTCACATTTACATAGTCACATTCTATTACATTCTAAGGCTCAATAAACATATCTAAGTAGCTACATCTCAACTGCACATTCTAGTATGCAGTGTTCAATCCCAGGGTGGTGGACTATTATTGAGGGTGAGGGACTCACATTGGCTGTGATGGCATCGTTGGCCTCCCGCTCCGACAGGCCGTTTGTCAATGAAGTGACGATTCCCACACACCTCTCCAAACGCTGATGAACAAAAGCAAAAAGAATGTTAATCACAAAGCCAGAGACACACACAGCAGATAAACAAACATACATAGGCCCAATCGTTTAAAATTCACATAATGTGGGCATACACAGAAAAAAACACAAAAAAACACAAAAAGCCACACAGAGCAACACAGCAATCTCACACCCATGGGAGAGAAAAAAAGTCTGAGAAATCATACACACACAAAGATCGCTCTGTTAATTGAGCTAACGTTTGCTACATACTGTATGAAAATGCTTTAGCCATTGGTGTGGAGGTTAGGCTATAGATTTTTGAAGGGAAGAATCACTACAAGGGTAGTGTCAGAAAATGTACTGTATTGACATGTGTAGGATGACCTTTGCGCATGTGCATGGGCTCGTGTCTCATCCATATGTTTACACAAATAGCATACTAAATGCTACGTTAAGTTCTGCTGGATTCCCCATCGTTTAAACCCACGTAAACAAAGCAAAAATACGTACTGTAAACCTACACATGCTAGGGTAGTAAAGGCATTTTAGAATTGGTAACTAACCTTGCTGAATGATAGCTAGCAACATGCAGGCGAGGCAATTCTGAAAAATGGTTCCGTGTCTTTGTATTCGTGAATGTTTTTATACGTGCTGCTGTATGGTTGAACAGCTGTTCGTATGATATAGCAAAGCTTATCGATAATATGTTATATAGTAAACCTACCTCCTCCAGCTCATCTTTTGCGTCCAGGGTCGTGGATACCAATAGGCGACCCTGCGGTTTCCCCTTTGCCGGTGAAGGCTCCATCACCTCCCGCCTCGCTTCGTCTGGCCCCAGAGGACTTGAGGGGTTAGACACTCGGGTTCGGGGGAAATTCTAAATGATTTTGTTGTATCAATGGAGCGCATCTAAGACTAGACAGTTGTTTAGACTCTCTTTACAGGCTCTTCGTCGGATACAGTGTGTTTTTTTTACTTGGTTTGGCCACCTTTCACTCTCACCCCAGTGCTTTCGACTGTGTCCGAATAAAACAAACTAACTTCCGGAGGGTATGGTGGCCTAGCGGAAGTATACGTTAATAGCGCTAGCAGAAGGGCGGGCCAGTAGTACATTTTTATCCAATCATTGATCTAGTTATTTTGAATGACACAATTATTTACCAATGAACGCAGAGGGTAACCGGCAAATGAGTAGCGATGTAACTTGAACAGAAAGAGATCCGAGCATTGATATCAACATATTTGTGGCATTTTCTAAGAATAGTCGCATCGGATTTTTTTATATTGAAATGTGTGCATTGAAAGAACATCTGGATAATTGTTCATCCTTATCATGATAAATTAAAGCAATAGCATTCAGACCAATTCCCTTATAATTAATACATTTTACAGTTAATTAAGCAAAACGTTGGAAACGTGCTTGATATTCGGTATTGCTGCCTATATTAGCATACTCCAAGGTAAATGTTGTGCTTTTGTGAGTGACAAGAAAAACTACTAGTTACATATTTATACTATTGATTGTGCAATAACCCATGTCAACGAACAAGCGCAGGGGGACCAACTGCAGACCCTCATGATAAGTTCCGATTTTTTGTGAACCCCACACCCATCAATGTTGCCCATCCCTGATTTAAAGGGAAACTATCTACCCCATTCATAGGCACTAACTGCTTTAGCGTCAATAGTGTCTTCTGACCGGGGGTGTTTTGTTAAGAGCCCCGACGCATGATGTAAACATTAACACGCATTGCTTTCGGTACTGTTTTGGAAACATAAGGAACGTATCTATCATATCAGCGATAAATAATTGTTATTAAACAAAAGGGTTAGTGTTCCATATCTCCATGTTACAACGCTTGTTTACGGAAACAGACGGAAGACATAGGCGACCACCTGTGCTAATTCACTTTGTGTGTGTGTGTGTTTTACATGTTACTGTTTAATTAAACATTAAAAAAATTATAATACTATCTAGCACGCTCCAAACACCTGCGTGTAAGCATAACTCGGGAAGTGTAGTTTCGTGGGATGGAGGCACCCATAGCTGTATGGATCGGTGCAAAACTGCTACAGAAAGTGTCTTTTTTATTTATAATATATAATATAATCCTATATTTTAAGGATTATTTCTCACTGATGAAATACAAGGAGAATATGTTTCGAAAGCCATATCGCAAGCAATGATAATTAAAGTTTCTAAACGTAAAAAAAAACTGCGTTGGGATTGTAGTTCAAATGAGTCAGTTATGGGGGAAGCTTATCGTTGAAAACTGTAGGGAGAGGGCAGAATGCCACCTAGAGTTTTTGAGAGCTGCAGGGAAACCAAACCAGCCGTGGAAATGGTAGATAAAGGACCCCAGTAGCGTAAGGAGGACAAATTAATGAGTGGTGAGGAGGACAAATGAAGGGGTGGTGATCAAAATATAAAAAGTTAAAACGGTTTTGTGCCTTTCTGAAACTCTATTTGCAGACAGAATCTGGTTGTTGATCTTCACCCACTGGATAAACCAAGCATTGCTACAGTCATAGGTGAAAAGTTTATCTTGCATTTTCAGGAAATTTAAGTTGGGAAGAGAACATATCACTGTAATCTCTAACCTCGTTCTGATCTATACTGAACAATAATATAAACACAACTGAGTTAAAGTTCATCAGTCAATTGAAATAAATTAATCAGTCCCTAATCTATGGATTTCACATGACTTGGAATACAGATATGCATCTGTTGGTCACAGATACCTTACAAAAAAGGTAGGGGTGTGGATCAGAAAACCAGTCATTATCTGGTGTGATCATTATTTGCAGTTCGACACATCTCCTTCACATAGCGTTGAATGTTGTCCCGCTCTTCAATGGCTGTGCGAAGTTTCTGGATATTGGCCGGAACTGGAACACACTGTCGTACACATCAATCCAGAGCATCCCAAACATGCTTAATGGGTGACATGTCTGGTGAGTATTCAGACCATGGAAGAACTGGGACATTTCAGTTTCCAGGAATTGTGTACAGATCCTTGCGACATGGATGATGGCGGCGGATGAATGGCACGACAATGGGCCTCAAGATCTCGCGACGCTATCTCAGTGCATTCAAATTGCCATTGATAAAATGCAATTGTGTTCATTGTCCGGAATTTATTCCTTCCCATACCATAACCCCAATGCCACCATGGGGCGCTCTGTTCACAACATTGACATCAGCAAACCGCTTGCCCACACAACGTCATACATGTGGCCTGTGGTTGTGAGGCCAGTTGCATGTATTGCCAAATTCTGTAAAACGACATTGGAGGCGGCTTATGGTAGAGATATTAACATTAAATTCTCTGGCAACAGCTTTGGTGGACATTCCTGCAGTCAGCATGTCAACTGCATGCTCCCTTGAGACATCTGTGGCATTGTGTTGTGTGACAAAACTTTTCTGGGATATTTTATTTCAGCTTATGAAACATGTTGCGTTTATGTTTATTTTCAGTGTACTTGTAAGTCTCTTACTTGAATGCCGTTTGCTCGTATGAGGAAATCTAAAGATAGAAGTCGGGAATAGGACAGGAACAGCTCTTTTACCTTGTCCCGGACCTGCTGTTTTTTTTACCCTCCCTCTCCCTCTCCCTCTTCGTCTCTCTCTCTCTCTTTTTCCCTCCCTCCTTCTCTACCGGACCTGATGTCTCGAACTCTGAATGCTCGGCTATGAAAGCCAACAGAGATTTACTCCTGAGTTGCTGACCTGTTGCATCCTCTACACCCACTGTGATTATTATTTGACATTGCTGGTCATCTATGAACTTTTGAACATCTTGAAGAACGATCTGGCCTTAATAGTCTGTAACGTAGACGCTGGAAGTCAGGAAGCAGGTGCAGTTGGAGAGTTTAATAGAACACAAACAATAAACAATACAAAAACAGGAGTAGCGTCGGGACATGGAAACAGAGTCAATAACGCCAGATGGGAAATAACAACAGAGGGCTATTACAGTGCCTTCAGAAAGTATTCAGACGCCTTGAATTGTTCCACATTTCATTACATTACAACCTTATTCTAAAATGAAATAAATAAAACAAAGCCTCAGCAGTCCACACACAATACCCCATAATGAAAAGCAAAAACAGGTTTTTAGGAATCTTTGCAAATTTATAAAAAAAAACAGAAATACCTTATTTACATAAGTATTCAGACCCTTTGCGATGAGACTCGAAATTGAGCTCAGGTGCATCCTGTGTCCATTGATCATCCTTGAGATATTTCTACAACTTGATTGGAGTCCACCTGTGGTAAACAAAATTGATTGGACATGATTTGGAAAGGCACACGCCTGTCTATATAAGGTTTCACAGTTGACAGTGCATGACAGAGCAAGAACGAAGCCATGAGGTCGGTTAAGGAGGCGACCAAAAACCTGACGGTCACTCTGACAGAGCTCTAGAGTTCCTCTGTGGAGATGGAGAATCTTCCAGAAGGACAACCATCTCTGCAGCACTCCATTAATCAGGCCTTTATGGTAGAGTGGTCAGACGGAAGCCACTCCTCAATAACCAGTCACCATCCCTACGGTGAAGTATGGTGGTGGCAGCATCATGCTGTGGGGATGTTTTTCAGCGGCAGGGACTGGGAGAATAGTCAGGATCGAGGCAAAGATGAATGGAGCAAAGTACAGAGAGATCCTTGATGAAAACCTGCTCCAGAGCACTCAGGACCTCAGACTGGGGCGAAGGTTCACCAACGACCCTAAGCACACAACCAATACAATGCAGGAGTGGCTTCGGGACAAGTTTCTTAATGTACTTGAGTGGCCCAGCCAGAGCCCGGACTTGAACCCAATCGAACATCTCTGGAGAGACCTGAACATATCTGTACAGCAACACTCCCCATCTAACCTGACAGAGCTTGAGTGGATCTGCAGAGAAGAATGGGAGAAACTCCCCAAATACAGGTGTGCCAAGCTTGTAGCGAGGCTGTAATCGCTGCAAAAGGTGCTTCAACAAAGTACTGAGTAAAGGGTGATATTTTATTTTTAAATGTATTAGCAAACATTTCTAAAAAACTGTTTTTGCTTTGTCAATATGGGGCATTGTGTGTAGATTGATGAGGGAAAAAAAACGATTTAATACATTTTAGAATAACAAAATGTGTAAAAAGTCAAGGGGTCTGAATACGTTCGAAAGGCACTGTATGGGGCATAATCAGGAAGGTGATAGAGTCCAGGTGTGCCTGATGATGAGGTGCATGTGTGCGTAATGATGGGTAGCCAGGGCCAGTGGTTAGTGAAGCGGGGACGTGGAACGCCGGAGGGGAGGAGCAGGAGTACCCCACCCCCCTGCACGACGCGCCGGCCAGGGAGACGGCACCGAGGGCAAGGAGAGGGCCGGTCCCACGAAGGACGAAATCTCGGATGATGCTGGGATCTAGAATGTCACCCACCGGAGCGGTGTCGTGGGGGACAGCCTCAGCCAAGGGACCAGGAACCACCGACCTGAGGAGAGAAACATGAAAAGAAGGTGAGATCCGGTAGTTTGTGGGAAGCTGTAACCTTTAAGTCACCTCATTGACCCTACGGAGGACCTTGAGCGGCCCCACAAACTGGGCGGTCAGCTTCTTGCAGGGCAGGTAGAGTGGGAGGTTCCTGGGGGAGAGCCAGACACGATCACCAGGATGGAACACGGGCACCTCACTGCGGCGGCGATCCACCTGCTCCTCTGCGTGCCGGAACCATTCGTCCACCGCAGAGGCTTTGGTCTGGCTCGGAGTCCAAGGAGCCAGGGCTGGCTGGTAACCCAGGACACACTGGAAGAGAGTCAGCCCGGTGGAGGAGTGACGTAATTAATTCTGGGCGTATTCCACCCAGGGAAGGAGTAGAAAAGAAAAAGGACATTTGGCCAACAATATCGTCCTGGAACTGTGCAAAATAGGTGCAGCTCCTACATGGGATGAAACATTCCACGTAATCTCGAAGTTTCCCCGTATGGTGCAAAGTGGTAGACACAATTTTGGAAAAAGTCTGTTGAAATCCACACAAATAAAATAGGTTTGTGAGGAATCAACTAAAAGTCAATCAATCGACACAGTATGATAGTTAGTTAGATTGAATTACACAGTTTGTAGGATCACCACAGTTATAGGCAGCAGATCAGAACCCAACCACTGACTAGGAAACAGCCAGCACTAGGACCCACAATAAAAACAACCAAGGCACAAACCTTGCCAGCATAACAACAGCAAGGAGAGAGTGGTGACTTACGTGTTGATCACACGGACAGCGTCATTGCATTTTGATACACCAGAAGTACATTCATTTCCAATGGAACACGGCGTTGCAGAGGCAGTTGCAGTGCGTTCTGTGTGGTGCATACGCTGCATTTATCAAATTGTATGCGTAGACGGCTTGACAGAAATGGCAGCAGAATGTGAATGTTTTTGGACTATTTTGACATCAATAATGATGCTGTTTTCTGTCAGTCTGAGTGTCCTAAGTGTAGGTAAGTGGCAGGCAATATCAATGACAGTCTTGGCCCTATCTTCACTTATATGATACAGATTCAATTTAGCTAATGAGGAGTTGAAGCTCTGCACCACCATACTCATTCCCTCCAAAGACATGCTGATATTGCTCATGTTTTCCATTGTGACTTTAGATCATTAAGTGTTTCGGAATCTCCCCCTTCTGATATGGTCCAAAGACCTGGACAAGATGGCCATCTACTCCAAAACCTGGGGGTACCATCTTGATAAGTTGTGTTTTTTTTCTCTGAAGTTTTTTGACAGGACTGTAAATACACTGAAATGCTGAGACCTGGGATATACAGCAGTTTTTGAGCGCGGATTAGAAATGTCTGAAATAGCTTAGTACTTTTTGCTTTCTCCAAAAACATCCATTGTAAGGAAATTAATTAGTGTTGCTTTGCTCATGTGTTCAATTTCAGAAAGTATTCACACCAGAAGAAGATTTTGGTTCTCAACTGATTTTATAAAGACATTCAACTGACTAGAAACAAGACAGGCAATGTAATTGAACATTTCATTCTCCCCCCAAAAACAATGTCAATGTCATATTTTAAAACACAACAATACATGGTAACATACAGTAATTCAAAGACCAACCCACTCCTCTAAAATACAGACAACGCAACCAAAACAACACAATACATTTTACTGCATCAGAGACCCATTTAAAGAACCCATGGGAGCACATTCATAGTGGACATACAGTATACTGTACTGTATGCAGACGGACCTGACTTGGAATCGTCTTAATGATGTCATTTTCTGGTTGTGAACTGGTTTTCTGGTGGAGAAAAAATAATATAACCACATTACAACCAACTGGTCTCTGTTACAACCTCGTCAAGACATATTGTTCATGACAAGAAAACATAATGATAAAGACGTCATATTTTGATTGTTATCTGGTCAGATTACAACTAGACAAAGACATATTTTTCTGGTTGCTAAAAATACTTTAACTTCTGCATAAACTTTCACACATGACATCATAAAATAGATTATACTGACATCCTTGAAACCAGTTTTGCCCACTGGGTTACATCAAGCTTGACATTGCGTGAGTTACTACTGATCAATAATGTGGTGGCTCTCTGACATCACTCAGAGCTGTTATCATTTACCACTTCTCATTACCAATCCTGATTATTTCAGAAGTATTGGCTTTGGCTTAGGTGATACATTCAATCATGTAAAATGAAATTATCAAATCATTTAGACTTAAGTTGGAAAGGGGACATTCTCACTGATGATACGTTTAAGGTTCAACTGAGAGCACATTCACATGGTCCATGGCGCTGGTTGGCATATTGGTGCCCTACTGCCTATCAGTGCTGCTCAAAGTCTGAGCTGAGTAGCTAGGTCTTGCAGTTATTCCCTTTCAGATAGACAACTGAGCAGAACCACCCAGAAATACCAGAGAACAAAAGGCAAAAGAGTACAGTTTGTTGTAACATGTTTGCAAATCACAAGCCAAAGCAGTATCCTCAGAGAGTCAACTTTGAGATTCTATGGGCATTTAAATATAATGAACAAAAATATAAACGCAACATACAACAATTTAAAAGATTTTACTGAGTTACAGTTCAATTTAAATAAATGTATTAGGCCCTAATCTATGGATTTCACATGACTGGGAATACAGATATGCATCTGTTGGTCACAGATAACTAAACAAAATATAAAATAAATAGGTAGGGGTGTGTGACCACCATTTGCCTCATGCGGCGCGACATACCTCCTTCACATAGAGTTGATCAGCCTGTTGATTGTGGCCTGTGGAATGTTGTCCCACTCTTCTTCAATGGCTGTGCAAAGTTGCTGGGTATTGGTGGGAACTGGATCTTTTATTTTAGCTCATGAAACATGGGACCAACACTATACATGTTGCATTTATTTTTTTGTTCAGTGATATATTTCTTTATGTACTATCTATACCATTTAGAAGGACTCACAATCTGAAAAAATGCTGACTTTTCTCAAAAGTAACAGTAAGAGAAGTGAAGAGCTAGACTCCTCGTTCTTTTGTACCCTTGAGTGTGAAATATAAGTAATTATGACATCATCTTGTAAGTAAAGGAAAAAGGACAATTAGAAAATATGAACCTCAAAATGTGTCTGTAATATAAGAACATAACGTGTGAGGGCTAGCTGGTTCTAAGTAACCATCTGTCTTATGTAACCATACCAAACGTAACATATCATACTAAATGGAGTGTCTCGGATTTAAGTACAGAATAATACGCAATGCTCTGAGACCAGGTTGCAATTCACCCAGAAGTTGTCATTTATGGGCAAATCTAATTCTCCATTCTCATCACAGTTTATCGTGAGCAGATTAAAGCAATTAATTGTTTTTATGACCAAAAAAGATTTGGAACAGTCCTGTTGAATGCATATGGCATTATGACTAATGTGCTAATTCACAATTCAACAGCCATAAGTGTCCATTTGAGACATTTCACCAACGTCAATTAGATAGCCTACATTGGCATGGTGGTGATTAGCTCCACTAAGTCCTCCTAAAGCATATAGCCTAGCAGGCTGTTGGGCACACTTTGTGGACTGGTATTATTATGGAGAACTGAGCCGTATACTACGAATCAGGGTTGAGTAGTTAGCGAGGTAACATTGGTTAACTCTGAGATCATCTCGGGATAAATGGTGACACGAACGTGGCTCTAGCCAGGTACATTTCTATGGCAACGAATCCTTCAGAAGTAACCTGCTCCTGGCCAGGCTAACTCAGGGCTTACTCCAGTTATATTGAATGAAGTGTTTGAGTCGTGAGTTGAGGACCAATCAAATTCTTGTGTTTAAAATAGTAATATTCAAATACATTTCACACAACACATTTAGTAATGACAGGATGCATTCGAAACTTCACGTGCAGTAAAACCTTCGTATGACTTAATACAAATACGTTATCAATAGGAGTGGGGAGTCGTGGGACTTGTGCATTGATAAGCACAACAAAGAAACGATATGTGTAAAAAAGACAGCACTTGTAGTTGACCATTTCAAACCATAGCCTGCTGAATTTGTAGGTAAATTGATTTCGGCAAAAATGTAAATGTGGCACTGACTCGCCCATGGATTGATGTTTCAGCCTTGTCTCAACGAAGAGTTCGGCGTTTGACTAGCCATGGTTGACAGTTCATGAAGTTGCGTCATTTCAGAAAAGCCTGAGTACAACTAATTACATTCGTAGTATACCACTCTGGTCTTCAATTGATTAATGTTCAACTGATATTGTGATATAGAACAAACTGATATTGTGATATAGAACAAAACTGATATTGTGATATAGAACAAACTGATATTGTGATATAGAACAAACACCACTGTGAAACAAATAGAATAACGCCTGTGAAGCCTTCACATAACACTAAGGCCTCTACATGTTAGAGAACACCAAGTTAGTCTTAAAGTGAAATAACCACAAAATAACACATTGGACTACTCCAACAAGATTGTCCAAAATGTTCGTTCACAAAAGCGACAGTTACAACTCTGGAACACGGGGTGGCGATGTTCGCAAATGCCCAATGTCTGTGCCAATCAGGAGGTGGGGCCTCACCAATCGGCACACAGCAGTGATAGCGTTCCTTTGGTTGGAGAGGTACAAGTCTGCAGCTGTCCATGGAAGGTCAACTTTGACAGCTTATCCACCATAGTAAGTCAATCTAGAGAGAGCTTTTCCACCTATAGGAACAATGTATGCCCTTTAAGAGCAGTGAGACTGAGTCGATGAGACTCTGGATTGGTGTTGTCCGTTTTTTTGCTTGTTTCTATTTCACTCCATTTCTATATGTATCTGTATGCATGTCTGTTCCTTTTACCTCAGTCCTCCCTTCCCTCTCATTTCTATGGTGTCTCTCCAATACTGTCTATGCCTCTCTCTCTCTCTCTCTCTCTCTCTCTCTCTCTCTCTCTCTCTCTCTCTCTCTCTCTCTCTCTCTCTCTCTCTCTCTCCTAAGCTATGTTGTTGATGCTCTCCCCCAGTAGCCAGTAGGTCTTCATCCTCCCTTTGCCCTTCATCTCCACGTCTCCTCTCAGCTCCAGCTGGAAACAGTTGAAGTCGTCCAGCACCAGGCGCGTGGCCTCTGACACGTGGATCTTCAAGGCTGAGGGATGATAACATGACATACATGCGGTCATTTAAACCAGAGATGGAATAGTGCTTGTCCTGATAGGTCATGAGAGAGTAGATCAAATAGGTTGGTTACTCTCACCCTCCCCATTGGACTCCATGCGAGAGGCTGTGTTGACTGTATCTCCAAACAAGCAGAACCGAGGCATCTTCACTCCTACAACACCAGCACATACAGGGCCTGGAGAGGACACACATACAACCTATTCCAATAGTCCACACAATCCAATGATTTCACAGTGTCAGAAAAGCTCAATGAAGTGCATTTGTCAGAAAACCAATACTATTTTAACTCTACAATCCCCCACTGCCGCTCACCACTGTGGATGCCACTGCGCAGACGTAGCTGCTGGGCAGGTCGGTGGCGGATCCTGAAGGAGTGTACGGCCTCGAGCAGGGCCAGGGACATGCGGGCAATCTCTCGGCCGTGCAGCTTGCCGTTCCTCACCGGCAGCCCAGACACCACCATGTACGCATCGCCTATCGTCTCCACCTGAGGGCGCCACAGAGAGATACGGTCACACCGTCACTAGAGACTGAAAAAGAGGTTCTATCTCAAGGCCATCAGACTGTTAAACAGCCATCACTAACACATCAGAGGTGGCTGCCTATAGACACTGATTAGAAATCACTGGCCACTTTAAGGAATAGAACACTAGCCACTTTAATAATATATCCGTATTTGTCACCATGTGTGAATAACAAGGTTTAGACTCTGACTTCACCTTGTAAACATCGAAGTTGTCGATGATGGCATCGAAACATGTGTAGAGGTCATTCAATAGGGTCACCACCTATGGGAAAACATGAAGATTATCAGCCTCTGCATAAAATATATTTCCTTTAAGTAGAATAACAGTAAATTAATTTGGCAAGCGATATAAGGCATAAATGGAGTGCAGCTCATCGGTCCAAACTCAAATATATTATTTTAATTTTCTCTCTGAAAATCGGCATACTCCACTGACCTGCATTGGCGTGCTCTCTGCTGAGATGGCGGTGAAGCCCACAATGTCACTGAAGTAAATGGTGACTGAGTCAAAGGCCTCAGCCTGCACCGTCTCCCCTTTCTTCAGCTGCTCCGCTACAGAGCTACGTGAGAAAGTGTTAATCAGAGTGAGTAGGCTGTGGGTGTGTGGACAAGAGGCATACCTATGTAAGAATGCTGTTCATTGACTATAGCTCAGCCTTCAACACCATAGTACCCTCCAAGCTCATCATCAGCTCGGGGCCCTGGGTCTGAACCCGGCCCTGTGCAACTGGGTCCTGGACTTCCTGACGGGACTCCCCCAGGTGGTGAAGGTAGGAAACAACACCTCCACTTCACTGATCCTCAACACGGGCCCCACAAGGGTGCATGCTCAGCCCCCTCCTGTACTCCCTGTTCATCCATGACTGCATGGCAACGCAGGCCTCCAACTCAATCATCAAGTTTGCAGACGTCACAACCGTAGTAGGCCTGATTACCAACAATGACATCACTGACGATCTGAAATAGTCCACCCACACAGACAGTGTGGCGAAGAAGGCGCAACAGTGCCTCTTCAACCTCAGGAGGCTGAAGAAATTTGGCTTGGCCCCTAAGACCCTCACAAACTTTTACAGATGCACAATTGAGAGCAACCTGTCGGGCTGTATCACCACCTGGTACGGCAACTGCACCGAGGGTGGTAGGGTCTGCCCAAAGCATAACCGGGGGCACACTGCCTGCCCTCCAGGACACCTACAGCACCAGATGTCACAGGAAGGCCACGGCCTGTTCACCCCGCTATCATCCAGAAGGCGAAGTCAGTACAGGTGCATCAAAGCTGGGACCGAGAGACTGAAAAACAGCTTCTATCTCAAGGCCATCAGACTGTTAAATAGCCAACACTAGCCGACTACCACCCGGTTACTCAACCCTACACCTTAGAGGCTGCTGACCTATATACATAGACATGGAATCACTGGACACTTTAATAATAGAACACTAGTCACTTTACTAATATTACATTTTTTATTTAACTAGGCAAGTCAGTTAAGAACAAATTCTTATTTACAATGACAGCCTACCCCTGGGCCAATTGTGCACCGCCCTATGGGACTCCCAATCACAGCCAGATGTGATGCAGCCTGGATTCAAACCAAGGACTGCACAGTGACGCCTCTTGTTCTGGGATGCAGTGCCTTAGACCGCTGCGCCACTCAGGAGCCCTACATACTGCTTTACTAATTTCATATGTATAGTTGAAGACGGAAGTTTACATACACTTAGGTTGAAGTCATTAAAACTCATTTTTCAACCACTCCACAGATTTCATGTTAACAAACTATAGTTTTGGCAAGTCGGTTAGGACATCTACTTTGTGCACGACACAAGTAATTCTTCCAACAATAATCAGACAGATTATTACAGACAGATTATTTCACTTATAATTCACTATATCACAATTCTAGTGGGTCAGAAGTTTACGTACACTAAGTTGACTGTGCCTTTAAACAGCTTGGAAAATTATTGAAAATGATGTCATGGCTTTAGAAGCTTCTGAGGCTGATTGACATCATTTGAGTCAATTGGAGGTGTACCTGTGGATGTATTTCAAGGCCTACCTTCAAACTTAGTGCCTCTTTGCTCGACATCATGGGAAAATAAAACAAAATCAGCAAATGGGTCTTCCAAATGGACAATGGTTTAAGGACAACAAAGTCAAGGTATGTGTGTGTGTGTGTGTGTGTGCGCGTGCGTGTGTGTGTGCACGTGTGCACCTGTTCATGGTCGCGGTCTCTCCTTTTGTTTTTATTGTTTTTTTTGCCTCGGGTCCTGTCTCATCGCAACCATGACACTCTTTACTATTATTCTGACATTTCACATTCTTAAAATAAAGTGGATAGGGAATTTTTACTAGTATTAAATGTCAGGAATTGTGAAAAACTGAGTTTAAATGTATTTGGCTAAGGTGTATGTAAACTTCCGACTTCAACTGTACAGTCGTGGCCAAAAGTTTCTTAGATCTTTATGTCAGTAGTTACTATGGTTCACTGAAGTATAATTACAAGTATTCCATAAGTGTCAAAGACTTTCATTGACAATGACATTCAGTTTATGCAAAGAGTGAATATTTGCAGTGTTGACCCTTCTTTTTCAAGACCTCTGCAATCCGCCCTGGCATGCTGTCAATTAACTACTGGGCCACATCCTGACTGATGGCAGGCTATTCTTGCATAATCAATGCTTGGAGTTTGTCAGAAGTTGTGGGATTTTGTTTGTCCACCCGCCTCTTGAGGATCGACCACAAGTTCTCAAGGTCTGGGGAGTTTCCTGGCCATGGACCCAAAATGTTGATGTTTTGTTCCCCGAGCCACTTAGTTATCACTTTTGCCTTATGGCAAGGTGCTCCATCATGCTGGAAAAGGCATTGGTCGTCACCAAACTGTTCTTGGATGGTTGGGAGAAGTTGCTCTCGGAGGATGTGTTGGTACCATTCTTTATTCATGGCTGTGTTCTTAGGCAAAATTGTGAGTGAGCCCACTCCCTTGGCTGAGAAGCAACCCCACACATGAATGGTCTCAGGATGCTTTACTGTTGGCATGACACAGGACTGATGGTAGAGCTCACCTTGTCTTCTCCGGACAAGGTGTTTTCCGGATGGCCCAAACAATCCGAAAGGGGATTTATCAGAGAAAATGACCCCAGTCCTCAGCAGTCCAATCCCTGTACCTTTTGCAGAATATCAGTCTGTCCCTGATGTTTTTCCTGGAGAGAAGTGGCTTCTTTGCTGCCCTTCTTGAAACCAGGCCATCCTCAAAGTCTTTGCCTCACTGTGCGTGCAGATGCACTCACACCTGCCTGCTGCCATTCCTGAGCAAGCTCTGCACTGGTGGTGCCCCGAACCTGCAGCTTAATCAACTTTAGGAGACGGTCCTGGCGCTTGCTGGACTTTCTTGGGCACCCTGACGCCTTCTTCACAACAATTGAACCTCTCTCCTTGAAGTTCTTGATGATCCGATAAATGGTTGATTTAGGTGCAATCTTACCAGCAGCAATATCCTTGCCTGTGTTAGCACTTTTTGTGCAAAGCAATGATGACGGCACCTGTTTCCTTGCAGGTAACCATGGTTGACAGAGGAAGCTTCCAGTCTTGTCCTCGTCAACACTCTCACCTGTGTTAACAAGACAATCACTGACATGATGGCAGCTGGTCCTTTTGTGGCAGGGCTGAAATGCAGTGGAAATGTTTTTGGGGGATTAAGTTCATATTCATGGCATGCAATTCATCTGATCACTCTTCATGACATTCTGGAGTATATGCAAATTGCCATCATCAACAGTGAGACCAATACTTGTGTCATTCTCAAAACCTTTGGCCACGACTGTATATACTGTATTTTATTCTACAGAATTTTTGTCACTGCCATTCCGACATTGCTTGCCCTAATATTTATATATTTCTTAATTCCATTATTTTACTTTTAGATTTCTGTGTATTGTTGTGAATTGTTAGATATTACTGCACTGTTGGAGCTAGGAACTGCTGCTAAATGTGTACGTGACCAATACAATTTGATTTGATTTGATTTTGTGTGTGTGTGCAAGAGAGTGTGTTTGTGTACGTGTGTGTATGTATGATTCAGTCCAATCACAACATTTCTGTTTGAGGGTGTGTTTGTGTGTCATTTTTTAAAACTTGATTTTGATTTCTTTGACACAACTCAAGTGGGATACACTGCATTCAAAAGCATTGACTACATATTTCCATTGTGATCCTCTTAATACACTCACTGTGGAAGTATCTGGTAGAGCAGTGCCTCAGCCTTGCGTTTCTCTTCGTGATAGGCCTGTGTTCTTTCCTCCACGAGTTCTTCCAGGTTATTGGCGTACTGCTCCATACGAGACAACAGGTTGTCCAGGATATTAGACCCATAACCTCTGTGGAGGGAGGGATGGAGAGAGGGTCGGAGGAGTGGAGTAAAGAACGGGTAAAACGGTGGAGGCAGGTTTTGAAGATAGTCGTCAGAGCAATGCAAACCTGTTGTGAGTACATAAAGTCATTGCGGATAATAAATGTTTGTGTGTGAAATGTTATTTTGAATGCAGAACAATGAAGATATCTAAAGTGAGCGGATGGGTATAAGTGTGTATCAGTCGATTTGTAACCATACAAAGTGCATAGATAGATAGATAGATAGATAGATAGATAGATAGATAGATAGATAGATAGATAGATAGATAGATAGATAGATAGATAGATAGATAGATAGGTACTTTATTGATCCCCGTGGGGGAAATGTCATTGTCAAGCAGCTACATCAAAACACAGGGCAGGTGCAAAATGCCACAACGAAAAGTACACAAAAGACAGATACACGGTACATGATACATAGAGCGGCAGTATGAAAAAGTATAGAAGTACAAGATATCTGGAGTGCAAAAAAATAAAAGCTATAAAAGAGACATTGCATAGTATGGGTGGTTGGCTGAATATGTACACTATACATTGGTGGATGTTGGATGGTTAACTATACTATACAGGTTGATGGCAGAGAAATACTTCATTAGCTAAAAATGCGTATGATATGAGCGAGGGAAATAATAGTTTACTTAATAGACAGACTGGGTAAATGAACAGGTAAGTGAACATTTTGCATGGTTAAATTAGCTGTACAGTTAGGTATACAGTTATATTTACAGATAAGTGAATACTTGCGTGGTTACACAAACTGTACAGGTAAATGACAGGAAGAGATACTTTAATAGCTAAATGTGTGTATGATATCATTTGGGGTAATAATAGTAATTCCCTTAAAATACAGTCCATAGTGCGCAGGGTTTAATTACAGACCAACTGCATGGTGTTAATGGAGGTTTAAGCAGTGCGTACAGACAGTGTACCTGTTGTGTTTGCGCAGCAGCAGCTTGATGTGGTGGAACTCGGGCCTCTCGTTCAAGTCCTCGCTCCAGCAGCGCTGCATGAGCTGGCCCACCTCTTCACTGTGGCTCTGGGGGCAGAGGGAGGGACGCAGGTAGGGCCACTGGCCCAGGGCCACGCGCTCTACGATCTCTGGTAGAGAGAAAGAGGGAATGAGGAAGAGAAGGGGGAGAGACAATGTGTGAGAATTCATATAACCATACTGTACTATTGTACTGTGGCACACATCGATTTCAGAGAGAGAGAGAGAGAGAGAGAGGGAGAGAGGGAAAGGTGGAGCTCAAGTGAGCTTCATTTAGAAAAGCTACAAAGCCCATGGACAGGCAAGCCTCTTTTCCTTTTGAGTAACAAGAACATGCCACGTTAGAATAGTCCCAAGGTTACAGTAAAACCAGCCTCTTTCTCATGGTCAATAGTTTTATAGACATAACTGTATTGATAACAAAACACTCCTTGTTAGAAGTCTCTTCTCTGTCATCAAATCCTCCATCTCCTTCCTTTCTTCCCTCTCTCTCTCTGTTTCCTTCCTTTTCTGTTCAAAACAAGGCAGCATTTCAAATGCAGCGCCATCCCAATAGACTTGAATATGGAAGACGAAACTGTCATGACTGTCCTGGTGATCCAAAATGGGCAGATCAGGTTTACAATGGATAAACAGAGGGGAGGAGGGAACTGGTGTGGGGGGTTTTGGCAGCTCACACCACTTCAGTATTAACCTAAAGAATGTTCTACAGTTTTCGGAAGTTTACATACACTTACGTTGAAGTCATTGGACCACGTTCATCTGTACAAACAATTGTACGCAAGTATAAACACCATGGGACCATGCATACCGCACAGGAAGGAGACGCGTTCTGTCTCCTAGAGATGAACGTAAAGAATATTGTGAAGATACTGGAGGAAATAGGTACAAAAGTATCCATATCCACAGTAAAACGAGTCAATGCAGAATGAGGTTGAAGGAAATTCTGTGTTCTGTTAAATGCGTCAATACTTTAATGACACTATCACGTTTCAGGTAAGACCCAGATGCAGACAACGTCGAAGTACCAACAGTTTATTAATCGAACAGGGGAAGGCAAAAGACAGCTCAAGGGCAGGCAGAGATCAGTAATCCAGATAGGTGGGGCAAAGGTACAGGATGGCAGGCAGGCTCAGGGTCAGGGCAGGAAGAATAATCAACACCGGGAAAACTAGGAAACAGGAACAATCGAGAGACAGGAGCAGAGGGAAAAAACGCTGGTAGGCTTGACGAAACAAAACGAACTTGCAACAGACAAACAGAGAACACAGGTATAAATACACTGGGGATAATGGGGAAGATGGGTGTCACCTGGAGGGGTGGAGACAATCACAAAGACAGGTGAAACAGATCAGGGTGTGACAGACACATTATACTGTATCTGGGTCACCTCTCATGTTTACTCTCCATATCAGCTCGTCTTCATTCCATAAACCAACAATATTTCCATCCAGGGACCGGCTCTTCCGGTGCCAATGGCCTGAATTCATTGTCCATCACCCCTCTCTCTTCTCATTTAATTTATTTATTTTATTTATTTTTCGTTCCCAAATTCTGTCTCTCACACATAAATTATATGCCCCCCCACCTCTTCAATTCAATGTGTATATAACCACCGTCAGTGTGCTAGCTTAGCATATAGCTCTGCCTCCCTGAACCAGGGTCCTCTACCTCAGTGGTTCTCAACCTAGGGGGCGCGTCCACCCAACATTTCGCTGGGGGTGCACGGGACCTTTTTATTTTTTAAATACACAATTCCCGATTGTTTATACCAATCAACAAATCTGCAAGGCTAGAAACAACTGGTAAAATGCCAGAGTAAGACGTGACTTTGATGCGCATGGGAATATTTTTGGTTTGTCTCTACAACATTCATATGAAGCTGAGCTACAGTACGACCTTCTAAAGTCGAGTAGTCAAAGAAATTTTACTTTTCTTGGGAAGTAATCTTATACAATGTGTCACTGTCGCTATCAATTGATCAAACAAAATCATGCTGGTGGTGTATTTAATATAGACAATCTCAATAAGCAATAAACATTTGAAAAAGGGGGCCCTGGGGGGAAAAAGGTTGGGAACCCCTGCTCTACCTCACCAACACACGTGACCGCCCGCTTGACAATGTACGAACCGATTGAGCTATAGGAAAAGGTACAGTATTTCAATGTGCTTTCATAAAAGCCTGCCAAGGCATTTATACTGACAGCAACTAGGGAGCTAGCCCTTTATGACCACTGAGATGTGCTCTTGATCCTACATACTTTTCCTATGCAGGAGATGTTTCCCTGGAGAATAAGGTGGATGGCAGCAATTTTGAATGTATAAGTATGTGTACTTATACATTGTGTGTGTTTGTGTTTTTGATTGTGTGTGTGTGCGGTGAAAGATATATGGTGACAGAGAGTCAGCACCTTAAGAGACAGCTTTTTTTTTTGCACTCCAGATATCTTGTATTTCTATACTTTTTCATACTGCCGCTCTATGTATCATGTACCGTGTATCTGTCTTTTGTGTACTTTTCGTTGTGGCATTTTGCACCTGCCCTGTGTTTTGTTGTAGCTGCTTGACAATGAAATTTCCCCCCCGGGGGAGCAATAAAGTACCTATCTATCTATCTATCTATCTATCTATCTATCTATCTATCTATCTATCTATCTATCTATCTATCTATCTATCTATCTATCTATCTATCTATCTATCTATCTATCTATCTATCTATCTATCTATCTAGGACTGGAATGTAAATAGGGAAGATGGAACGAGAAGACTGATTAAAAAAACACCTGAGGGGGAGAGAGAGAGAGAGAGAGAGAGAGAGAGAGAGAGAGGAGGAGGCGAGAGAGACAGAAATTAAATTAAGAAAGAAAGATAGAAAGAAAGAGGAAAGAGACAGAAAGAAAGAGAGTACCCTATGATTTATTACATTTAGCATAAAAAAAAGGAATGTATTAATTTCCGCGGGAAGTAGGGGTGCTGAGGGTGCTACAGAAAACCCTGATAAATGTGATACAAAAAATACAAAAACATTTGAAAACATTTTTGGGGGACAAAAGTAGGCCTTTTTACTAATCCTGTAAAAGTGGATATAGCCGTCTGTAGCGCTGGCAAAAAACATTCAGCACCCCCACCCTCAAACATCTTCCGGAGGCTATGAATGTATAACATTGCGGTCCGGACGACTGTGGGTTATCACTGCTGGGGCGGGCACATTATTAGTATACTAGTAATTATAGGAAGGAGGAATTATGGGATTCAGTGCCATGCTTGTTGGAGAAGACAAATAACAAATTACAATAGGTGATGTACATTTTCCCTGTCCAAGATGCCTGTCCTTATCTTTTCAAAACAATTTGTGTTCTACACAGAAGCTAATATAGTCCAGGTCTCTTTTAAAAAATAGTTTTTATCTCAATGAGACTAACTTGGTTAAATTAACATAATAAAATGTATAAAAAAATGTGCAATGAAATGTGCAATGAAATGCTTTGATATATATATATATATATATATTCTTATATACTGTAATTGCAGGGCCTTCAGAAAGTGTTCATACCCCTTGACTTATTAAAACTTTTCTTGTGTTACAGCCTAAATTCAAAATTGATTAAATAGATGTTTTTCTCTCACCAATCTACAAACAATACCCCAAAATGAAAAAGTGAAAATATGTGTGCAAATTTATTGAAAATGAAATACATAAATAGTATTCACACCCTGAGTCAATACTTTGTAGAAACACCTTTGGCAGTGATTATAGCTGTGAGTCTTTCTGGGTAAGTCTCTAAGAGATTTCCACACCTGGATTGGGCAACATTTGCCCATTATTCTTTTCAAAATTCTTCAAATTGTTTTTGGATTATTATCCACTTAGATTATTATCCACTTAGTAAACAATTCCAGTGTAGATTTTGCCTTGTGTTTTAGGTTATTGTTCTGCTGAAAGATACATTAATCTCCCCGTATCTGGTAGAAAGCAGACTGAAGCAGGTTTTCCTGTATGATTTTGCCTGTGCTTAGCTCCATTATGTTTATTTTTTATCCTGAAAAACTCCCCAGTCCTTAACGATTACAAGCATACCCAAAACATGATGCAGCCACCACTATGGAGACTGGTACTCAGTAATGTGTTGTATTGGATTTGCCCCAAACATAACACCTTGTATTTAGGAGAAAAAGTTAATTGCTTTGCCACATTTTATGCAGTATTACTTTAGTGCCCTGTTGCAAACAGGATGCATGTTTTGGAATATTTGTATTCTCTACAGGCTTCCTTCTTTTCACTCTTTCAATTAGGTTAGTATTGTGGAGTAACTACAATGTTGTTGATCCATCCTCAGTTTTCTCCTATTACAGCCATTAAACTCTGTAACTATTTTAAAGTCACCATTGGCCTCATGGTGAAATCTCTGCGCGGTTTCCTTCCTCTCCAGCAACTGAGTTAGGAAGGACACTTGTATCTTTGTAGTGACTGGGTGTATTGATACACCATCCAACATGTAACTATTAACTTCACCATGCTCAAAGGGATATTCAATGTCATTGTGTTTGAATCTGTGTTTGAAATTCACTGCTCGACTGAGGGACATTACAGATAATTGTATGTGTGGGATACAAAGAAGAGGTAGTCATTCAATAATCATGTTAAACACTATTATTGCACACAGAGTGAGTCCATGCAACTTATTATGTGACTTGTTATGTGAAAATGTTTACTCCTATTTAGGCTTGCCATAACAAAGGGGCTGAATACTTATTGACTCAATACATTTCAGTTTTACATTTTTTATTAATTGGTTAACATTTTGAAAAACATAACTCCACTTTGACATTATGGGGTACTGTGTGTAGATCAGTGACAAAAACATCTACATTTTATCAATTTTAAATTCAGGCTGTAATACAACCAAATGTGGAAAAAGTCAAGGGGTGTGAAATCTTGCCTGTACTTGCCTGAAGAACGTGCACAGACACCGACCGCAAGGCCCTACAGAGGGTAGTGCGCATGGCCCAGTACATCACAACCTCTATACCAGGCGGTGTCAGAGGAAGGCCCAAAAAATAGTAAATGACTTCAGTACCCCAGTCATACATTGTTCTCTCGGTACCGGAGCACCAAGTCTAGGTCCAAAAGGCTTCTTAACAGCTTCTAAACCCAAGCCATAAGACTCTTGAACAGCTAATCAAAGGGCCAAACAGACCCCTCTTTTACGCTGCTGCTACTCTTTGTTTATTATCTATGCATAGTCACATTAACTCTACCTACATGTACATATTACCTCAAT
The DNA here is from genome assembly GCA_023634145.1 of Thymallus thymallus. NCBI lineage: Eukaryota > Metazoa > Chordata > Actinopteri > Salmoniformes > Salmonidae > Thymallus > Thymallus thymallus. The sequence goes on along the minus strand of CM042396.1, from coordinate 20,356,187 downwards.
TACCTTGACTAACCGGTGCCACTGCACATTAACTCTGTACCGGTACCCCCTGTATATAGCCTTGCTACTGTTATTTTACTGCTGCTGTTTAATTTTATTTTATTTTTCTTAACTTCTTAAAGCATTGTTGGTTAAGGGCTTGTAAGTAAGCATTTCAATGTAAGGTCTACACCTGTTATATTCGGCGCATGTGACAAATACAATTTTGATTTGATTTGACACACACACCTTTGGGGCTGAGGGTGTCCCCTTCGATGTGGAAGACCCCTCGGAGCAGGGCCAGCTCCTGCAGGATGATGCCGAAGCTGTAGATGTCCCCTTTTTGAGTGCCACATGGTGGGGGACACTCTGCCCTCAGTAGCTCTGGAGCTGCCCACAATTTCCCTGTAAAGGGAGAGGGAGTGAAAGGGGATTGGAGAGAAAGAAAGAGGGAGGTAGACAGGGAAAGAGGGAGAGAGAAGAGGTGGATACATTGTTTTTTTTTACCTTTCTTTTAACAGTGAACATACAGTATATTGAGACCTAGGTCTATTTTTCAAATGCGCCCTGTATAATACAATATAAATATACACATTATACACAAAGTATATACACATTTAAAGCGACATGAGAAAAAAAGGCCATTTCAAGATGCATTATTTAGTTATAGAGTTTTCTTTAGCCAAAGATTTACTTAGAGAGAGATAGATAAAGAGCCAGATTGACAGAGTTTTAATACCTACCTTCTCAATCAGCAACTAATCAAGACTTTTTCAGCCAGGTGATCTGACTGTTGAGCCACATCAATGACAAGTAATTAAATGAATCCAGCAAGGGCTTTCTCTCAGGAGGGGACATTATTACAGAACATTTAGACAGAAATCTATTGTGTAAAACAGACGTGCCAGCCAATTGTATCAGCAAATGGGCATGTTTTGTTTTTGAATAACAACAACAATGGCAGGGATTGAGCCACTAAATGTTATTTTAGAGTGTGTGTGTTTGCTCATGCGTTCGAGTCTGTGTCTTTGTCTACGAGTGTGTTTCTGCAGCTCAGGTAACTCACGGGCATAGTAGGCGTGTGTGTCCTCCATATTGGACTTTTCACGGAAGCTGGCCAGCCCGTAGTCAGTGATCTTCACAACAAAGCGACTGTCCACCACACAGTTGGAGGACTTCAGGTTACCATGGGAGACGATGACGCTGTTGTGAAGGAAGGCCATCCCCTAGAATCAAAGATGGTGTGATTCACAAGAAATCCAACCAGTGGGCGACCCTGTGTAAAATGTTTCCCACACAGGACCGGGAACTGTCACACACGCTTTTAGCCAACGAAATTGTATTTGCTGAACAACCTATGCATTGCAAGTCAATAACCCAAAAATATGCACCCTCCAATTAATTTCCATAAAAAATCTGCAAAAATTCATTTGCAAAGCCTTGCACTTCCGGTGGACAGACAAAAGTACGGAGCCAGCATTCTCACAACAGCTATCTCTGCTAGAATGTACATTGAGGGGCATTAAATCGAGGCTAACTTTAGGTAAAAGGCGTGACTTCTTCATTCATCACAACACATTCCCAGACGCACGCATGAACGCGCACACACATTCACACACACAAATCTCCAAAGCCTGGAAAATCCCAACTCCTGCTGCAAGCAATATACCTGACGGGTTAGTTGGATCTGGTGTAATCCCTAACATCTTGTTGAAAATATATGACACAAATCTAGAGTAAGAGCATGCAATAAAGTGGGAGAGAGAGGTAACATGCTTGGCATAACTTTTTGTATTGACAATAAAAAAATATGTAGAGGTATAATAGAATAAATATAATTTGAATATTTTCTACCTGTCCCCTAGCACAAAGTTAGACACCATACTGTGAAAATAACATTAAGTACCCGTTTAGTGGTTTAGTGGTGTGAAAATAACATTAAGTACCCGTTTAGTGGTTTAGTGGTTTGAAAATAACATTAAGTACCCGTTTAGTGGTTTAGTGGTTTGAAAATAACATTAAGTACCAGTTTAGTGGTTTCGGGCCTTCAGCACATACATATATTGGTTTAGGATCCTGGACCGATCGCTAATTTGTACATACATTTATTTAAAATCTCTGAATGGAGAATGAAGGATGGAGACACACCTTAACAATGTCGTTGATGAGAGAGTATCTGAACATCCAGTCCAAGGTGATGCTCTCGCTCTCCATAAGATCCTGCACAACACATTAACATAAACATGACTATTTACACACAAACACACACACACACACACACGCACACACACTCTAATATTCAGAACATGTTCAATGCTTAAAATCAGCCATACATGAAGGTCACACACAGGTTAATCCCAGTCCACAATGCTAACATCATAATATGCATGACATTTCATATTCCATTCACCAAGGCTGTCGGTATTCAACACATAGCCTAGAGGATAAACCAACCATCTCAAGACCCAAGGGTAGCTACTGTAGGCTAGATGGTTCATTACTTATTCATTGTGTGAATGTGTGATGTGGGAGATAAGAGACCAATAGGGGTTCTAGTTAACAACGCTAAGGTTATAGGATAGAATGGAATGCAATAGAATTATCACGTTTCAGGACCCAGATGCAGACAACGTCGAAGTAACAATAGTTTAATGATCGAACAGTGGCAGGCAAAAGACAGGTCAAGGGCAGGCAGAGGTCAGTAATCCAGATAGGTGGGGCAAAGGTACAGACTGGCAGGCAGGCTCAGGGTCAGGGCAGGAATAATGGTGAACACTGGGAAAACTAGGAAACAGGAACAATCAAGAGACAGGAGCAGAGAGAAAAAACGCTGGTAGGCTTGACGAAACAAAACGAACTGGCAACAGACAAACAGAGAACACAAGTATAAATACACTGTGGATAATGGGGAAGATGGGTGACACCGGGGGGTGGAGACAATCACAAAGACAGGTGAAACAGATCAGGGTGTGACAGTACCCCCCCTTTAGGGGCGCCACCTGGCGTCCTACCCGGGCGCATACCTGGCTGACCGGGGTGCCGGTGTTGAAACTCAGAGATGAGGTCTGGGTCCAGGATGTCCCTGACAGGAACCCAGCACCTCTCCTCCGGGCCATAACCCTCCCAGTCAACCAGGTACTGGAATCCCCTGCCCCGAGGTCGAACCTTCAGGAGACGCCTCACCGTGTAAGCCGGTAGGCCGTCGATGACCCGGGAGAGAGTGGTGGGCCTGGAAACAGGAGACAAAGGGCTATAAGACATAGGTTTGATTTTAGACACATAAAAAGTGGAATGTATACAGAGGGTATGGGGCAACAGAAGGCGAACAGCAGAGGGGCTAATGGCCTTGGAGATGGGGATAGGGCCAAAAACCGTGGGGACAGTTTGTGAGACTCCACTCGGAGAAGGGCCAACCGGGCTTTCTTCCAATTACGACAACAGCTGCGGACAAACATCTGGGCCGAAGGTACGCCGACCTCTTCCTCTTGCTCAGGAAAGAGCGGGGGCTGATAGCCCAGGGAACACTCAAAGGGCGAGAGACACGTGGCAGAGCAAGGAAGGGTGTTGCGGGCGTATTCGACCCACACCAGTTGCTGGCTCCAGGTGGTGGGGTTGGCGGAGACCAGGCAGCTAAGAGTCGTTTCCAAGTCTTGGTTGGCTCGCTCCGACTGGTCGTTGGACTGGGGGTGGAACCCGGAGGACAGGCTGGCCGACGACCCAATGCAGAACGCCTTCCAGAACTGGGACGAGAACTGAGGACCCCGGTTGGAGACCATGTTAATCGGGAGGCCATGAATACTGAAGACTGCACCACAAGCTGGCCGTCTCTTTGGACGAGGGTAGCTTGGGGAGAAGGATGAATTGGGCGGCCTTGTAAAACCGGTCGACCACTGTCAGAATGGTGGTGTTGCCCTCAGACGGGGGAAGACCCGTGACGAAGTCCAGGGATATGTGAGACCAGAGATGATGAGGGACAGGCAGTGGTTGAAGAAGACCAGCCGAGGAGTCTTCTGCACACAAACCGTGCAGGCGGCAATGAACGCGGCGTCATTCGGGACCATGGTAGGGCACCAAAAGCGTTGGCGCATGAAGGCCAGGCTCCGACGGGAGCCCGGGTGGCAGGCAAGCCTGGACCGAGGAGCGGACAGCATCAGGCAGAAACATCTGGTTATCTGGGCCCCCCCCCAGGGTTCGGCTGGGACCTCTGTGCCTCCCAGACCTGCTTCCCTACACCCCAGCTGAGTGCCGCCGCCAGGCACAAAGTGGGAAGGATGGTCTCGGGCTCCGGTGTAATAACAATGGGGGTATAGCGACGAGACAGCATCCGGCTTCCCTCTCATATCCAGCCAGTACCTCCATTCCTCCAACGTCATCTTCACCGCGAGAAGCTCCCAATTCCCCACATCGTAGTTCTTCTCCGCTGCGTTGAGGCGGTGGGAGAAGAAGGCGCAGGGATGTAGCTTAAGGTCCAGGGCAGAACGCTGGGACAGGACAGCCCCCACTCTGACATGAGAAGCTTCGGCCTCCACCACAAACTAATGGGAAGGGTCAGGATGAAACAAGATGGGAGCAGTGGTGAAGCGGTGTTTGAGATCCCGGAACGCCTGGTCAGCAGCAGGTGAAACAGATCAGGGTGTGACAAGAATAGAACAATGAGATCCTATAGACTGTGATTTACCTGCAGGCTTCCCCGGGGGCAGTACTCTGTGATGATACAGATGTTGGGAGGATCGATACAGGCTCCGATAAAGCGAGTCAGGTGCTCGTTTTGAACGTCACGCATCTGGAGTCAAGAAGATTAACATCAATAGAAACATACTAGCAACTTCATACATAATCAACAACATACAAAAGCATTTACACCTGAACATAATAAGGAGACAAAATACTAGAGAGGACATTGTTGCTCTGGCAACATGTTTGCAAGCCTACTTTATAAAACCCTCACATGTTTGAGCTCAAAGAGCACCATCCTGGTGAGCTCGATGCGCTTCTTGTTAGTGGTGTACTTAATGGCCACAATGTTTCCCTGGAAAAGAGGACACATTAATTAACACAATATTTCACCATGATTTTATTATCGGTGTCCTTCAGTAATATGAGTGTAATCCACTTGTAGTTCCTACTCCAAAGATGTAAACTATGCAAATGCCCAGGTGAACCCTATAAGAATCCTGGTACGAACACTTATCACGGGCAAATATTGGATCCCACTTTAAACAAAGTAAAGGCTTGATATAGCATACATAAAGGCTTCATAAGCACTAAATAAATGCTTCACACATAATCTGTAAGTCTATGTCCTACACTATAAATGGTTTATAAAGGGTGACATAACTATTCCTACAGTAGGGCGAATTGACAAATGTGACATAACATACTATGTATGTGTATACACCGTTTATAGCAGGGGTTCTCAAAGTGGGGTCCAGGTACTGCAGGGGGTCAGAGGATAGATATTTTCTTTAATGAATATTACAACAACAGATTAAACACATTTTGGGATGTGAAGGGATCCGTGGAATACGTTTAGAAGGTGCACTACAATACAATGTAATATTATTAATCTACAATTTATGTTCTTAACCCTGGGCAATATCCCTGTAGGAGGCTCACAGGGATATTGGTATCCACAGTACTCCACCAATTATAATTATTGTATTCCCAATTATTATTATTTTTAAACATAAATGCACTGTAATTTAAGCTTCAAAATGTATAGAATTGCAGGAATTTACCTTGAAAAATTCAACATTTTCTCTCAGATGCTTAGAGGCGGGATTTAAATGTTCCTGCCCAGGGCCCGAGACTTGGTTCATCTGACAATGCACTGCCAAAGTCATAGTAAAACTCTTTTTTATCTCACTCAAGTTGTGTTCTGATTATGAAGAGGTCCCTCATTAATTTGCTATCACAAAAGGGGTCTCCAGCCCCAGCCCCAAAAAGTTTGAGAACCCCTGCGAATCCCGAGTGGCGCAGCGGTCTAAGGCACTGCATCTCAGTGCTAGATGCATCACTACAGACCCTGGTTCGATCCCGGGCTGTATCACAACCGGCCGTGATCGGGAGTCCCATAAGGCGGTGCAAAATTGGCCCAGGATCGTCCGGGTTAGGGAAGGGTTTGGCCGGGGTAGGCCCTCATTGTGAACAAGAATTTGTTCTTAACTGACTTGCCTAGTTAAATAAAGGTTAAATAAAATAAATAAATAAATAAATAACATATAGAGTATGACATACGCTTATATATGATGTGTGAAGCATTTAGGTAGTGCTTATGAAGCCTTTATGCATGCTACATAAAGCCTATATAAGTTGTACTTTGTTTAAAGTGGGACCAACTATTGTAGGTAGCACTACACAAATCCTTAATAAAGCAAACATCATAAGCATTGTCAGTGTATTAAAACAATCCCTGTGTAAAAGAACAGACCTTGTAGTAGCCAGTTTTGGCGTAGATCTGGAAGTTTCCTTCCATGGTTAGGAGCGAGCCATAGTTCGAGCCTCTCTGTGGACCATATAGAGAGGGAATGAGAACAGCGTGTACAGTATTTCATGCCTCTATATACTGTATGTGTGTGTTTCTCCATGCAGTACCAGAGACAGCGTGAGTCTGCTGCAGGCCCTGTGCAGCACTTTCTCCAGGTTGCTCATCTGCACATCCTCCCACTGCACTCTCCAGAGCTGAGCAGCCAACTCATTCTCCAACTTCAGCTTCCTGAGGGAGAGAATGTGTGTGTGTGTGGGGGAGGGGGGGGGGGTGATGGAGAGAGGAGGTTTGAGAGCGGTTCAGAGATAGAGAGAGAGAGAATAGTTAGGAGAGAGTAGAGAAAGGAGGTGAGGATGGTGGAAGACAAAAGCGTGTGAGGGCGACGGAGAAAGAGAAATCGATAAAGTGAAAGAGAGAGAGAGAGAGCGAATGAGAATCAAGAATGAAGGACAGAGAGAGTAAGAAGAGGGATGGATGTGTTTCAGTGTGTGTGTACACTGTGCAGGGCTGCACCTCTACCCATACAGACCATCAACACTCCAAAACTAACTACAAACTGTATTCACATACACATTTCTCAGAAACAAATTCAACCCAACTATACAATTGGGGATGGGATTAATTCATTGAGTATGGATACAGATTAATATCTATTATAGTGGGTGACCTGGTTGGAGCTTGATTTGTGATTACAACTTAATCGAGTCATCACTCGCCAACAGTGCTGTATGTGTGAAGTTGTTTAGACATGTAGCTTGATATCACAGATGGCTGGTGGAACCTTAATTGGGGAAGACGGGCTCATAGTAATGGCTGGAACGAAGTCAATAGAATGGTATCAAACACATCCCACACATGGTTTCCATGTGTTCAATACTATTCCCTTCACTCCATTATATCCATTTTTATGATCCGTCCTCCCCTCAGCAGCCTCCTTGATCTAACATTATTATGATCCGTCCTCCCCTCAGCAGCCTCCTTGATCTAACATTATTATGATCCGTCCTCCCCTCAGCAGCCTCCTTGATCTAACATTATTATGATCCTTCCTCCCCTCAGCAGCCTCCTTGATCTAACATTATTATGATCCGTCCTCCCCTCAGCAGCCTCCTTGATCTAACATTATTATGATCCGTCCTCCCCTCAGCAGCCTCCTTGATCTAACATTATTATGATTCGTCCTCCCCTCAGCAGCCTCCTTGATCTAACATTATTATGATCTGTCCTCCCCTCAGCAGCCTCCTTGATCTAACATTATTATGATCCGTCCTCCCCTCAGCAGCCTCCTTGATCTAACATTATTATGATCCGTCCTCCCCTCAGCAGTCTCCTTGATCTAACATTATTATGATCCGTCCTCCCCTCAGCAGCCTCCTTGATCTAACATTATTATGATCCGTCCTCCCCTCAGCAGCCTCCTTGATCTAACATTATTTACTGTAATGGAACATTACGTAAGAAATGGTAAAAAAGTCACTATTCATGTGTAGTAATAACACATTTATGTTATTATGTTATGTTATGTTATGTTATCGATGAACATACAAACACATCATTCCATAGCTTCAATTTACTTTAAACAATCCATTGACAAATCCATTTCACATAGTCTAAGTAATCTATAGATTAAGTCATTCAAATTAAGCACTTATTTTACAAGAATATGAAAATAAACATTCATAAATGTATCCGCCTATGGCTATGTGCTATTCAAATGTACTACACATTGCTGTATTTTATAACATGTGAAAAAAAGGGCAAAAAGGGTCTGTGTCATTTTACAGCACATCACAACTGTTAAAGGAATTCTTCATGATTTTGGCAATGAGGTTCTTTATCTACTTTCCCAGAGTCAGATGAACTTGTGGATAAAATGTGTATGTCTCTGTGTCCAGTAAGAAGGAAGTTAGAGGTAGTTTTGTGAGCCAATGCTAACTAGCATTAGCACAATGACTGGAAGTCTATGGGTTTCTGCTAGCGTGTTAGCAGATACCCATAGTTAGCAATACCCATAGACTTTCAGTAATAGCGCTAACTCTAGTTAGCAATTGCGCTAGAGCTAGTTAGCAACTTCCTTCAAACTGCAAACAGTGACATAAAAATGGTAGACACAAGTTCATCTGACTCTGGGGAAGTAGATAAGGGTGTCATTGTCAAATTTCTGAAGTATCCCTATAATAAAATGTGAAATATCAGAAATATCAGACAAAAGAAAAGAAACAGGATAGCTTATATCAAACACAAAGTGACTTCAGCATAATTATTGGTTATAATATGGAACTGAACTTGAACAGTTTCCCTTTTCACCTATCAAAGTTAACTTAAATCTCTAGAAAATGTAAAAACATACTGTTTTTTTTATATTTGATACGAGACATAATATACTTTGACCTTAAGCCTGATATTCCTACAGGGGAAAAAAATATTTAGAAAGTAAGGTATACTTTCACCTGGACTTTTATAACAAGGCATGACAAGCTATAAAGCAAGTGACCTTTTCAGCAGCGGGTCTGATGGAGCTGGACACAGGCCAGTGAGAAGGGTCAAAGGGCAAACACGGGGCTGGAGGTGAGTTAACACTGGGTCATGTTCATTAGCGCACACAACGGTAAATATACAAAAACGATTTTCAATGGAAAATATATGGGTCCAGGTAGTCCCTCAATGTTTCAGTCTGTTTATTTATGTGTGGTGTCTAATGAACATGACCCTGGTGGTGAGTCATCACTGAAGAGGAGATAGAAATACTTTTATTCGATCCTTCTTGGCCTGGCAGTGATCTCCCTGTAATGTGGAAAGAAAGAATGAGGAACAAGAGGGCAGAGGAAGAAAGAAAGTGAAAAGAGGAGAGTAACAGGGTGAAGAGGACAAGAGAGAGATAGAGTAACAGGGTGAAGATAAGAGAGAGATAGAGTAACAGGTGAAGACAAGAGAGAGATAGAGTTACAGGGTGAAGAGGACAAGAGAGAGATAGAGTAACAGGGTGAAGACAAGAGAGAGATAGAGTAACAGGGTGAAGACAAGAGAGAGATAGAGTAACAGAGTGAAGAGGACAAGAGAGAGAGAGTTACAGGGTGAAGAGGACAAGAGAGAGATAGAGTTACAGGGTGAAGAGGACAAGAGAGAGATAGAGTAACAGGGTGAAGACAAGAGAGAGATAGAGTAACAGGGTGAAGACAAGAGAGAGATAGAGTAACAGGGTGAAGACAAGAGAGAGATAGAGTAACAGGGTGAAGACAAGAGAGAGATAGAGTAACAGAGTGAAGAGGACAAGAGAGAGAGAGTTACAGGGTGAAGAGGACAAGAGAGAGATAGAGTAACAGGGTGAAGACAAGAGAGAGATAGAGTAACAGGGTGAAGACAAGAGAGAGATAGAGTTACAGGGTGAAGAGGACAAGAGAGAGATAGAGTTACAGGGTGAAGACAAGAGAGAGATAGAGTAACAGGGTGAAGACAAGAGAGAGATATAGTTACAGGGTGAAGACAAGAGAGAGATAGAGTAACAGGGTGAAGAGGACAAGAGAGAGATAGAGTAACAGAGTAAAGAGGCCAAGAGAGAGATAGAGTTACAGGGTGAAGAGGACAAGAGAGAGATAGAGTAACAGGGTGAAGAGGACAAGAGAGAGATAGAGTTACAGGGTGAAGAGGACAAGAGAGAGATAGAGTTACAGGGTGAAGAGGACAAGAGAGAGATAGAGTTACAGGGTGAAGAGGACAAGAGAGAGATAGAGTTACAGGGTGAAGAGGACAAGAGAGAGAGAGTTACAGGGTGAAGAGGACAAGAGAGAGATAGAGTTACAGGGTGAAGAGGACAAGAGAGAGATAGAGTTACAGGGTGAAGAGGACAAGAGAGAGATAGAGTTACAGGGTGAAGAGGACAAGAGAGAGATAGAGTTACAGGGTGAAGAGGACAAGAGAGAGATAGAGTAACAATGTGGGTAAGAAAGTTAAACAGGGAGGCAAAAAACATACCATGATTGTAGAGATTAAAGGTAGAAAAGCAAACAGAAGAGAAAATTATGGGGGTAAAATAGAGAAAATGAAAGAAGAGCAGAGTACGAGAAGTGTGAACAGAATGGAGAGAGCGATAGAGGGTGGGTGGAGAAGGGGTCGGGAGTGGAGAGGTGGCATCAGAACCCATAACCATCGACCAGTGTCTTCCTCAGGGAAGGGTGACGGTAAAAAAGGGGGCACCACTGACCTGTAGATGAAGACGGTGACGGTAACGATGATGATGAAGATGAAGCACACAACGATGGCCACCATCTGGTGCATAGTGACCGTCCCTGGGAGGAAAGGAAAATGTAAGTTATTGAAGTTCTATGAAGTTATCCCCAGGGCCAAATTCAATAGCATCTGTCATAGCATGTGTAACCTACTTCCTGAAATGCCATGGTTTTGGAGATATAGCTATTACATTTACAGTGCCTTAAGAAAGTATTCAGACTCCTTATGTATTATGTATTCAGACCCTTCACTCAGTACATTGTTGAAGCACCTTTGGTAGCTATTAAAGCATTGATTCTTCTTGGGTATGACACTACAAGCTTGGCACACGTATTTGGGGAGTATCTCCCATTCTTCTCTGCAGATCTTCTCAAGCTCTGTCAGGTTGGATGGAGAGTGTTTCTGCACAGCTATTTTCAGGTCTCTCCAGAGATATTAGATCGGGTTCAAGATCGGGCTCTGGCTGGGCCACTCAAGAACATTCAGAGATGCAAGCCACTCCTGCGTTGTCTTGGCTGTGTGCTTAAGGTCGTTGTCCTGTTGAAAGGTGAACCTTCACCCCAGTCTGAGGACCTGAGAGCTCTGGAGCAGGTTTTCATCAAGGATCTCTCTGTACTTTGCTCCATTCATCTTTCCCTCGATCCTGACTAGTCTCCCAGTCCCTGCTGCTGAAAAACATCCCCACAGCATGATGCTGCCACGACCATGCTTCACCGTAGGGATGGTGCCAGATTTCCTCCAGACATGACGCTTGGTATTCAGGCCAAAGAATCTTGGTTTCATCAGACGAGAGAATCTTGTTTCTCATGGTCTGAGACTCCAAGCGGACTGTCATGTGCCTTTTACTGAGGAGTGGCTTCCGTCTGGCCACTCTACCATTAAAGGCCTGATTGTTGGAGTGCTGCCGAGATGGTTGTCCTTCTGCAAGGTTCTCCCATCTCCACAGAGGAACTCTAGAGCTCTGTCAGAGTGACCATTGGGTTCTTGGTCACCTCCCTGACCAAGGCCCTTCTCCCCCGATTGATCAGTTTGGTGGGGCGGCCAGCTCTAGGAAGAGTCTTGGTAGTTCAAAACTTCTTCCATTTAAGAATGATGGAGGCCAAGGTGTTCTTGGGGACCTTCAATGCTGCAGACATTTTTTGGTAGCCTTCCCCAGATCTGTGCCTCGACCCAATCCTTTCTCTGAGCTCTACGGACAATTCCTTCGACCTCATGGCTTGGCTTTTGCTCTGACATGCACAGTTAACTGTGGGACCTTATATAGACAGGTGTGTGCCTTTCCAAATCATGTCCAATCAATTGAATTTACCACAGGTGGACTCCAATCAAGTTGTAGAAACATCTCAAGGATGATCAATGGAAACACGATGCATCTTAGCTCAATTTCAAATCTCATAGCAAAGGGTCTGAATACTTATGTAAATAAGGTATTTCTGTTTTTATTTTTTTATACATTTGCAACAATTTCTAAAAACCTGTTTTCGCTTTGTTATTATGGGGTATTGTGTGTAGATTGCTGAGGTATTTATTTTATTTAATCCATTTCTGAATATGTATGTCACACCTGCTCCCGATCTCCCTCCCTGGCGCTCGAGGGCACCAGGCTGCCCAGCACTACGCACTCCTGCCACCATCATTTCGCACACCTGCTTCCCTCGTCACGCGCATCAGCGATCATTGGACTCACCTGGAGTCAATCACCTGTTATTACCTCCCCTATACAGTATCTGTCTGTTCCCCAGCTCTGTTCCCCACTGCTGCACTGATTGTCGTATGTTGTTGTTTTACCCGGTTCGGACGCTGTTCCTGGCCTGTTCCATGTCTCTGCCATTAAACTCCCCATACCTGCTTCTCTACTCCAGCGTTGGTTCTATCAGAATACAGCAGCCACCAAATGAAGCATCGGGGAGTGCTGGCTTTTCGGTTGGTGGTGACGTCGGGTCCGGGGGCCGCCACCGATGGAACAGCGGGTGCCTAAGCTGGCTCGTCGGGCTGTCACGCCCTAGCTGGCTCGAGAGGTTTCCTTGCCCCGGTTGGCTCGGCAGGCGCCCATCCCACATCAGGCCTCAGCCGGATAGTCAGGTTTTTACGCCTCAGCCGGATCGTCAGGCTTCTACACCTCAGCCAGGTCATCGGGCTCCCACGCCTCAGCGGGATCGTCAGGCTCCTATGCCTCAGCCGGCTCGCCAGGCTCCCACGCCTCTGCCAGTTCGTTGGGATTTTACGCCTAGCCGGCTTGTTCAGCGTCCATGCCTCGGCCGGTCCATCAGGCTCGCCAAGGTGGGACGGCAAGTGGCGCCCCTAGAGGGGGGGGGGGGTGCCAGGTTGCCCAGCACTACGCACTCCTGCCACCATCATTTCGCTTCCCTCGTCACACGCATCAGCGATCATTGGACTCACCTGGACTCAATCACCTGTTATTACCTCCCCTGTATCTGTCTGTTCCCCAGCTCTGTTCCTCGCTGCTGCACTGATTGTCGTATGTCAAGCTTCACCAGCTCTATTCCTGTCCTGTTCCATGTCTGTGCCATTAAATGTTATCTCCCCGTACCTGCTTCTCTACTCCAGCGTCGTTTTTTTCACTGTAACGTAACAAAATGTGGAAAAAGTGAAGGGGTCTGAATACTTTCCGAAGGCACTGTACTATGTAATCAGATGCGATGATAAATAACTAGCAAGAAGTTAGTCTAGCATGAGATAGGTGGTTGCGGTCTCTCCCTCTGTGCCTGCTCTGAGGCTCACGGTGCCATGTGTCACTCACACACACACACACACACACACACACACACACACACACACACACACACACACACACACACACACACACACACACACACACACACACACACACACACACACACACACACACACCCTAATAGCCTACAGCTGCTCGCTCTTTGCCTCTCTCGCTCTCTCCCCCTTCCTCCATGGCACCGGTTGAATAAAGTAGCAAAACAAATGGGCTTTTCTGCTGCTTCCTTCACTCGGATCGGACAGGTTGTCCTTTAGGTCCTTTCGGAACAAAAAATATTTATGCATATTAGGTCCGGGCTTTCCCGTGTCCATTTCGGAACAGAACTCTAAAGGAGTTAGCATGCTTCAGTTCGGCTGGTGGTAAGCCGAAGTCGGCTAGGCGAACGGAACGAGTGTGCTCGCATACTCCCTTAAAAGATCTTCGCCTGGAAAACGAGAAAAAAATCGCCAATAGTACTGTTTGGCCAGCATTTGAGACAGAAATAATCTAAGATAACTAAAAAAAAAGTCCGAAGTCCAACACGTCACAAAAAGTCGTCATAATATATGCACAAACTCTTCCACTGTTTCAGCTGGGAAGCATATGGACGCCTTAACTCCCATCACTATTTGTCCTCATCATTGTAAGGGCTGATCTATGTTTTAGCTAATGAATATGTTAATCTACAACAAGAGTTATTAAGTGAATGTATTGTGTGATCATAGATCTTTAGAACTGCTGTAGGTTTGGGTAAGGGGGAGCTATGTGGAAGGAATGTGCTAGCTGGGGGTTTTATGATAGAACTGTTTCTTGTTGTAATATGGAGCTTGGACATCTACTGAGAAGACCACTACTTCCGTCAACTGGATTGCGTCACGAGGCTGGGACCAGCCTGCACGCCAACGATAGGCTGAGTAAGTTTAAACCACACTCAGCCTCTACTCCGACAGATCAGCAGGGAGCGGAAATTATCCTGTCGGGGTATTTAAGGAAGAACAAAGGATAGGGGCTCTCTCTTTTCCATGCCCTGACTTGCTGTTTGCCCTGCGTGGTGTCACAGTGAGCCTGTATATACGAACTTCATATTTACCATTGAACGGTTTGTTAGAATAAAATACATAGATGATTTAAACGGCGTAGTAATCTCTTTGTTCCAATACCAGATTTGATTGACGCAACTCAACATCATTCAGTTTTGTTTATTTGTATGCACATATACACATTTTTGATATTGATAAATGAGGCCAAGGTTCTTCAGTGCATACGTGCTAAGCAGGCGGGCTTGTCGTTCTTGAAGCCACAGTCGGGGATGTCTTGGGGGGGGGCGCCCCCTGGCCACTGGACCTTCATGCCCGGCACTGGAACCAGCTCCTTCAGGGTGCTGTTGTAGACGGACACGATCTGGAGACACACAGGATAGATGGTTAGCCAAATCTTACTGCAGCAAAAGTACTGTAACTTTGAGTGTTGAACAAAAGTGCCTTGTCATTGTAGGTTTTATAGCTGCTACACTGGAAGTGGACAAAGAATACAGTTACAGAGTGAGTGTGTATTTATGTACCAGTGTGTGTTTGTTTGTAGCCACCACTTTGTTAGAGGAGCAGTCAGCGCCTACCTGATAGACCCCAGAGTCAAGATCGGTCATGTCCCACAAGGCAAAGTCAATCTCCCGATCACCTTCTCCATCAATCTGAACCAATCCAGTAACACCTGCCACAGAAGAGAGGAGAGAGATAGAAAAAAGAGAAAGAGAGAGAGAGAGAGAGAGAGAGAGAGAGAGAAAGCAGAGAGAACAGAGAGAACAGAGAGAACAGAGAGAACAGAGAGATTAACACAAAGGATTCAGGTGCACAATCTGAGGGCAAACTGCTATTTCCTCATCGCTTTCAAGATTGAGAGATGGGCCCTTTGTTCAATCCTGTTGGTTGATTTTGTTGTACTTTACAAAATAAATTAACAAACCATAGCCAGCTGTGTACATATTGTGTAGCACCACCTGTAGCCAGTCCCTGTGTGTTGCTATATCCTGTCCCCGCAATAAAACAAACCAACAGGATGCAGCAAGTTAGCCTTGCCAAGTCACAAGTACAGATGTAGGATCTTAATTTGAGCTAGTTTGCTACAGCAGAAAAATTATCCTGCAGCAACAGGAAATGTGAAACTTCAGAAGCCTTTCTAAACCTCAAATACACTCCCAAG
>CM042396.1:19620561-19738061 GCA_023634145.1 Thymallus thymallus | reverse complement strand
CAGGAGAATCGAACCTAAGGTTCTCACCGTTGTGGTCGACATGCAGCTTCGCTGGGAAACGCAAGGAGAACCGGACTTTCTTCTCGTAGAGAATGCGCTTCACGTCGAGAAACGCTGCCCTTTTCTTGGCCACAGCAGACGTGAAGTCCGGGAAGATGTGGACTTTCTTGCTGCGGAAAAGTAGTTGTTCCTTCGCGGGCCTGCGGATGATTGCCTCCTTGTCCCTGAAGTTGTGAAACTTCACGATCATCACTCTCGGTCTTGCGTTGACAGCGTTGCCCGTGGGAGGGGGGCCGAGGCGATGAGCTCTGTCCAGCTTCATGGGGGAGGGCGCAAGAGAATTGCAGAGGACCTCCGTAAAGAAAACGGACATGAAGGCCACTGGATCCGCCCCCTCCACTCTTTCAGGGATACCCACAACGCACAGGTTGCAGCGACGCGATCTCGACTCGAGATCGTCTATCTTGTCAGCCATCTGCATGCAGTCAGAGTTAAGGCGCGTGACAGCTAGCTCTAGAGTGACGACCCGGTCGCTGTAGTCTGATAGACCCCGCTCGAGGTCCGAGATTCGGCGACCCTGTGCCTCGACAGCGACCCTAAGGCCATCCAGGGCTGAAGAGATGGGACCCAGAGCCGCGTCAATAGCCGGCTTCAGAACCGCCTCGATAACCGACTGCACCTGGGTAGCAATCAGGGCCGGTAGGTCGGCGAATATAGCTACCCGAAAATCATGGAGGTCTGCGCGAGTGATCGCTTGAGAGCCGGGACCAGAAGCCGCGCCATTATTATGGACACTATCTGCCATGCTAGGAGTCACTTCTGCCGCACGTTTGGACTTCAAAGACCGAGACATCCAACACGAAAAGGTAATTAAACAACACTTAAACAAAGAGAAATTAAACGAACAGACTACGCTGTGACAGTGCGGATTGAATTAAATGCAAATTGCAAAAAGGAATAGTAAGTGCAACGGAGCTACCCAACACACAACTCACTCGCTCTCCATGACACCCGGAAGTTCCATTGTATGATTTTTAAGTAATTAATTTGCATTTTATTGCATGACATAAGTATTTGATACATCAGAAAAGCAGAACTTAATATTTGGTGCCACTCCTCCATACAGACCTTCTCCAGATCCTTCAGGTTTCGGGGCTGTCGCTGGGCAATACAGACTTTCAGCTCCCTCCAAAGATTTTCTATTGGGTTCAGGTCTGGAGACTGGCTAGGCCACTCCAGGACCTTGAGATGCTTCTTACGGAGCCACTCCTTAGTTGCCCTGGCTGTGTGTTTCGGGTCGTTGTCATGCTGGAAGACCCAGCCACGACCCATCTTCAATGCTCTTACTGAGGGAAGGAGGTTGTTGGCCAAGATGGCCCCATCCATCCTCCCCTCAATACGGTGCAGTCGTCCTGTCCCCTTTGCAGAAAATCATCCCCAAAGAATGATGTTTCCACCTCCATGCTTCACGGTTGGGATGGTGTTCTTGGGGTTGTACTCATCCTTCTTCTTCCTCCAAACACAGCCCCGAAACCTGAAGGATCTGGAGAAGGTCTGTATGGAGGAGTGGGCCAAAATCCCTGCTGCAGTGTGTGCAAACCTGGTCAAGAACTACAGGAAACGTATGATCTCTGTAATTGCAAACAAAGGTTTCTGTACCAAATATTAAGTTCTGCTTTTCTGATGTATCAAATACTTATGTCATGCAATAAAATGCAAATTAATTACTTAAAAATCATACTATGTGATTTTCTAGATTTTTGTTTTAGATTCCGTCTCTCACAGTTGAAGAGTACCTATGATAAAAATTACAGACTTCTACATGCTTTGTAAGTGGGAAAACCTGCAAAATCGGCAGTGTATCAAATACTTGTTCTCCCCACTGTATATATTTCTTTATTTAAAAATACATTCTTATTTATAATGACGGCTTACATCGGCCAAACTTGGACTACACTGGGCCAATTGTGCGCTGCCCTATGGGACTCCCAATCACGGCCGGTTGTGATACAGTCTGGATTTGAACCAGGTTGTCTGTAGTGATGCCTCTAGCACTGAGATGCAGTGGCTTAGACCAAATAAATAAATAAATAGTAACAGCCAAAGATGCAGTTCTCCGTATCCCATTCCCAACCCAAAAAACGAAACGTTTACCCTAAACCGGGTTCGTATCCTATACCCAACCCCACCCCCTCTTTATTTTACTGTCTTTTTTATTCTTTACATATTTTAAACCAAATAAAGTTTGTTTTAATAAAAGTCAAGTTGAGGATGACAAGAAAATGTTAACTATAATGTCCCTTGCCCAACCCCAAACCAGGATAAAAGAGGGCATGAAGCCCTGGGCTGTCCCTACCAGTTCCAAAGTTTGTATGTGTGCCAAAGATGCATACCCAAATGGTTGACGAATTGTAGAAGAACAGATATGAACCTGAACAATTATGAAGAAAGTCACGCACTACATTACTTGCAGTGCCTTTCTCAGGGTACATCCAGTCCTATTATGTGGCTCGGTCGACTCCAATTATTTCACACTGTGTGCGTTTCCCATACACCAGAGCAGAACTATGTTGGATTTCTCAGGAAAATGACTTTATTTTGTCATTGTGTGTCCAGGGAGGCCCACCTTCTGGAAGCGTTTGGCCAGGGGGAGGCTCTGCTTTAGGGCTCAGTGCTGGAGGATCTGGAGGACAGACTACACTTCTTCAGATCATGATAGACTCCCCATTTAGTCATTTTAACTAACGTTTAATCCAATAGCAAAAAATCCTATATGCTACAACTGGTCCGTCCGACGCCGCCACAACTGGTCCATCTGACGCCACCGCAACTTCAGCAGCTGCAACGGGTCCTGACTGACCCGCACTGCGTGTGTGTGTGTGTGTGTGTGTGTGTGTGTGTGTGTGTGTGTGTGTCTCTGTGTGTGTACTTGCATGTGTGTATTTGTGTACAATTCTACTGTTAAGCTAAATTGACCTTCTCCTGGGATTGACAACCACTGTTGAGGGACATAAACCACTGTGTAGATGGTTCAAACTAGGCCCCATTTCGATATACTGTAGTTGTTACAATGTACGGTTTGTTTATAATTTGAGTATTTTCAAATATGATGTGCAGTAGGCCTACTTTTGGAAACTGCTGACTTCTTTTCTGTGTGTGTGGGGCGTGGTGCGTGTATTTGCATAAAAGACGGGAGCTTTGCATAGCTGTCCTGCCTCAGTGCTCCACATACTTTTAAAACCCCAGTGTTGAGCAGTGACTGTTCAATCCTTTCAGAGCCACTGACACACAGCACAATGATGATGTCACCGATTCTACTGCTGGGGACACTGGAGATCCTTGTTCAGAGGTGAAAGACACTTTGACCAACTTTTATTAACTATGGGTTAGGCTTCAGAGTTACACTTCATTTGTTAGTTGAACATGACAAAGAATGTAAAAATAGAATGTAAAAAAGAGAAAAACATAAAATAGAATGTAAAAAACTGGATAGGCTATGCTTTACAATATGATTGTTGTGATAACCTTCCTAATCAGCCTTAATTCACTTTTGTTTATCTTTCAGAATCATCAGCAGACATCATTCTGACCCAAATCTCAGTCTGTTCGCCAAGGAGAGACTGTCTCCATCAGCTGTACAGCCAGTTCAGGCATTAGTAATTATCTCAACTGGTACCTGCAGAAACCTGGAGAAGCTCCTAAACTCCTGGTTTATACATCTACAAACCGTCAGTCTCGGATTCCAGGTCGTTTCAGTGGGAGTGGATCTGGTTCCCATTTCACACTGACCATCACTGGAGTCCAGGCTGAAGATGCCGGAGATTACTACTGTCAGCAGAGTTACAGTGGGTTTAACACAGTGTTAGAGTGTCGTACAAAAACCTCCATCAGCTAAAGAGGAACAGCTCTGACTCAACAGCTGCAGAACTTCAGAGTATCCTGTATTCTAAAGTATTCAAAAAGCATTTAATCAAAATATGACACTACATTACAATAATGGGATTCGTTTGACTTGTCTATGGACTATGATACTGTACATATATCTCAATGTATTCTGCAAAAGGTTAAAACTCTGAACACACTGGGACCACAAAAGACACAGAGCTGTAAGAAATGCTTTATTTTTGAAGGAAATGTTGAACAAAATTCAGAATAGGTTTAGATTTGTATTTGAAAGTTTTGATTTAACTTCATTTTATGAAAAGCACCCATTTCAGTCCACAATAGCATGAATGTTGACCCTGTCCAAACCCAACTTCCTGCACAATAGCATATCTGTCACAAATACATGTAGTTTACATATAAAAAGCCATGAAAAGACAGGGTGAAGTCCCCTATTTTAATATTATGCAAAGCCCAGTGTAATATCTGTTTCCCCAGCCAATGTTCAGTTCTCTAGTCAAACACACAGCTGCCCCAGTCCCAGAAGATTTGAGGCTGGGAGATTGTGAGCTGTGGTGGGGTTGAAACTCAGATTTGCATGAACCTCCATGCTCCCAGAATAGAGCAGTACCGTAGCCAGATGTTCTCCTGTCCCCAGAGAGTTCCAGTGAGTTTATAGCACATGGCTTCAGTATTAGTAATACAACGAAAAAATGTCGCCGGAGGTAAAGGCAGCCGTTGTGCTATTACCAATTGTGCTATTATGTGTGTTTTTCCACGTTAATTGTAACTTATTTTGTACATAATGTTTCTTCCACCGTCTCTTATAACCGAATAGAGCTTATGGATATCAGGACAGTGATTACTCACCTCGGACTGGACAATGTTTAATTTTTCTCTTTATTTTTCAGTGAGCCCGACTGTACTTTAGACACCCAACAAGGCCCAAATCCCCGTCATTGGCAGGAGAAAGAGACGGAGGTATCGGGGACGGAGGTCGGGGTGCCTTGTAAGGATCCGCCGACGGCGAGTGGGAAATCTGCCTTTACTATCAGTATTACTAGCCAACGTTCAATCATTGGACAATAAATTAGACAAGGTACGATCACGAATATCCTACCAACGGGACATCAAAAACTGTTATATCTTATGTTTCACTGAGTCGTGGCTGAACAACGACAGGGATAACATTCAGCTGGTGGGATACACACTGCACTGGCTAGATAGAACAGCAGACTCTGGTAAGACGAGGGGTGGCGGTCTGTGTATGTTTGTATCTAGATTTTGCCTGCCTAAAGTAGAGTATATAATGATAAGCTGTAGACCACACTATTTACCACTATTTTTTGTAGCTGTTTATTTACCACCACAAACGGATGCTGGCACTAAGACCGCACTCAGTCAGCTGTATAAGGCAATAAGCAAACAGGAAAACGGCCACCCAGAGGTGGCGCTCCTAGTGGCCAGGAACTTTAATGCAGGGAAACTTAAATCAGTTTTACCTAATTTCTACCAGCATGTTAAATGTGCAACCAGAGAAAAAAAAACTCTAGACCACCTTTACTCCACACACAGAGATGCGTACTCCCTCGCCCTCCATTTGGCAAATCTGACCATAATTCCATTCTACTGATTCCTGCTTATAAGCAAAAACTAAAGCAGGAAGCACCAGGGACTCGGTCAATAAAGAAGTGGTCAAAGGACGCAGATGCTAAGCTACAGGACTGTTTTGCTAGCACAGACTGGAATATGTTCCGGGATTCTTCCGATGGCAATGAGGAGTACACCACATCAGTCACTGGCTTCATCAATTTATGCATCGATGACGTCGTCCCCACAGTACGTACATACCCCAACCAGAAACCATGGATTACAGGCAACATCCGCACTGAGCTAAAGGGTAGAGCTTCCGCCTTCAAGGAGCGGTACTCTAACCCAGATGCTTATAAGAAATTCCCCTACGCCCCCAGACAAACAATCAAACAGGCAAAGCTCCAATACAAGACTAAGATTGAATCGTACTACACCTGCTCCGACGCTCGTTGGATGTGGCAGGACCTGCAAACTATTACAGACTACAAAGGGAAGTCTGTAATACTTCACTTCTATGCTCGCTTCGAGGCAAGCAACACTGAGGCATGCATGAGAGCATCAGCTGTTCCGGACGACTGTGTGATCACGCTCTCTGTAGCCGATGTGAGTAAGACCTTTAAACAGGTCAACATTCACAAGGCCGCAGGGCCAGACGGATTACCAGGACGGGTACTCTGAGCATGCGCTGACCAACTGGCAAGTGTCTTCACTGACATTTTCAACATGTACCTGATTGAGTCTGTAATACTAACATGTTTCACGTCTGTAGCCATGAAGTGTTTTGAAAGGCTGGTCATGGCTCACATTAACACCATTATCCCAGAAACCCTAGACCCATGTCAGGCTCTGGCCATAGAGAAACCTATTTGCTTCTATATGTAGCCATGGTCAGAGTCTGACAGTTCTTTTCTTTCTGTTTCTGGTGGTGGTTTGTGTTGGATCCCTAATTAGAGGCAGCTGTAGTGCATCGTCTCTAATTAGGGATCCTACATACAGTGGGGAGAACAAGTATTTGATACACTGCCGATTTTGCAGGTTTTCCCACTTACAAAGCATGTAGAAGTCTGTAATTTGTATCATAGGTACTCTTCAACTGTGAGTGACGGAATCTAAAACAAAAATCCAGAAAATCACATTGTATGATTTTTAAGTAATTAATTTGCATTTTATTGCATGACATAAGTATTTGATACATCAGAAAAGCAGAACTTAATATTTGGTACAGAAACCTTTGTTTGCAATTACAGAGATCATACGTTTCCTGTAGTTCTTGACCAGGTTTGCACACACTGCAGCAGGGATTTTGGCCAAATCCTCCATACAGACCTTCTCCAGATCCTTCATGTTTCGGGGCTGTCGCTGGGCAATACAGACTTTCAGCTCCCTCCAAAGATTTTCTATTGGGTTCAGGTCTGGAGACTGGCTAGGCCACTCCAGGACCTTGAGATGCTTCTTACGGAGCCACTCCTTAGTTGCCCTGGCTGTGTGTATCGGGTCGTTGTCATGCTGGAAGACCCAGCCACGACCCATCTTCAATGCTCTTACTGAGGGAAGGAGGTTGTTGGCCAAGATCTCGCGATACATGGCCCCATCCATCCTCCCCTCAATACGGTGCAGTCGTCCTGTCCCCTTTGCAGAAAAGCATCCCCAAAGAATGATGTTTCCACCTCAATGCTTCACGGTTGGGATGGTGTTCTTGGGGTTGTACTCATCCTTCTTCTTCCTCCAAACACGACGAGTGGAGTTTAGACCAAAAAGCTCTATTTTTGTCTCATCAGACCACATGACCTTCTCCCATTCCTCCTCTGGATCATCCAGATGGTCATTGGCAAACTTCAGACGGGCCTTGACATGCGCTGGCTTGAGCAGGGGGACCTTGCGTGCGCTGCTGGATTTTAATCCATGACGGCGTAGTGTGTTACTAATAGTTTTCTTTGAGACTGTGGTCCCAGCTCTCTTCAGGTCATTGACCAGGTCCTGCCGTGTAGTTCTGGGCTGATCCCTCACCTTCCTCATGATCATTGATGCCCCACGAGGTGAGATCTTGCATGGTGCCCCAGACCGAGGGAGATTGACCATCATCTTGAACTTCTTCCATTTTCTAATAATTGCGCCAACAGTTGTTGCCTTCTCACCAAGCTGCTTGCCTATTGTCCTGTAGCCCATCCCAGCCTTGTGCAGGTCTACAATTTTATCCCTGATGTCCTTACACAGCTCTCTGGTCTTGGCCATTGTGGAGAGGTTGGAGTCTGTTTGATTGAGTGTGTGGACAGGTGTCTTTTATACAGGTAACGAGTTCAAACAGGTGCAGTTAATACAGGTAATGAGTGGAGAACAGGAGGGCTTCTTAAAGAAAAACTAACAGGTCTGTGAGAGCCGGAATTCTTACTGGTTGGTAGGTGATCAAATACTTATGTCATGCAATAAAATGCAAATTAATTATTAAAAAATCATACAATGTCTCTCACAGTTGAAGTGTACCTATGATAAAAATTACAGACCTCTACATGCTTTGTAAGTAGGAAAACCTGCAAAATCGGCAGTGTATGAAATACTTGTTCTCCCCACTGTAGGTTTGTATGTTCCACACCGGGGATGTGGGTCGTTGTCGTATATTTCGCAGTCAGGGTGACAGTAAGTGTGCACATTTGATACGTCCGTTAATTCGTGTTTGTTTTGTAAACGTGACGTTTGTACATCGTGTGTTTGTTTGTTTTGTTAGTTCGTACATTTGAGTTGGTTTTACATAGTATAAATAAAATGTCGAACTACTATCCCTGCGCTGCGTCTGTATGCACCCTCGCGTGACAACCCACTCCAATTTGCATACCGCTCAAACAGATCCACAGATGATGCAATCTCTATTGTACTCCACAATGCCCTTTCCCACCTCGACATAAGGTAACAACACATCTGCCACGCTGATCCTCAACACTGGGGCCCCTCAGGGGTGCGTGCTCAGGCCCCTCCTGTACTCCCTGTTCACCCATGACTGCATTGCCAGGCACGACTCCAAACACCATCATTAAGTTTGCAGACGACACAACAGTGGTAGGCCTGATCACAGCCTATAGGGAGGAGGTCAGAGACCTGACCGTGTGGTGCCAGGATAACAACCTCTCCCTCAACGTAATCAAGACAAAGGAGATGATTGTGGACTACAGGAAAAGGAGGACCGAGCACGCCCCCATTCTCATCGATGGGGCTGTAGTGGAGCAGGTTGAGAGCTTCAAGTTCCTTGGTGTCCACATCACCAACAAACTAGAATGGTCCAAACACACCTTGACAGTCGTGAAGAGGGCATGACAAAGCCTATTCCCCCGCAGGAGACTGAAAAGATTTCGCATGGGTCCTCAGATCCTCAAAAGGTTCTACAGCTGCAACATTGAGAGCATCCTGACTGGTTGCATCACTGCCTGGTACGGCAACTGCTCGGCCTACAGTGGGTCACTACAGTGGGTTGTGCGTCCAGTCTAGTGCCTCCCCCAAAAGTGTACCACAATGATACTCATATAGCGGCCATACAAAGACCTTTGAAACTATAGAGACAAGTATCTCGCTCTTTGTAAATGTAAATTTAGCCAAACCACTCCCAACAATAACCCAATTGTTTGAAATTAATACACATTGTATAAGCACCTTACATCTTGAATAGGCATTTTTATTTAACTCAATTTACTTCTAAATTAAATAAATAAATATAACACAAATTCTCCAAAAATAAATACACTTTCTATTTATGGGAGTTATACTAGTGTTAAGAAAAATGAATTGGATTTTAATAAGAGGTCAAGATTGATAATTGAATACTTACTCAGTTTGGTCACTCCACCAAAAGTCCACCTCAGTGATAGAATCTAATTGACTCGCTGTACAAAAACCTCCAGACAGAAACATAGGGGAATGGTAACAGAGACATGGAACTGCTCACTGAACTTTGGTTTGTAACTGACACTCCCTGCTGGTACACTCTGGAACTTCAGGAGATTGGACACATTCACGTTCTCCGTTCCCCATTGAACTTTCAACAGTATGAAAACTGCTGTGTACTATGTTGATATCATATCATATTGTATCATCTAATCATCAAAAAGATCTTGATACAATAAGGCCCGAGTGGGTGTGGTATATGGCCAATATACCACGGCTAAGGGTTGTTCTTATGTGCGACGCAACACGGAATGCCTGGATACAGCCCTTAGCCGTGGTATATTGGCCAAATATCACAAACCCTTGAGGTGCCTTTTTGCTATTATAAACTGGTTACCAATGTAATTAGAGCAGTCAAAATAAATGTTTTGTCATACCCGTGGTATACGGTCTGATATACCACGGCTTTCAGCCAATCAACATTAAGGTCTCAAACCAGCTAGTTTATAAATACGCTTTTGTAATGACTTTCAGACAACACATGGAGGTGGATATCATAACTTTTCTTAATGACAGTGCAATGATTTGCCCAGGAGGAACATTTCCATAGAGACACTTTGCATTGGCATCACATGCTTCAGTGCTCTGGGAGTGTTTATAGCCCTGTGAGTTGAACACTTAATGTGAGAGCTGTATTTCATTTGAACAGAACCCATGGCAACCATGACTTTGATCACCATCTTCATCTGGACTCTGGTCTGTTACACGCAAGGTAAGAGACTTTTTGAACATTTTCAGAATGAAAGCATCATGTCGTAAATGATGAATTAGGGTTATATTACCATCCTATATGTAATATTTTCCTGTTTTTCTCTGCAGGGTCTTGGGGTCAGTATGTCTTGACTCAGTCTGCAGCTAAATCAGTCCAGCCTGGTCAAACTGTCTCTATTGACTGTAGAGCCAGTAGTAAAGTTACTCAGTACTCTGGCTCACAGTATTAGCTGGCCTGGTACCATCAGAGGTCTGGAGAAACCAATAAACTCCTGATCTATGTCACATCAGCAAGGCATACTGGAGTTTCCACCAGGTTCAGTGGCAGTGGGAGAGGAAATGGTGTTGACTTCACTCTGACCATCAGTGAAGTCCAGGCTGAGGATACAGGAGTTTATTACTGTCAGAGTCACCACAGTGGTCCTGTGTTCACACAGTGATTTGGAGCTGCACAAAAACCTCCCTCAGTCAGAGTACTCTGCCGCAGCTGGGACATACTGCAGGTGCTGATTGTGGAGACAATGACATGCGTCGCTGAGTACTACTGTACAAACACTCAACCCACTAGGCAAAAACTGGTTGAATCAATGTTTTTTCCACTTCATTTAAACCAAACCAATCTATGTGAAGTTGAATCAACATGGAAAACTAATTGGATTTGCAGAAAGTCATCGGCGTAAGGGCATTTTGTCATTTTTTTCACCATACTTTTAACCTCAATACATTTCACATTGAATTCACGGTTAGTTAACAACTCAACCAAATAAATCAAAACTAGACGTTGAACTGATGTCTGTGCCCAGTGGGAACCTACCATTCATTATACATTTTGACCACAGGAGTATTGTATCAAATATTTCTCCACTACAGTATGATACAGTACCACTGTGGTCTCCATCTTGTACAGTAAATATACAGTGAAAATACTATAGACAGACAGGGCAACCTAGTGGAGGCTGCTGAGTGGAGGACGGCTCATAATAATGGCTGGAACGGAGAAAATGGAATGGCATCAAACACATTGAAACCAAGTGTTTGATGTATTTGATACCATTCCACTTATTCCGCTCCAGCCACTACCACAAGCCCGTCCTCCCCAATTAAGGTACCACCAACCTCCTGTGGTGTAACCAGTGCTCCTATTATAAACACAAACCTCCTCACTCACAGTCATATAAACTCCATTGGCCATTAGTAGTCAGTATTACATTATATTTATAGATCTGAAGCAAACCTGCAAGAAACCCCTTCCACCAAATACAACAAACATTTAGCTGCACTATAAATGTTCTATGTCATTCAAATGATGAACCTGAGACTGTAGAGCCAGAGATTATGTTAAGCCCATAGAGAATGACATCATCTCTTGGTGGTGATGGTCATGGAGCCAATAGTGTTCCTCTGTGGAGGAAGGCCTGCTCTGGTGATACTGGGAAACACTAGCAATAACATATCTCCCTTTAGACTGTGCTGCTCTCCCTCAGCTCATACTGGAAAAGTAAAATACACTGAACAAAAATATAAACGCAACATGCAAGAATTTCAAAGATTTTACTGAGTTACAGTTCATATGAGGAAATCAGTCAATTTAAACAAATGAATTAGGCCATAATCTCTTGATTTCACATGAATGGGAATACAGATATGCATCTGTTGGTCACAAAAGGTAGGGGCGGTCAGTATCTGGTGTGACCACATTTGCAGCGCGACACATCGCCTTTGCATAGAGTTTATCAGGCTGTTGATTGTGGCCTTTGGAATGTTGTCCTACTCTTCAATGGCTGTGAGAAGTTGCTGGATATTTCTCTATGGGGTGCCACAGGGTTCAATTCTTGGGCCGACTCTATTCTCTGTATATATCAATGATGTCGCTCTCGCTGCTGGTGACTCTCTGATCCACCTCTACGCAGACGACACCATTCTGTATACATCTGGCCCTTCTTTGGACACTGTGTTAAAAACCTCCAAACGAGCTTCAATGCCATACAACACTCCTTCTGTGACCTCCAACTGCTCTTAAATGCTAGTAAAACTAAATGCATGCTTTTCAATCGAACGCTGCCTGCACCCGCCCGCCGGACTAGCATCATTACTTAGAATATGTGGACACCTACTAATACCTAAGTGTCTGGTAAGACTGTAAACTCTGACTATCCTACCGATCCTTGACTTCGGCGAAGTCATTTACAAAATAGCCTCCAATACTCTACTCAGCAAATTGGATGTAGTCTATCACAGTGCCATCCGTTTTGTTACCAAAGCCCCATATGCAACCCACCACTGCGACCTGTACGCTCTCGTTGGCTGGCCCTCACTACATATTCGTCGCCAAACCCACTGGCTCCAGGTCATCTATAAGTCTTTGCTAGGTAAATCCCTGCCTTATCTCAGCTCGCTGGTCACCATAGCAACACCCACCCGTAGCATGCGCTCCAGTAGGTATATTTCACTGGTCATCCCCAAAGCAAACACCTTCTTTGGCCGCCATTCCTTCCAGTTCTCTGCTGCCAATGACTGAAACAAATTGCAAAAATCATTGAAGCTGGAGACTACCATCTCCCTCAATAACTTTAAGCATCAGCTGTCGGAGCAGCTTACCGATCACTGCACCTGTATACAGCCCATCTGTAAATAGCCCACCCTACTACCCCATCCCCATATTATTATTTTTGCTAATTTGCACCCCAGTATCTATATTTGCATATCATCATCTATCACCAGTGTTAATGCTAAATTGTAATTATTTTGCCACTATGTCCTATTTATTGCCTTACCTTCCTAATCTAACTATATTTTCACACACTGTACATAGATTTTCTATTGTGTTATTGAATGTAGGTTTGTTTATACCATGTGTAACTCTGTGTTGTTATTTTTGTCGCACTGCTTTCCTTTATCTTGGCCAGGTCGCAGTTGTAAATGAGAACTTGTTCTCAACTGGCCTACCTGGTTAAATAAAGGTGAAATAAATAAAAAATAAATAAATAAAATGTATCAGGCTTCTGAGGTTCAGGAAGCATTACTGGAAGCCAGACAGACGATCAACGATCCTGTTGCAGAGGAAGTTGTGTCCTACCGCTTCATGGTTTGCTGTGTTGTATGGTGCATATATACTGACAATGACAAACAAGGTGAACAAGCTCCTCCAATCCGCCTCAATGCAGTTGGATATCGCAGTGAATTTAATCTCAAATGCAAAGGCTTCCCTCACTACATACTGGGAAACTGGATTCTCTGAGGCCCAGACAAAAGCCCAAAAGCATTTGTGAAGAAATTAATGTGGAGGCTGTTCTGAAAGAGAAGAGACTGAGAAACAGCAAGAGGCATTTCAGCTATGAGGCTCCTGATGAACCAGTGACTGATGCACTGAAAAACCTTGAAGTCAACTACTTCAACATTGTGGTCAACTCTGCTGTGACATCCATGGATGAGAGATTTGAAACACTCAACCAGTTGAAAACCAAATATGGAGTGCTGCTGAACTTCAGTACTGCCTCTCAGATGTCCAATCTTTAAAGGCTCACTGCATGGAAGTTGAAAACACTCTAACCTTCAGAGATGACTGTGACATCAGTGGAATGGATCTAGCACACAAGATTCAGAATTGACCTGATCTGCCATCAGATAAGATGACTGCCTTTGGGCTGCTTTCCCTTCCTTTCCCTGGAGGAACTCTATCCTAACCTTTGGATAGCACTAAGAATTGCAGTCACCCTACCAGTAACAGTAGCATTGACAGAGAGGAGCTTTTCAAAAGTAAAGCTCATCAAAAGCTACCTGAGGTCTTCCATGTCACAGGTGTAACACCGACCCAGGCTGGGTAGGATCCATATGCAGTTTTATTAAATAGCGCAAGCTTAGTGAACAAACAGGCGTAGGACGATATACCAGGGCGAGTAACAATATAGGAGACAGGGCATCAAACGTGGATAAACCACAGGCAGGAGAAACCATGATATAGAACGCTCAGAAATACAGACAGGCAAACAAGACTTTGCAATATGTGACTGAACAAGCAGGGAATAAATAGTCTGGTGATGAGGATCAGGTGTGCTGTAATCAGTCCCTGTATGTGGGTTCTTGGGAAATGGAGTTCAAAGTTAAGTTAGTATTCGGGAGATTGAGACCTCCGGTGGTCGACAGGGGAATCTTCATCGGCGTTCGTGACAACAGGAACGTTTGAGTGGTCTGGCCATCATGAGCATAAATCATGACATGGGGAAACACATGTCCTATGATGACATCATTGATGATTTTGCAGAAAGTGCAGAAAATGAATATTTTGATGGTAAATTTGAATTAAAACAATCAAATTATTATACACATAGTAACATTTAAGATAGTATGTCAGAAGTGCATTTGTGTAAATTACTTCTAAACTAACTATGTGACATACTTTCTCAATTTCTTCCAGACTGGTGCCCATGCTGATGCTGAAAATGCCCAGGCTGTAGAGGGAACCAAAGTTAATCACACAGCTGTATAGGTTTTATTTTACTATTTTGAGACATATAGCTGCAGCCTTAGCCTATAGACTTATGTTTACATTGTATAGACAAAGCTAACTGTATAATATTGTGAGGACTGGACTAATTACCAGGAAGCAGAGACAAAGATCAGTGTTATATATTTTATTATTTTCTACATTTTATATTTTCTACAATTTCTTATTTATGTTAATGTTAATATTCACTTATCTTAAGATTCTATCGAAAATGTTCTATTCAACAAATATTGTTTGTTTATACCTCATTCTGTTTCATTTTATTATATATATATTTTTTTAACCTTTTATTTAACCTTTATTTAACTAGACAAGTCAGTTAAGAACACATTCTTATTTACAATCACGGCCGGTTGTGATGCTGTCTGGATTCGAAGCAGGTTGTCTGGAGTGATGCCTCTAGCACTGAGATGCAGTGTCTTAGACCACCGCACCACTTGGGAGCATTTACTTAATTTGTAAATATGCAAAAAAAAATATTTACAAATTAAGTTTAAATCGGAAGCCAAAACCATCATGAATCAAAGTGTCTCTCCCCGTGATATGTTTCATGATAGGATTAGGAAGATTAGCAGTCTATTTGTTGTGATAACCTTCTTAATCAGCCATTCTTCACTTTGTTTTATCTTTCAGAATCATCAGCAGACATAATTCTGACCCAGTCTCATAAATCTCAGTCTATTCGCCAAGGAGAGACTGTCTCCATCAGCTGTACAGCCAGTTCAGGCATTAGTAACTAAACTCCTGTTTTATTACAGTATATAACAAATTTCAGTGGGAGTGGATCTGGTTCTCATTACAGTCTGACCATCACTGGAGTCCAGGCTGAAGACGCCGGAGATTACTACTGTCAGCAGGGTGCCAGCTATCCATTCATACAGTGTTAAGAGTATCGTACAAAAACCTCCCTCTGCTAAAGAGGAACTGCACGGAGGATACTGACGTGTAGACGATGCATCTCTTTTGAAGAAGATTGAACAAAGTCTTATAAGTAAAGATTGGGATAAGTGGTATGTTATATTCAGAACATCAGTTGTTGTTTTACCTCTGTTCATGATTCGCCACTGAAAGTTAAACCTGTCGGACCCAACTCAACTACTCACCACACTGTCCCTACTCAACTTCTATACCCTTCAACCCTGAAAGAGTGAAGGAACTCATATTGATTCCAATTTAAGAAGCACCCCTTTCGTATGATTAAACAGTTCATAGTAGTAGTCATAAATACACATACTTAACCATACAGTGTAAAACCCATAGAAATACCTTTGAGTAGAGTTCCCCATTTTAACATTATGCAAAGTCCAGTGCTTCGTCAGCCCATGTTCAGTTCTCTAGTCAAACACACAGCTGCCCCAGTCCCAGAGGATTTGAGGCTGGGAGATTGTGAGCTGCGGTGGGGTTGAAACTCAGATTTGCATGGGCAGGAAACCCCCACGTCTTCAGAATAGAGAAGTACTGTAGCCAGATGTTCACCTGTCCCCAGAGAGTTCCAGTGATTTTTTTTATTTATTGTTATCAATGATGGCTTCAGTATTAGTAATTTCATGAAGACCAGTGAGTTTAAAGCACATGGCTTCAGTATTTGTATAACCATAAAGACAAGTGAGGTTAGAGCACATGGCTTCAGTATCACTGCAGATATCATTTTGAGAGGTACTAAGTTTGGCCCAATTAGCCATGCATTCCTTGAGAGAGGTTCATAGACTGAAATGTATCAGTAAAATAATTTCCTATGGGTCATATGTGTAATGGTAAAACTCATTTATTAAGGATATCCACGCAACAATATTAAAGATGGGAAAAGTATTTATTGTCTCAACATGTCAGAACCAACAGCATTACAGCAATAAAGCTCATAACACGTAAGAAAGCCAAGCAGTTCTATAACATTAGAATCAGAGAGATTTAAGGCCCAGAACAAGACCAGCGACCAGTGTGATAGCAGTGCTGGATCAGTAAGAAGGAGAGGCACTGAGTGCAGAACAGAGTAAAAACTGTGGAATCAGAGGGAACACTGGTCTCTCCTCAGTGTCTCAGAGAGCGAAGACTGGGAGCCCTGGGTTGCCTCACAGGTCACAGAGCCCACATTCCTCCACTGGTCGACAGGGAGGGTCAGGGTGCTGCTCCAGCTGTAGTGGCCGTCCTTCTCCAGGACCCCGGGGCTCCCGGTCACCTCCCAGGTGCTGCTACTGCTCCCATCCACCTTCCAGCTCATTCTCCAGTCTGAGGGGAAGCCCTTGTTGGCCAGGCACATGAGAGTGGCCTTCCCCTGCTGCAGCTCCATACTGGAGGGGGGCAGGACTGTCAGGGTGGGACGAACATCACCTAGAGGACAGGTGGGAAGTTAGAGAGAAGGGAGCAATCAATCAATCACCAGACTGATACGACAATAATGAAGGCTTTGCCCATCAGTAGGTTTCTGTTACTCATACAGACTTTCTGTGACTCTCACTTCCCTCTGAGTAGCTGAAGCATATAACTACATGCAATGACTGAAAATAGATTGAACTATCTTCAAAATGTAACTATTTAAAATGTGAAATATTTCAGCATACATCTCCTTTATTGTAATGGGATAAAATCAAACTGCATTTCATTATTAATTATTGTTCTTTGAAAGAACATTCCACAGAATGTATTTTACATTCAATAAAACATTGAAAAACACCATTGAAAGTTTTCATGATTATCAAAAGAAAATGAACAAAGTTTTACTGTTATTTACGAGTATATTCAAATGAACAGCATGACAGCAGGATTTAAGTTTGAAAGACAGAAAAACTTTGCAATAGATAGCAAAAGCTAATAAAATAGCAAAGCGAAGCTATACTTTTTACATGTAAGATTAGTTGAATGTAACAGTCTAACAATTATAAACATTTAAAAGACACATAACATTTTTATTAATAGAGATCATTTACGAGATAGGGTCTCCTAACCAAAAATAATAACTTCAAATTAGAGGTCTAATAAAAACTATATTCAGCTCTTCACACAAATGGTGATTTTTATGAAGAGAATAACTGTTTTACCATAAAACATAACCGTGCATAGTATTTTATTTTAATCTGAGTTTCTTCTCTTAACTATTCTGAATGTGGAAAATATAACACTGCAAATAATATTAGAAAGTACACTTAAGGCATTAATATAAAAAAATATATTGTTTTGTTTCTATCACTATGGTCAGAACAATTTTTTAAATTAGTTATTAGATGTAGGTAAACTTACTTCCAATATCCAGTCTAGTGCCTCCACCAAAAGTGTACCACAGTGATACAAACTCATTCAGCTGTTGTACAAAAACCCCACACACTGTAGGGACACAGCTCTCGTTTGTTGAAAAGCTCAAATTAGCCAAACCCCTCCCAGAGTTCAACAATAACTGTTTGAAATGAATACACACTGTAAAAGGACCGTTTGATATATTACATCTTGAATATCCATTTTCATTTTAAATTTACTATTCTAAATGCAAATAAAGGCAACACAAATTCTCTGAAAATAAATGTTTTATTTGGGGCCATTGTAATATAATACTGTTAAAAATATATATTGTGATTTTGATCAGAAGTTAAAATCGAGAATGTTATTCTTACTGCCAACACAGTTTGGTCCCTCCACCAAAAGTCCACCACAGTGATAATCTGATTGACTCGTAGTTCAAACACCTCCAGACAGACAGAGGGGAATGGTAACAGAGACATGGAACTGATCACTGACTGTTGCTTTGCCCCCTACTGGTACACTCTGGAACTCCAGTAGATTTTACACATTCACATTCCCCGTTCCCCATTCCACTTTCAACAGTATCAAACTATGTTGATATATCTAGTATGGTCTCCATAATTAATTATGGGGACCATACCACATCAATAAATATAAATTAAAACTCACTCAGTTAGATCAAATAATCAAATAGAATGTGTAAGCATAAACACGTTTCTGTAATGACATTCAGACAACAAATGGAGGTGATCTTCAGTATATTTTTTTATGACAGTGCAATGATTTGCCTAGGAGGAACATTTCCATAGAGAGACACTTTGCATTGGCAGCACATGCTTCAGTGCTTTGGGAGTGTTCATTTATTTAACCTTTATTTAACTAGGCAAGTCAGACCTGTGTATAGACCTGTGAGTTTAACACTTTTAAATTTTTTTATTTAACTAGGAAAGTCAGTTAATAACGAATTCTTAATTACAATGACAGCCTACCAAAAGGCAAAAGGCCTCCTGTGATGACGGGGGCTGGGATTACTTCATGACTGAGAGCTTTCCTTCCTGACAACAGACATCTGTCATCAACAGACATCAACAGACATCTTGCACTCCAGTATCTCTATTTGCACATCATAATTTGCACATCCTTCATTCCTGTGTTAATGATGATAATTTTCTGTAATTTATTTCTACTCTATAGTCTATTTATTGTCCTACCTCCCAACCTTACTGCATTTTTGCACTACATTTTGCACTCTGTTTATAGATTTTCTATTGTGTTTTTGACTGTTTGTTTAATGTGTAACTCTGTGTTGTTGTTTTTTGTCGCACTGCTTTGCTTTGTCTTGGCCAGGTCGCAGTTGCAAATGAGAACTTGTTCTCAACTGACCTACCTGGTTAAATAAAGGTGAAATAAAAAAAAAAAATAAAAAAAGAACCCCCGGCTACCATGTCTTTGATCACCATCTTTCATGGGTTGTCTAAAAATCATAACAAAATCATATGTATGCAGACAAAATGGACCTCTTCATGCAGTAAATGTTATAAGGACGTGGATTCCGTCCTTGATGTATCACATCCAAGTTCCTTTTGATGATTCTATTTACTTAAGTGAGTTGGAACTGATATTAATTGAATTGATATTGTCTCATAATAAAATGCAATATGTTACAGATATCAACACAGCGAAGGTGAATGCGTCCAGTCTGCTGTAGTTTCATACCAGCAGAGGGCATCAGTTACAAGCAGCATTCAGTGAGCAGCTCCATGTCTCTGTAGCCATTCCCCTCTGTGTCTATCTCTGTCTGTCTGAAGGTTTTTTGGGGGGGGATTTGTGTTCCCTTCATTTGAGTAAAAGCTCAACTCTATATCAGCTGTATTTGTTTCATACAGATGTGCAGAGTTATTGTTGAGATCTGACTGGTTTGGCTAAATTTATCTTTACAAAGAGCGAGATTTGTGTTTCGATAGTGTTTGGGTTTTGTACGGCCGTCGAATGAGTTTGTATCACTGTGGTACACTTTTGGTGGACAATCCAGACTGGATGTTGGAGAAAAGTTTACCCACATCTTTATTTCAAATTTGATCATTTGTTCTGACCATTTTGATAGTTTCAACTTTTACATTTTACATTTACATTTGAGTAATTTAGCAGACACTCTTATCCAGAGCGACTTACAGTAGTGAGTTCATACATTTTCTTAATTCTGAATACTGACAGTGAAGATGAACTTTCTAATATTCTCGTTCTTTGATTGATATTTTTTTGGTTAAAGATTTGTGCTCTTCATAAGTCTTCTGTGTGAAAAAAGTGAATAGCACTTTTGTGTAAGTTATTATTTTTGGTTAAGACCATGTCTCATATACCTCTATTTATTTTATTTGAATAATAATGAAAAGTTTGGAATGTGTAGATGTGTCTTTTAGGGCTTCCCCTCAAACTGGAAGCTGAGCTGGAAGGTGGTATGGTACCAGCAGAAGCAGAAGCCCCTCATTAGTGTCTCCGGATTATGTAATCACAAACAGTTATCTTCATCTATCTTTTTGACTGCTGGAGATTATGTTGAAAAAGGGTGTAATTTTGCTTTAACAAGAAACTGAGGCAACAAAGTTCCAATTCTAAGTGGAGTTTAGGATAATTTTGACTCTATTTTGAAAGTTAACTCTACTAGGACCTTTTCCACCCACATAGAGTTCATTGTTGTCCAGGTTACAGCTCTTGCAGAGGTGATCATCCAGTTATGGGGCAAGACATCAAACATAAGATAACTTTTCTACTTGGCAGTCAAAAGTGATGGATCTGCATTCTGCACTAGGTGTGAGATCTGTGTGAGATCTGTATAGGCCTTCAACAGACTAATACAATAGATGATTGATGTCCTATAACCAAAAGCTATATTCAAACATATAACAACAACGTATGTCAAGCATGCCTAGGCAACATGTCTTATTCTGAAAACTTAGTTAACCACCTTTGAGGAATCAACCAATATTTTAGTGTTGGTGTTACTTTAAAATAATACTGTTGCAAACTACAAAATAACACTGAAAATAGGGAATGTTCACACAAATTAAAAAAGGACATATTGGTTTCCTTACGCTGTAAGCAGTCTATGGAGAAGGTATGACAGCAATCCATGCTTTGGTTTAGTTTCCTGGAACTGTTTCCAAATGCTAATGTTTTAGCATTTGTGGCACAAATCCCATGCAAGTCATGAGACCTATATTAGCCAGTTTGCTACAGCAGGAAAATAATCCTGCAGCAACAGGAAATCTGAGTTATTATGTGGATTATAATTAATGGACATTTTTGTGGCTGTTGATACTTTCTTTGTTAGGGCAAATCAAGTCTGACATTTCTATGTGGAAAATATTCTAAGCACAGTGATCCAATGAAGATCCTACACCTATAGTAGTAGTGGAGGTGGATGTAGTTGTAGTATTAACAATAATTAATCACTCATTAACCAATTTCCTCAGGCAAGAAAAGCCATCAGATGAGACCATGAGGATAAATTACTCTTTTGAGTGATGATCACGTCCCTCGGGTCCCTTTTCCCCATTCTTTACAAAGAGATGTACCAATTAAATCTTATCCCTAAAGAACACTGCTCTGTCTCCATGTTATCTTTACTATTCTTACTAAACTACCCTCCATCTTGGGGGACAGTAAGCGGTTTTTGTTAGAGAGGAGCAACGGATCATGTTTGGTTGACCCCATCTTATGTCCAGATTCCAGGCGTGTGTGTCAGGCTTGGGTTCAATCAGAATTAAATTGAGATCGCCTCATAAATTCCAATTAAATTCTTGAATTTAAAATGTAATTAAAATGTAATTAGTTAACAGGATACAGAGTTGCAATTGAATGAATTGAATTCAGTGAAATTCAATGAAATACAAATTCCTCTTCTATTCTACATTAGCTGCAGTCTATACAAACAAAAATATAAGCGTAACATGTAAAGTGTTGATCCCATGCTTCATGTGCTGAAATAAAAGATCGCAGAAAGGTTCCATACTCACAAAAAGCTTATTTCTCTCAAACTTTGCACACAAATATATATTATGTTATATATTACTGTTAGAAAAAGTGAGACATGAAAAAAACAAGTACACATGCATCCAAATTAATATACAAACTAACATTCAAAGAGTAACTACATTTCCTACATTGCTACTGATAATGTGGTAGATACAGTAATGAGTTCTCCATGTCAGTGCAGTATCAGCTATACAACTGCACAACTATGCTCTACAACAGGGGCGTAGGCATGGGTGGACTTGGGTGAGCGCAGGCTCACCCTTAGATTGAGGAAAAACAACTAAAATAAATGTTGTTGTATATAAAATATTTACAAATTATTAGTGCTCCTGAGTGGTGCAGTGGTCTAAGACACTGCATCTCAGTGCTAGAGGTATCACTACAGACAACCTGGTTTGAATCCAGGCTGTATCACAACTGTCTGTGATTGGGAGTCTCATAGGGCGGTGCACAATTGGTGTAGGCTGTCAATGTAAATAAGAATTTTGTCTTAACTGACTTACCTAATTATATATATTTTTTTACACTTTTTACCAAAGCACAGTACTTCAGTTCCTGCACCTCCTCAAGAATATTAGCTCAAAATAATTGAGGAGTCCCTGCACCTAATATAAACGGTACCGGCACCTGTTTCCTTCCAAGTCAAACACTGGGCTTAATTAACATGCATATATGGCTTGCTACTGTATATAAAGCAAGCAGACAGGCATTGAGGTGTTAAGTTACTGTTCGATTGAGCGTTAGAATGGGCAAAACGAGTGACCTAAGTGACTTTGAGCGTGGTATGATCATCGTTGACAGGCGCGCCAGATCCAGTATCTCAAATGGCCGCCGTCCTGGGCTTTTCATGCACGACAGTGTCTACGGTTTTCCTGAGAATGGTGCGACAAACAAAAAACATCCATTCAGAGGCAATCCTTTGGGTGAAAACCGCTTGTTGATGAGAGAGGTCGAAGGAGAATGGAAAGAATCATGAAAGCTAACAGGCGGGTCACAAACAGGCAATTAACGTTGCAGTACAACAGTGGTGTGCAGAACAGCATCTCAGAATGCATAACTAGTTGATCCTTGTCACGGATGGGCTATTACAGCAGACTACCACACCAGGTTCCACTCCTATCAGCTAAAAACAAGAAGAAGTGACTTCAACAGTGGTCAATGACAGCAAGTTCAGTTTAGTTGAGAGGCCAGCGAAGTCCCCAGACCACATCCCAATAGAGCATATTTGGGATGAGATGGAACGGGCTGTTTGGGTGGCAGGTAGACTAGCCGTTAAGAGTGTTGGGCCAGTAACCGAAAGGTTGCTGGTTTGAAACCCAGAGCTGACTAGGTGAAAAATCGGTCGATGTGCCCTTAAGCAAGGCACTTAACCCTGATTGCTCCTATAAGTCGCTCTGGATAAGAGCATCTGCTAAATTACTAAAATGTAAATGTTTGCCGTCGTCCAAACTGCAGCAACTGCGTGATGCCATTGCGTCAGCATGGACCAAATCCCTGTGGAACGTTTCAGACACCTTGTAGAATGCCCTGAAGAATTCAGGCCATTCTAGAGGCAAAGGCGGGTCCAACCCTAATAAACTGGCTGGTGAGTGTATATTGACAATAATAATGATACATTTGATTTGGCAAATGACTTTCAGGACACTCACGGACATCTTACATCAAATCTACTGCTGTACATAAAATTAATTTAATTTCGGCCTATGTAATGAATTTGTATTATTCTTGATTATTTACCTGGGAAAAAATAATAAAAACTAATTGTAGCTAGTCAGCTTATCAAATTCAAAATAATGGACGGGTTCTGACACGAGTCACTTCGCAATGATACCATGTGCAGTAAACCGTAGCCATCGCTTTGTAGGCTAAAAATGTTTCCTCATCAATCTACACACAATACCCCATAATGACGAAGCGAAAACACGTTTTTAGACATTTAGTATTCAGACCCTGTGCTATGAGACTGAAAATTGAGCTCAGGTGCATCCTGTTTCCATTGATCCTCCTTGAGATGTTTCTACAACTTGATTGAAGTCCACCTATGGTAAATTGATTGGACATGATTTGGAAAGGCACAAACCTATCTATATAATGTCCCACAGTTGACAGTGCATGTTAAAACCAAACCATGAGGTTGAAGGAATTGTTTGTAGAGCTCCGAGACAGGATTGTGTCGAGGCACAGATCTGGGGAAGGCTACAAAGAAATGTCTGCATCATTGAAGGACCCCAAGACTGTCCTCCATCATTCTTGATGGAGGACCCCAAGACTGTCCTCCATCATTCTTAAATGGAAGAAGTTTGGAACCACCAAGACTCTTTATAGAGCTGGCCACCCGGCCAAACTGAGCAATCGGGGGAGAAGAGCCTTGGTCAGGGAGGTGACCAAGAGCCCCTTGGTCACTCTGACAGAGCTCCAGAGTTCCTCTGTGGAGATGGGAGGTCAAACATCTCTGCAGCACTCCACCAATCAAGCCTTTATGGTAGAGTGGCCAGTCTGAAGCCACTCCTCAGTAAAAGTCACATGACAGCCTGCTTGGAGTTTGACAAAAAGGCACTTAAAGGACTCTCAGACCATGAGAAACAAGATTCTCTGGACTGGTGAAACGAAGATTGAACTCTTTGGCCTGAATGCCAAGCGTCATGTCTGGAGGAAACCTGGCACCATCCCTACGGTGAAGCATGGTGGTGGCAGCATCATGCTGTGGGGATGTTTTTTATCAGCTGTGACTGGGAGACTAGTCAGGATCAAGGGAAAAATGAACGAAGCAAAGTACAGAGAGATCCTTGATGAAAACCTGCTCCAGAGCGCTCAGGACCTGAGACTGGGGCGAAGGTTCACCCTCCAACAGGACAACGACCCTAAAGACACAGCCAAGACAATGCAGGAGTGGCTTTGGGACATATAAGGAATATACATATATTAAATTATTTATACTTTTACTTTTGATACTTAAGCATATTTTAGCAATTCCATTTACGTTTGATACGTTTGATACTTGAGTATATTTAAAACCAAATACTTGTAGACTTTTACTCAAGCAGTATTTTACTGGGTGACTTTCACTTATACTTAAGTCATTTTCTATCTTTACTTTTACTCAAGTATGACAATTGAGCACTACTGCTATTGACTTTGACCAATGTGTGATTCTTGTTTTGTTTGACCCTCTCCATGGGACCATGGGTAACACTCCCAGCTAGCTGCCCAGTGATTGGGGGGTGGCTGGTGGGGAAAGATTATGTTTCTTTGGGGTAATTGGATATTAGGGGGATCGTGTTGCATGTCTTTTCAGACACACAAGCAAAATTGGAGCATTTGCTTAATGGTAGGGTGAGACAGCGGAGTAGGCTTTGTCCTGTTCAAGCGACAGCTGTTGCTCACATTTGTGAGGTGTTAGACACAAATCAGCACACTCCCAACTGACATGACAATCTCACAAGGTTTCATGGACATTCTAGTTGTTGTGTTGTGTTATATTCATTCCTGGCTTGCAACTTTGTATTTGACATAACTGTGTCATACTGATGTTGATCATTACTTGTTTTGCAAATCTAAATTGGAACCAAATATGCCCATATTTATAAACACAGGTAATATGGGTGATAGATGATTCTTATTGTCTTCTCCTTGTCCATTTCCACTGTTCAAATGTTCCCCTTTTGTATTGGATCTTACATGCCAAGTGTTTGCCTCCTTTTACCTATTCATCTCAGTAAAATAATAGAATTATAGCTTGTGTTTTGTATTTCTTTGGTAAAAACATGTTGAATTAGTGTTTACACTAAAATAGGTGAGAATTGAAGACACTGTCTTTGATCTTTTTGACGTTTGTTTTATGTTATATTCCCTCTTATATATTCCCTCATGGATTATGTGTGAATAGATCCTGTCTGAATCAGGAAATTTCATGGACAGTTTGATGACTACCGTAGTTCCAAATAAATGCATCATGATTACATAGTTTTTACATTTGTTTATTCGAAACACAAAAGAGAGTGGACCATCGATGTAATGTTCAGGACCCACGTTTTTAAAAATCTACTAGGCCTAAATGACTTCCAAGTAGATCTATAATTGAAAAATTCTATGAACGGGAAAAAACTTTGAGGTTTTATTTTAGCAGCTAGTAGCAATAGCGGGTAGCCAACATATACATTACTTGAGCAGTATAATTGGGAAAGTTATGTTGGTCTATTAAATAATGACATATATAGTGACACACTAGTTTGAAAAACATTCGGCTTGTATAGCCAACAATGGAAACCCCTGAGTTCTCACCTGTGCAATTTCAACCCAAATACAGTGCATTCGGAACCCCTTCCCTTTTTCCACATTTTGTTACGGTACAGCCTTATTCTAAAATGGATTCAAATACCTTTTTTACTCATCAATCTACACACAATAGCCCATAATGACGGAGCGTAAACAGTTACATTTGTAAAAAATGTGTAAAAAATTTAAAACTGAAATACCTTATTTACATAAGTATTCAGACCCTTTGCGATGAGACTTAAAATTTAGCTCAGGTGCATCATGTTTCCATTGATCCTCCTTGAGATGTTTCAACTTAATTGGAGTCCACCTGTCATAAATTCAATTGATTGGATATGATTTGGAAAGGCACACACCTGTCTATATAAGGCCCACAGTTGACAGTGCATGTCAGAGAAAAAACCAAGCCAGGTGTTGCCAATAGAGCTCCGAGACAGGATTGTGTCGAGGCACAGATCTGGGGAAGGGTACCAAAACATTTCTGCAGCATTGAAGGTCCCCAAGAACACAGTGCCCTCCATCATTCTTAAATAGAATAAGTTTATAACCACCAAGACTCTTCTTAGGGCTGTCTGCAATTTGGGGAGAAGGGCCTTGGTCAGGGAGGTGACCAAGAACCCAATGGTCACTCTGACAGAGCTCCAGAGTTCCTCTGTGGAGATGGGAGAACTTTCTAGAAGGACAACCATCTCTGCAGCACTCCACCAATCAGTCCTTTATGGTAGAGTGGCCAGACGGAACCCACTCCCCAGTAAAAGGCACATGACAGCCCGCTTGGAGTTTGACAAAAAGGCACCTAAAGGACTCTCATGTCTGGAGGAAACCTGGCACCATCCCTACGGTGAAGCATGGTGGAGGTAGCATCATGCTGTGGGGATGTTTATCAGCGGCAGGGACTGGGAGACTAGTCAGGATCAAGGGAAAAATGAACGAAGCAAAGTACAGAGAGATCCTTGATGAAAACCTGCCCCAGAGTGATCAGGACCACAGACTGGGGCAAAGGTTCACCTTCCAACAGGACAACGACCCTAAGCACACAGCCAAGACAACGCAGGAGTGGCTTTGGGACAAGTCTATGAACGTCCTTGAGTGGCCCAGCCAGCACCCGGACTTGGAACCGGTCGGAGATATTAAACTCTCCCCATCCAACCTGACAGAGCTTGAGGGGACCTGCAGAGAAGAATGGGAGAAGCTCCCCAAATACAGGTGTGCCAAGATTATAGCATCATACCCAAGAAGACTCAAGGATGTAATCTCTGCCAAAGGTGCTTCAACAAAGTACTGAGTAAAGGGTCTGAATACTTATGATTTGTATTGTGTGTAGTATTGTGTGTAGATTGATGAGGGGAAGAAAAAAACTATTTAATACATTTTAGTATAAGGTTGTAATGTAACAAAATGTGGTTAAAGTTAAGGGTTCTGAATACTTTCCGAATACACTGTATAGGCTTGCTGTGAGCTGTTATTATGTTACGTGAGTCAGGGTAGCTTGCCTACTTTATTATACAAAACAGAGAAGGTAACTATCAGCCACTGTGGAGGTGACATCACGCAGACATCTTCACTTTGACGCATGATGCCATCGATGCACAGCAATCTACTCTTCCCTTGGACTTTTAATAACATCAACAACGTACAGGTAAGAAAACGATTATAGGCAACCTACATTTACAAGCGTTTTTCGAAAAGGTGATGGGCTGTGTTCGTGGGTTATTTTATATAATTATTTTTGAATTTATTATCGGTGGATGTCCGTGTAGAGGCCGTGTGTAGGGATTATTTCAACAGCCCATTCTATTGAACAAATGAGATCAAATATAGCCTATTTTTTTCATGACATGTTTTTATATCCAGGCTACAGAAACTGCGGTCTGTTGGAAGCACAGGGCGGAGCTTAGCTGCTACTTTTTTTGTTTTTATGCATTTTTGTCTGGAAGCGTATTACTTGTAGTCTGTCGAGTACTAAGCCGATTCTATTTCAAGGGTAGCGAGTCGAAACGGGACATCTAGACCATGATTAAACGACCCGACTGAAACTTTTC
This sequence comes from Thymallus thymallus, assembly GCA_023634145.1. Classification (NCBI taxonomy): domain Eukaryota; kingdom Metazoa; phylum Chordata; class Actinopteri; order Salmoniformes; family Salmonidae; genus Thymallus; species Thymallus thymallus. The sequence continues at coordinate 19,709,858 of CM042396.1, read as the reverse complement.
ACTCCGGGCACAGAAATCACGCCAGGAATTCATCGGGGAGCAGTAAGCTAATAAACATGTAATATGTCATTGGAGTGCTATTCCCGCTAAACTTTCTACGGATGCATGCTACCATCATCGTGTTTTTGTTTTTACTGACGTGTGTTGTTATGGGCTACCAGAGGACAGAACAAATTCGTTTAGGTCTTGAGATAAGGGACTTTATTTTTTTTAAACTACTTCTATATAAATAGAGTCAAGTGATATTAGGCTATGCAACGACAGTTCATTTGCAAATATTTGCCATGGTTTTATTGATTGCTTTTGTTTGAGAAGGACAGTGCATTGTTCTGAAGAGGAGAGGGGATAAACCTTTCTTCAATTGTTCATTAATTCACAGTGCGAACTTAATGTTCAACAGGCAGTTTATAAGGCTCTATAATATCTAGATATATAATGTATATTGTAGGCTACACTTGACTTGATTAGAGACATAGCATTTAATTTTTGACTTGACTTCTCAAGATAACGAAAACATAGGACAGGTCTACTCTGCTGGCACACAATTGCTTTCCATTGGTTTCTTTCTGTAGACCTACCTTATCCTTTTCACACTTCTCTTTCTTTCTCTTTCCATTCCTAAGGCAGACTATTGGTGCTATCATTGTCAGTGCATGTATACAAACTTGTGTTTGTGAGTGGCCCTAACAAAAGAGACAAGGCGTCTATTGTACGGGATCAGCAGCAGATTACTAGAATTCCTTTTCTCTCCACTCGCTCAATGGCTTCTTAGTCTACTCCATCTGGACTGCCTAAAAACCCACACTGGCAGTGACAACTTTAATATTTGTATGACTTTGTCATTCTTCAGCCTGTTGCTGCTGTTTAACCTTCTCACCCCAGTATGTTGGAGACCTACAAAGAAGATATGGACAGTTAGGCTATAGACAGTTAGACCATCTCCATCCTGAGTTGTATTGCAGAGATGTATCCACACAGCATGCTGTAGAATGGTCGGCCAGGGACACAAACTCCACTATCAAATCTAAGTCTTGTGACTACTGAAAATGTAGAAAATCTTTGGTCACCCACATAAAAATGGCTTGGATGACTTGCCTCCTGGATAGGCCTACACTTTGAAAGAAAGCATAACAGTGTAGGCCTGACGCAGTCGACATCAACTTTAGCAGAATGGGATGTGACACATAGTAATCTGATGAGTAGAGGTCTGTAAAAGTAGTGATGTGTATATAGATGGAGAGAGAGATACCTGTAGATGAATCTGGATGGTTAAAAAGATAGTCTGTCTATCTCCAGGCCATCAAACTGTTAAATAGTCACCACTAGCCGGCCTCCGCCCAGTACCCTGCCCTGAACTTAGTCACTGTTACTAGCTGGCTGCCACCCGGTACTCTACCCTGCACCTTACATAGTCATTGAACACTGGTCACTTTAATCATGTTTACATACTGTTTTACCCACTTTATAGGTATATACTGTATTCTAGTCAAGGCTCATCCTATATAACTACTGCTGTACACACCTTTTCTATTCATATACTGTCCATAATGTCTATACATGCCATCATATACATATATATTTAGGATTGCTCCTTATGGTATTTCTTAATTCCTTTATTTCAAATTTTGGGATTTGTTTGTGTTGTTTTGTATTGTTAGGTATTACTTCACTGTTGAAGCTAGAAATAAGTATTTTTCTGCACCTGCGCTAACTTCTGCAAAATATGTGTACGCGAACAATAACACTTTATTTTAATTAACAGACAAAAAGTCAAAGACAGACAGATATTTTTAGACAGACAGATGTAGACAGACAGATGGATATTGTAGGTAGACAGGAGGACATATATATATAGCTAGCTAGTGATAGATGGATGGGTAGATCTTTATTCGAATAACACATATACACACACGCACACCATCCCCCCGCGTGTGGCCAACATGTGGGGAGGTAATCCACTGCTATTAGGGTAATCTTCTCAGCATGGCCATCAATGGGGAGTATGCTCAGCAACTATCAGGCAGACAGAGTATCGTCATCCCTGACAAAATTAGGGCATAAGAAAAATGATTTAATCACACAGATTAAGTGGGAGAGACATGGCGGAGGGAGGTTGTGTGTTGAGATGTTTCAGTTATAGAGGTTTTTTCCTTTTTTAAAGAGTTGTTTTGAACTCATGTTGGAAGGTAGGATCTTGAAATCATTGCAGTCATGTTTTATTACCATGATGGGGGTATTCGTTATGCTTAGTGCTGCAGTCATTGTATGATACAGGAAAACATGCTATGGTACAAGGCAACCATTGCTAAATACCTCATATAATATATAGCCTAATAGGAATGGTTAACCACCATCTAAGACATTGTTACTATGCTGAATAGAAGTAGAATCCAATCTACAGTATACATTTTTACTACTTTTTGAAATGTATCTCTTTTCTATGAAAACGGTGTATTTGCATACTACAGATGCACAAGACAGTAGTGGCATCATCAGTAGTATGCAAATACACTGTTTTCACAGCTGCTGTGCGATTGTGGACCACTAACTGAAAAACACTATTCATAGTCAAGAATGACAGTTGAGCATAATATTGTTGACGTGCTTCAAACTCAGACTGTGAGTGTGCTTTTGCTTAAAGTTCTTTGTGCGATAATGTGTGTAAAGGCCGTAGAGAAAGTGACAGGTGTAAGTAGAGGTGTGTGTTATTTTTACATGCTAATGACAGTGGGCAGTCAACATGTAGCTAAGAAGTGTGTGTGTGTGTGTGTGTGGAGAGTTGGCAGCTGTGTTTAGAACACACGTGCTGGTGTCTGGTGAAGAGCTTGGCTCTGGTCAGTTGGCAATGCCACAGCTGAGAGCAATGTGGGCAGAGGACTTTGTTCTGGCATGGTGTGTGTGTGTGTTTTTTGTTGTTGTTGTTGTTGTTGTTGTTGTGTGTGTATGCTTGTACATTCGTTAGAGTGTATGTGTGTGTGCATGAGAAAGACATTTTGCTGAAGGTGCGTCTTCTCTTTGGATGTTGGTACTAAACATAGCGACACAGGAGGATCTACGATCTATCCATAGAGGCTGTTCATGTGACTCACTTGCCAGCATACAGTATGCCTACTGTCCCTGTTTTTGGCTTTCTCATTTGTGGATAATATGAGCATAACCATGCTTCAAATGAAGTCATTTTAGAGAGCAATCAATCAGGCTAAACAAATAACCAGATGGGTTTGAACAAAATGTATACACAGTACACAACAGCACTTAAGGGCCAATATTAGGCATCTTTAATAAAATGTTTTCACTAAGGTCTCCCACTCTATACAGATGGGAAACATATTGCCTGATTAGTGAATGGATGTAGGTGCCAACGTGTTCTTCCACGTGTTTATTCCACAAATTAGGCCTATTAATTTAAGAAAACTACATTGGGAGATATCATGCAGTTTTTAGCAATTCTTCATTCATATAGTTCCATGCAAATGGTTGCATTGTTACTTTTTAAATCAGCAAATTGCCTTGTGCTAATATCAGGGGTGCTACTGCTAATACCACTGGTGCTACTGCTAATACCAGGGGTGCTACTGCTAATACCAGGGGTGCTCCTGCTAATACCAGGGGTGCTCCTGCTAATACCAGGGGTGGCCTTACGACTTCATTCCTTTCTGTGTATGATTACCCTTCCTTACTGTTGACATTCGAATAGCTGCATTACCAGGTATGTGGGCTTTGCGGCCATACAATGATGGCATTAAATGATCAATCAAATACCAAGGGAAGTAAAAAAAACAGTAAGACAGTGAGAGTACTCATTAAGGCCTGGAGTTGTGCAGCTCCAATCTAGTGTATCCCATTTGTGTCGTCATGTTCTCTTGGTCTGTCTGACTGTCATATAATGCATCAAACCGGCTATATTTCTGTATTTTAAAAGTTATATATCTTGAAAACTTGATAGCTGACATGCGAAACATTTTGGGACTACATCAAGAATTGACTATTGAAATAAATACCAAAATATAGTTTTTGGGTTGAGTTCTCCATGTATGATTGATCTGCTGGGGAAACTCATACTCCCATGGTTCTCATCTCTCCTCCCACTCTTGCTGTAGTAGTGACCCCTTACATCCGTTGTCTACCGACAGGTGGCATCACTCCGCTAGTCCCTCAACAACCTGTCTTGTAGGACGTGGAACTCATTAGGGCTGGGAATTGTCAGGGACCTCATGATATGATACAAACTTGATTTTCACTTATGAAAAATGTATCAACCTCTACAAAAATATCCTTTTAATTATAATCCACAAAAATAGTTAACTTTTGCTGTTACTGCATGATTATTTTCCTGCTGTAGCAAACTGGCTCAAATTAAGATTCTACATCTGTAGGGGAAACACTGTTAATTTGTCCAGATGGGAGATGAGGAGGCATCACAGTCCCAGATCCCTTCTGTTCAGCCCTCTGAGACAGGGAGAAGAAGACAAGATTGGATGGGTCTCAGGGTGTCCGGTTACCTATAGCCTATGCTGTAGTCTCCCAATGAGGCGGTGTTGGACAAGATGCTGCACCACCTCAGGGAACCTGATCCCGATTCTGCCAGCTGTCATTAAATGCACACAGGAAATGAGAACATATTGGATAGCACTTCATTTGAATGGTCCCTCACAGATGATGTCTAGATGCTCAAACTGTCAACAAATTATCTATTTTTTTAAAGCAAGGGGTACTCTTCATATAATTAAAATGCCTTTATTTGTATGGCATGTTCAATGGAACAAAGATTTAAAATCTCTGACCCGTTTCGGCAGCATGGCCTTCGTCCGGGAGTACACAGATGTACGTTGTACTCCCTGACCAAAGAGCATTTTATTTAAAAAAATGCCTACTATCCTAGCAACCCTTCCTTCTTTTTCTACAAACTATTGGTTTTATTTAGTGACTGATAGACTGCAAATTATGTAATGATAGACTGTTTTTAACAAGTAATGAGGCCTAACTATTGACTAACTACTGTTTGTTGTGAAAGGTGGGGATATAATTGTTTTTAATGGGGGTTATGTCTGTAAAAATAGTTAATATATGGCCATTTATCCTATTTGAAAGACTCCTGTCCTACGTATCAACAATATGATTTCATGGTTTGGTTTATTTCAATTCACGTTTGTTGACAACTCAATCCAATGCCTACCAAAATTGGATGTTAATCTGTTGTCTATGTGGGTAGTTACTTCCTGGATAAAGTTACATAAGAGTTATAGCTTAGATGTTGCCTATACAGCCTTAGGTGATGCGTTTCAGTGGCTTTAGACTCCATCCCTTTCATTTCATAATTATGTAAGCTTTCCTTGCTCTTTACTCTTTCTATGGAGATGCATCTGGAAATGTTGTGCTTATTGCCAGGCTATACGATGCTAGTATTATCACCATGTTTATAGTATTATAAACTACTAGTATTATCACCATGTTTATAATATTATAAACTACTAGTATTATCACCATTTCAGCATCAAGTTCCACCAATTTTCACCTACAATTTCGTCAATCAGCAAATTGAAACTTATACTATTAAAAGTATACTATCAGCAAATGGACACTTATTGTAATCTGTATAATGACACTATCTTTGTTTAATCTACATATGGACATATTCAGCCGTCCACCCATACTATGCAATGTCTTTTTATAGCTCTTTTGCACTTAAGACTTCATGTATTTTTATACTATTTCATGCTGCCGCTCTATGTATCATGTATCTGTCTTTTGTTTATTTTCGTTCTGGCATTTTGCACCTGCCCTGTGTTTTTTCGTAGCTGCTTGACAAATCTATCTATCTATCTATCTATCTATCTATCTATCTATCTATCTATCTATCTATCTATCTATCTATCTATCTATCTATCTATCTATCTATCTATCTATCTATCTATCTATCTATCTATCTATCTATCTATCTATCTATCTATCTATCTATCTATCTATCTATCTATCTATCTATCTATCTATCTACAGTGGGGAGAACAAGTATTTGATACACTGCCGATTTTGCAGGTTTTCCCACTTACAAAGCATGTAGAAGTCTGTAATTTTTATCATAGGTGCTCTTCAACTGTGAGTGACGGAATCTAAAACAAAAATCCAGAAAATCACATTGTATGATTTTTAAGTAATTAATTTGCATTTTATTGCATGACATAAGTATTTGATACATCAGAAAAGCAGAACTTAATATTTGGTAGAGAAACCTTTGTTTGCAATTACAGAGATCATACGTTTCCTGTAGTTCTTGACCAGGTTTGCACACACTGCAGCAGGGATTTTGGCCCACTCCTCCATCCAGATCCTTTAGGTTTCGGGGCTGTCGCTGGGCAATACGGACTTTCAGCTCCCTCCAAAGATTTTCTATTGGGTTCAGGTCTGGAGACTGGCTAGGCCACTCCAGGACCTTGAGATGCTTCTTACAGAGCCACTCCTTAGTTGCCCTGGCTGTGTGTTTCGGGTCGTTGTCATGCTGGAAGACCCAGCCACGACCCATCTTCAATGCTCTTACTGAGGGAAGGAGGTTGTTGGCCAAGATCTCGCGATACATGGCCCCATCCATCCTCCCCTCAATACGGTGCAGTCGTCCTGTCCCCTTTGCAGAAAAGCATCCCCAAAGAATGATGTTTCCACCTCCATGCTTCACGGTTGGGATGGTGTTCTTGGGGTTGTACTCATCCTTCTTCTTCCTCCAAACACGGCGAGTGGAGTTTAGACCAAAAAGCTCTATTTTTGTCTCATCAGACCACATGACCTTCTCCCATTCCTCCTCTGGATCATCCAGATGGTCATTGGCAAACTTCAGACGGGCCTGGACATGCGCTGGCTTGAGCAGGGGGACCTTGCGTGCGCTGCAGGATTTTAATCCATGACGGCGCAGTGTGTTACTAATGGTTTTCTTTGAGACTGTGGTCCCAGCTCTCTTCAGGTCATTGACCAGGTCCTGCCGTGTAGTTCTGGGCTGATCCCTCACCTTCCTCATGATCATTGATGCCCCACGAGGTGAGATCTTGCATGGTGCCCCAGACCAAGGGAGATTGACCGTCATCTTGAACTTCTTCCATTTTCTAATAATTGCGCCAACAGTTGTTGCCTTCTCACCAAGCTGCTTGCCTATTGTCCTGTAGCCCATCCCAGCCTTGTGCAGGTCTACAATTTTATCCCTGATGTCCTTACACAGCTGTTTGATTGAGTGTGTGGAGTCCGTTTGATTGAGTGTGTGGACAGGTGTCTTTTATACAGGTAACGAGTTCAAACAGGCGCAGTTAATACAGGTAATGAGTGGAGAACAGGAGGGCTTCTTAAAGAAAAACTAACAGGTCTGTGAGAGACGGAATTCTTACTGGTTGGTAGGTGATCAAATACTTATGTCATGCAATAAAATGCAGATTAATTATTTAAAAATCATACAATGTGATTTTCTGGATTTTTGTTTTAGATTCCGTCTCTCACAGTTGAAGTGTACCTATGATAAAAATTACAGACTTCTACATGCTTTGTAAGTAGGAAAACCTGCAAAATCGGCAGTGTATCAAATACTTGTTCTCCCCACTGTATCTATCTATCTATCTATCTATCTATCTATCTATCTATCTATCTATCTATCTATCTATCTATCTATCTATCTATCTATCTATCTATCTATCTATCTATCTATCTATCTATCTATCTATCTATCTATCTATCTATCTATCTATCTATCTATCTATCTATCTATCTATCTATCTATCTATCTATCTATCTATCTATCTATCTATCTATCTATCTATCTATCTATCTATCTATCTATCTATCTATCTATCATCTATCTATCTATCTATCTATCTATCTATCTATCTATCTATCTATCATCTATCTATCTATCTATCAGCCTGCCAGTCTGGCACTAATTAAATGTGAAATTAGACGGACTTGGATGAGATGGATCATATGGATTTGCCATGTTGGCTATATTTCTTTAGATTTTATCATTTAGGTATTTAACCCTTGTATCATTCCAGATTATATTGTGCACTGCGTTTGAGAGAAACAAACAGAGGGTTGGATGGAGAGAGAGAGAGAGTCTGAGCTGACCTTACCATGATAATCTAATCCCTGTCGAGAGTGCTTTTTTTAGAGAGCAAGTTAATGCCACCAGATTATACTCCAGTGTCCCCCACACCGACCAATCCAGGCTGCAGAGATAGAGAGAGAGTGGGCCGTGCTCCACTGTCAGGCCCACCAGGAAAATGAAACACTACCGCATATACACTACATTCTGGAATTGCTCAAAATTGTGCCTTAAACATATAAGGGAGCAATATATGTGTGTGAGTTTGCAATTGTTTTCTTCATTCCCTCAACCTCCATGCTCAAGATCCTGGCTTACCTCCAGCACATTGCAGCAGTGTAGTAGGGATGGAATTTTAAAAGGCAGCTCATTGAGCAGCTCATCACATGCTATCAAGGTTATTCCCTGTGTATTTGTTGTGTAACAGGGGGGAGAGTTGGAGTTGAACAAGGAGGGCGATGGGAGTGTGTGTGTGTGATTGTGTGCAGCCTTTGGCTCCAAGACACACACACACACACACACACACACACACACACACACACACACACACACACACACACACACACACACACACACACACACACACACACACACACGCAGCGGCAGCAGCAGCATAACCACACCAGCTGCCGGATGCTTTAAGGGCCAGACATGCTGTGTGTTTGCACGAGTGCACCTCTTAGGCCATAACAGAATGCTAAAACAAAGCATGAACATGAGACTTCATCCTATGTCTTACTCTTATTTTAACAATTACTTTCACCTTTTTGCTTTTCTGTGGGATATAGAATAGATATTTTTGTGGATTTGGGTATAGTGGTGTTTCAGTGTAGAATTTGGTTATAGTCTATGGGAATGGTGACAAGACATCCTTCCTCATATGTCTATCTATAAGCAGTATTTTTAACACTCACATTGTGTGGACCACATCTCTACAAACTGAGTAAATATAACACATCTATTTCTTACACAACTACACAGTTTTTCTTAAAAATATTCATAGTGTGTGATGGTGCGAGGACGGTGAGCACAAAAATGAGGTCAAAGAAAAAGGAAAACAAGAATGAACGAAATCGATACATAATGTTTAATACTGCACAGCACACCTGAGACGCAGCTCATGAACGCCACTAAACAGCGCCTCGGACAACCCGGAGGTCGAGGAGCGGGCCGGTCCGGGCGGTGCGCGTGGAACTTCCTAGTCAGAGACGGATCGCAGATGTCTACTACCCGGACCCAGCTGCGTTCCTCCGGACCATATCCTGCCCAGTCCACTAGGTACTGGACCCGACCCTGCCGCAGACAAGAGTCTAGCACCGTCTCCACTCTGTATGCCGGAACCCCGTCCACCTCTACCGGAGGCGGAGGCACCGCAGCAGGACCGGATCCCCCCAGCGGACCAGGAACCACCGGCCCGAGGAGAGAGACATGGAATGTGGGAGAGATGTTATTGTATGGAGGGGGCAGTTGGAGGGTGACTGAAACGTCATTGACCTTCCAGAGGATTTTAATCGACCCCACATACCGGGGGCTTAACTTACGGCAGGGCAGGCCGAATGGGAGGTCCCGCGTGGAGAGCCACACTCTGTCCTCGCTCCGCCGCCGATCCGCCTGCCTCTTCTGACAGACCACTGCCTCCTGCAGTGGTCTTATCCGGGGGGCACGTCGCTGGTGGAGGGTCCCTTCTCCCCGCCCGAAAAATCTCTGCGTCAACATCACAGGCGACAGGACCCACGACACACGATGGGGATAAGATGGGGACCATCGGAGCCGGTTCTACCCCCTGGTCGTGCATGCGGGAGAGTGCATCGGCTCTGCTGTTCTTGGTGCCTGGACAGTAAGTCAGGGTGAAGGGGAAACGGGTGAAGAACATCTTCCACCTGGCCTGACAAGCAGCCCCTGACGTATTACAGGTTGCGATGATTCGTCAGGACTGTAAACGGCTACCGTACGCCCTCAAGCCAGTGTCTCCACTCCTCCAGGGCAAACTTTACTGCCAGGAGCTCCCGGTCACCTTTGTCGTTGGTCCGCTCCACAGCAGACAGTTTCTGTGAGTGGTATGCACAGGGGTGCAGTTTTGGGGGACTCCTGTGCTGCTGGGAGAGGACCGCCCCCACGCCGACCTCAGACGCATCGACCTCCACGATGAACGGCAGATGCGGGTCAGGATGGCGTAGCAGAGGTGCTCTGGTGAACCTGCCTATCAGGTCGCGGAATGCCTTCTCAGCATCCGGGGTCCAATTTAGGCGCTGAGGACTGCCTTTTAGCAATGACGTGAGTGGCGCGGAGATGGATGATCGGATGGATGATGTCATAACCATCAGTTCCAGTCTCTCAATGGCAGCCGTTGATGGTGAAGGTGAGTGGTCGAGTCACGTGGGTAATGGACCCGGTACCCACCGGTCGGCCATCAAAGCCTTGATGGGGAGTGAGGACCACAGCCTGCACACCGGTAGTGGGAGAGTGGATACTAAGGACTGGTCAACAAAACGTGGCCCTGGAATCGATCAGGGCTGTGGAGACATGAGGGTGAGTACCTCCAGACAACACAACAGGACAACAGAAAGGGCTAGTGATGTCGGTGACGCACAAGGCACCTACCGTGCCCATCTGGGTACTCACCCCCTTTCTGCTCTGGTCCCGTTCGGAGGGGCGGTCCCTTCGATGATGGCCCCTCTTCCCGCAGAACAGGCACAGACCCTGTCGACTCCGGCGGTCTCTCTCCCCTGCAGGGAGCCGCATGAGTCCCAGCTCCATCACCTCCGGCACCGGCTCCTCCCTACGGAGCTGCCGGTCTCGGAGCTGCCCGTCGATGGCAATGGCCCGGGGGTTGAATGCGTCCAGCGACATGGCTTCACTAACACAAGCCAGCTCCATCTGAACCTCCGTCCGCAAGCCCCTACAGAACGCGGTTTGGAGAGCTGGCCCATTCCAACCACTGGACGCAGCCACCGTCCGGAATGACAAAGCATACTCCGCAGCCGTGCCCGTCCCCTGTCGTAGGCGCAAAAGCCGCTCGCCCGTGTCTCTCCACTTCGCAGGATGGTCGTACACGGCTTGGAACTGGGCGACGAACCTGGGAAATGACCTTAGTTCCTCAGATCCGCTACCCCACAAAGCCATTACCTAGTCGAGGGCGCGTCCGGTTAGGAGCGAGATCATCGTGTTTACCTTCTCCCTGTCTGGGGCCAGTTGATCCCCAAAATATAACTCACATTGGAAAAGGAAACCACTACAACCCTCCGGATTACCATCATACCGCTCCGGTAGGGTTCTCTGGAGCTCGCAAACCGGAATCTCACAGGTGAAGAGGAAGCTGAGGCATCACTTGGCTGTCTCTGGGTTTCTTCCATGAGCTCTCCCATCTGCCCCTCCATGATGTGGCACCTATCCTCTAGCTGGACAGCCAGCCACCCGGACCGGGTACCCCATCGCGCTCTCCCATGCTCACCGAGAGGGGGAAAGCGATGAAAAATACAGAAAAACCTGGAAAAACTGTGAAAAAACTTGGACAAAAAAACCTCTGTGGATTATTCTGTGATGGTGCGAGGACGGTGAGCACAAAAATGAGGAGGTTGAAGAAAAAGGAAAACAAGAACGAACGAAATCGATACATAAAGTTTAATACAGCACTGCACAACTGAGACGAAGCTCATGAACAATAATCCACACGCACACCACAGGGAGGGGAACATTAAAGGGTGTGTAATCAGTGGAAGCCGGTGTGCGTGTGTGTGCATGTGGAATCAGGGGATGGGAATCAGGTGTGGGTGCGTGAGCGCGGCTGCATCATACTCATGCCGGTGGTTAGTATACCGGCGAGCCGGGGCGGGAGGGGCACCGTCGAGGTCGGAGGCACGGTCGTTACATAGTGTTTCTTACCCCTATACACACAGTGTTTGAGAAACATCTACAGTGCCTTTGGAAAGTATTCAGATCCCTTGACTTTTCCAAATGATGTTATGTTACAGCCTCATTGTAAAATGTATTAAATAAAATAAAACATCTCAGTTATCTACACACAATACCCCATAATTAAAAAGTAAAAAACAGAAATACCTTATTTACATACAGTACCAGTCAAAAGTTTGGACACATCTACTCATTCCAGGGTTTTTCTTTCTTTTTTTAAATTTTCTACATTGTAGAATAACAGTGAAGACATCAAAACGATTAAATAATCTGTCCATAATTACCTTAAGACATGAAGATCAGTCAATCCAGAACTTTTCAAGAATTTTGAAAGTTTCTTCAAGTGCATTTGCAAAAACCATTAAGCACTATGATGACACTGGCTCTCATGAGAATCACCACAGGAAAGGAAGACCCAGAGTTACCTCTGCTGCAGAGGATAAGTTAATTTGAGTTACCAGCCTCAGAAATTGCAGCCCAAATAAATGTTTCACAGAGTTCAAGTAAAAGACACATCACAACATCTGCGTGAATCAGGCCTTCATGGTTGAATTGCTGCAAAGAAACCACTACTAAAGGACACCAATAATAAGAGGAGACTTGCTTAGGCCAAGAAACACGAGCAATGGACATTAGACTGATGGAAATATGTCCTTTGGTCTGATAAATCCAAATTAGAGATTTTTGGTTCCAACCAAAAATGATACGCAGTGTAGGTGAACAGATGATCTCCGCATGTGTGGTTCCCACCATGAAGCATGGAGGAAGAGGTGTGATGGTGTGGGGGTGCTTTGCTGGTGACACTGTCAGTGATTTATTTAGAATTCAAGGCACACTTAACCAGCATGGCTACCACAGCATTCTGCAGCGATACGCCATCCCATCTGGTTTGTGCTTAGTGGGACTATCATTTGTTTTTCAAGAAGGCAATGACCCAACACACCTCCAGGCTGTGTAAGGGGTATTTTACCAAGAAGAAGAGTGATTGAGTGCTGCATCAGATGACCTGGCCTCCACAATCACCCAAACTCGACCCAATTGAGATGGTTTGGGATGGGTTGGACCGCAGAGTGAAGGAAAAGCAGCCAACAAGTGCTCAGCATATGTGGGAACTCCGTCAAGACTGTTGGAAAAGCATTCCAAGTGAAGCTGGTTGAGAGAATTGCAAGAGTGTGCAAAGCTGTTATCAAGGCAAAGGGTGGCTACTTTGAAGAATCTCAAATATAAAATATATTTTGATTTGTTTAACACTTTTTGGTTACTACATGATTCCATATGTGTCATTTCATCGTTTTGATGTCTTCACTATTATTCTACAATGTAGAAAATAGTAAAAATAAAGAAAAATGAGTAGGTGTGTCCAAAAATGTTTGACTGGTACTGTAAGTATTCAGAACCTTCTCTATGAGACTCGAAATTGAGTTCAGGTGCATCCTGTTTCCATTGATCATCCTTGAGACGTTTCTACAACTTGGTTGGAGTCCACCTGTGGTAAATACATAAATTGGATATGATTTGGGAAGGCACACACCAGTTTATATAAGGTCCCACAGTTGACAGTGCATTTCAGAGCAAAACCCAAGCCATGAGGTTGAAGGAATTGTCCGTAGAGCTCTGAGACAGGATTGTGTTGAGGCACAGATCTGGGGAAGGGTACCAAAACATTTCTGCATCATTGAAGGTCCCCAAGAACACAGTGGCCTCCATCATTCTTAAATGGAAGAAGTTTCGAACCACGAAGACTCTTCCTAGATCTGGCCACCCGGCCAAACTGTGCAATCGGTGGTCACTCTGACAGAGCTCTAGGGTTCCTCTCTGGAGATGGGAGAACCTTCCAGAAGAATCAACCATCTCTGCAGTACTCCACCAATCAGGCCTTTATGGTAGAGTGGCCAGACGGAAGCCACTCCTCAGTAAAAGGCATATGACAGCTGCTTGGAGTCTCAGACCATGAGAAACAACATTCTCTGGTCTGATGAAACCAAGATTGAACTCTTTGGCAACCTGGCACCATCCCTACTGTGAAGCATGGTGGTGTCAGCATCATGCTGTGGGGATGTTTTTCAGCGGCAGGGACTGGGGAGACTATTCTGGATCGAGGGAAAGATGATCGGAGCAAAGTACAGAGCGATCCGAGGTGAAAACCTGCTCCAGAGTGCTCAGGACCTCAAACTGGGGTTTACCTTCCAACAGGACAACGACCCTAAGCACACAGCCAAGACAACGCAGGAGTGGCTTTGGGACAAGTCTCTGAATGTCCTTGAGTGACCCAGCCAGAGCCTGTACTTGAACATCTCTGGAGAGACCTGAAAATAGCTTTGCAGCAACGCTCCCTATCCAACTTGATAGAGTTTGAGAGGATCTGCAGAGAACAATGAGAGAAACTCCCCAAGCTTGTAGCGTCATACCCAAGAAGACTCAATGCTGTAATCGCTGCCAAAGGTGCTTCAACAAAGTACTGATATAAATTAGAAAACATTTCAAAAAATCTGTTTTTGCTTTGTCATTATGTGGTATTGTGTGTAGATTAAACATTTAATACATTTTGAATAAGGCTGTAATGTAACAAAATGTGGAAAAAGTCAAAGGGTCTGAATACTTTCCGAAGGCACTGTACAGTGTTTTCTGACACACCTATATACAATATTTCTTACATGCTCTATCTATCCATGACAGTATTTATACATGTCAGTAAGAAGGAGACAGTGTGTGTAACACATCTACTAACAGTGTTTCGACATATCTATAAACAGTGTTTCTTACCTAGACTTACAGTGTTTCGTACACATTTTTCGGACGTTTCCACACAACATTTTCAAAACGTCTACACACAGTGAGCTTGTGTTTCTTACACGCCTAAACACAGTGGGCCTGTGTTTTGTGTACATCTATAACACAGTGTTTCTGACACGTCTCCACACAGTGAGCCTGTGTTTTGTATACATCTATAACAGTGTTTCTTAGACGTCTCCACACAGTGAGCCTCCGGTATGTGGATTAGTCAGCGTGGCGGACGCTCGAGCTGCAGCACGGCCCAGTAAACAAAGCCTAATTTAAAGGCCCTCTACACTGTGATTCACCGCAACAGACGGCTGGCATCCTCGTTGCCACTCACACATCTGTCTGTCTCTCTGTAGCTGGACAATGGAGGGACACTCTGTGGCCAAAATAGGGACACTTTGGGACCAAAGAGGGTCCTTTGTGATGAATGTGGAGGCATCCCCCTGCCTATCTCTGTTGCTTAATTTACTGTCGCTCTCTGGTGTATTTTTTGTTGTCTTTTCTCCTGTCTTGCAAAACACTCATTTGGAACACTGACAGAAGCACACCGTATAGCATAACATTAGCGTAAGAACTGTCACATGCTAGCACTAGTGGCTATGTTGGCACAGTTTGCGGTTGGTTGAAAGAGCATATGTGGGTGACTTCATCATCACACACTCACATACTCAGACATGGGTGCACTGGTGCGTGCACACAGCCACACATATACATGTATTCACATACTGTCGCTCTCTTTCTCTCACGCACCACACACACACAGGCTCTTAGCTCAGCACCAGAGCCCTGGCCATGGGGAGTTTGTGCTGAGCTGGTTTGGACATGAGGACAGCTGACTGGACATGGCTATTCATCTGTCAAAGAAAAGAGGGAGAGAAACGAGAGAGAGAGAGAGAGAGGGTCTGTAAAGTACAAATTCAGCCCGGAGCAACTTGTTTGGCTATCTGCGCCTTTGTGTGTATCCTCCATCGGTTTATCCTCTGTTTTTTGTTCCTGTGTGTGTGTGTGTGTGTGTGTGTGTGTGTGTGTGTTTTGTCTGAAGCATCGCACTTCCAGTATTTTTTATTGAATTTTATCGCTGTTTTCATTGAATGTGTTATCTAGCTAGTCTATAGCCTATATCAGGGTTCTCCAACCCTGTTCATGTAGAGCTACCCTCCTGTAGGTTTTTGCTCCAACCCCAGTTGTAACTAACCTGATTCACCTTATCAACCAGCTAATTATTAGAATCAGGTGTGCTAGATTAGGGTTGGAGTGAACTTCCAGGAACAGGGTTGGAACTGGCCTACAGTACCAGTCAAAAGTTTGGACACCTACTCATTCCAGGGTTTTTATTTATTTTTTACTATTTTCTACATTGTAGAATAATAGTGAAGACATCAAAACGATGAAATAACACATATGGAATCCTGTTGTAACCAAAAAAGTGTTAAACAAATTTAAAATTGTAGATTCTTTAAAGGGGAATGGAAACACTTTAGGAAGTAAATGTAAGCAAAGAGATGTATTCAATCCACTATTACCAAACATGTGCATTTAACATTAAAAATATATATATATTTAGTATTTTGATCGTCAACAAGGTGTTTTTGAGCTATGGTCAGGGCCATTTTAAATTGCCTTTAGTAACGACTGACGCCAGTGCGCCACTGGCAGGAATCAGCAAATTGTCTGTGGTATTGAATCGGGTGCATATTGAGGTTTTTCGCGCGGAGGGTGAATCAAGGAGAGTGAGGTTAGGTGCGGACAACGAAGATGGTGGCATAAGTAGTAATTCAAACATTAACTGTATAGTGCCAGGCTGTATGAATTGGCTCCAAAAAAAACTACCATCGGCTGCCCAAGGACCCACAACTTTTGAAGAAGTGGCTCCATGTCCTGAAGAGGAAGGACATGCCAGCTCGAGCTAGCATAATCTGCAGACAGCACTTCACAGAGGCAGACTTTGCGATGAATGGCACTTTCGATGTGGCAACTGGGAGTTTCCGAATGGAAAGGAGTAATAGGCCTACATTGAAGCTTACACCTCCATTTTAAATTTCTAGGGTTATGGTGTAGGGGTTACCGACCGACCATCATCAACATAGGCATAGCTGACTTCGGAGTCAAGCCAAAGCCAGACTGCATGGAGGAGGCGACGCAAGTCAATGGAGCCTGGCTGAGGTAACGTTAACCGGTCATGACTGTTGTTGACTAGGCTAACTAGACACTGGACAACTTTGTTGCAACTCTAGTTGAACGTAACTAGCTAATTGCGTCTGAAGTGTTTTGTGTAACACCTCTCAGCAACTAACGTTAGTAAGCAACTCGACTGCAACTAAAATTGCAACAGTTTCTCCATGTAGCCCTGTTATTAGGTAGTTACTGTAGCTAGCTTCCACCTCAGATAGTCAAGTACTGTAATACATTTTGTTGACAGATGTGTTTTTGTAATGTTTTGTTAGCTCCACCTCATTTACCTAGACTGAAGTTGACATAGGTAATGTTTGCTGAAAAATAAATGTCCCTGTATTTGCTGTGTGTGTGTGTTGACAAAGCATACAAGACAGGTAGCTTGTTAATACCAACTGATATAGTTGGGTTCAGTTGTCTTAACAAAACATTTTTGTTTTCAGGATAACATTTTCAGGGGAGGAGGTACAATGAAAATCCATGTTATTTCTAAGGCTATTGTTTATTTCAAGACAGTCTGTCATCCCCTATAAAATGGACAATATAGAGTATATGCAGTGATAATTGAATATAACTATAGCCTAATTGATGCCATAATTGTTTTCTACCAACAGGAAAGAACGGTTAGTACAGCATGCCAAACTGACCCATGGGTGCCAGAGTGTTTCTGTGCTGCGGTGGAGAAGAGGTCCACCGGGACCATCGCTAAAGAGCTCAGGGCCCAGCTAGATTGCGCTCACGACCATCAGTATACAACCGAGACCTGCCCCTATACGCCACAGATGGAGCTGACGGAGAGTGAAATCAGTGAAGACCGTAACTCGCTGTATGAATCTGAGAGCTTAGAATCACAGTGCGAGCCAAGATATACTATTGATCACTTTGGGGGAGTGAGCTGGTGTTCTGAATATGCTCTTGCACCCTCTATAACCGCTGTGGTTATTATTTTGATGTAAAAAGGGCTTTTTTAAAATACATTTGATTCATTGTTTGCTGGATGCTGTGTATTCACTAACTGAGTGATGCGACATTTTTATAGTATCTGTAACATATTTTGGTGTGTATTTAATCTGCATCTTAACTTCTTAAAGTGTCAATCAGCAGTATAAACAATACCAAAGTGTCTCCCTGCGCCTCTTTCAGTAAAAAGCTGAGGGACGGGGCTGGAGAAATGTAACCACTATCAAATTCATAGACAGAGCTATGGATGCAAGGACTGACCATCCATGATATCAAAATTGTAATCCTGTTTCTACTCTATGTTTCCACTACCATGTACCCAGTTCACTTTGGATTAAGGCGTCTGCTAAATGGCATATATTATTAAAGTCTACTTTGACTATGCCAACTAGCTGCGCAGTGTAATCACCATTCCTTTCCAATAGATAGCAGCCAAAGGTAGTAGAAGTCACTACTCTAGCGACAGCGACACAGGATTAGTGCGCGTTGAAATACATTTTATATTCAAAAGTTTATCTGGTTACGCTTGAACCTGTTGTTATAGTGGACAATATAACTAATACTATTTTTACATAAGGGGTGGCAGGTAGCCTAGCGGTTAGTGTTGGGCCAGTTACCAAAAGGTTGCTGGTTCGAATACCCGAGCGACGATGTGTCCTTGAGCAAGGCACTTAACCCTAATTTGCTCCAGGGGCTAACCCTGTAGGTAAATAAGAATTTGTTCTTAACTGACTTACCTAGTTAAATAAAGGTTAAATAAAATGCCTTTGCTTCTGGGTATGCACGCTTTATGTAGGAAACGACACACGCATGGATGAGACGCCGTACACCTCGTCCAATTCTCCCTTGTTCCCATAGGGTGAACTGGCGATAAACTGGCCGCCCGTATGCTTTGCAAACAAAATAATAAGATAAGTTAGTCATACTGAAACTAAATCACAATGTATTTATAATGAGCATGCCCCATTATTGGTTAGAATGAGATTTCATGAAACATGATGCTGTCTGCGATTCGAACTCCGGTTGTCTAATCATAAGGTAAATGTGTTACCATGGCGCCACACAGCTTGGGATAACACATTGTTAGAGGATACTAAATAGTTAGAGGAGACATTTTCTCTCCTGCCAGTGACGCAACAATCCAAATATGGTGATTTACAGTTACAGTTAGCTGGCGTTATAAATCCTAGTGCTTCTATTCCCCTTTAAAGTAGCCACCCCTTTGCCTTGATGACAGATTTGCACCCTCTTGGCATTCTCTCAAGCAGCTTCATGAGGTAGTCACCTGGAATGTATTTCAGTTAACAGGTGTGTTTTGTTAAAATCAGTTGTGTTGTGACAAGGTAGGGGTGGTATACAGAAGATGGTCTTTTACCAAAAAGGGTAAAAGACCAAGTCCATATTATGGCAAGAACAGCTAAAAAAAAGCAAAGAGAAAAGACAGTCCATCATTACTTTAAGACATGGTCATCCCGCGGTCCTGTTCAAAGGTGGTAGACACTCTAGACCCAAATTGTTACAGACCTATATCCATCCTGCCCTGCCTTTCTAAAGTCTTCGAAAGCCAAGTTAACAAACAGATCACTGACCACTTCGAATCCCACCGTACCTTCTCTGCTATGCAATCTGGTTTCCGAGCTGGTCATGGGTGCACCTCAGCCACGCTCAAGGTACTAAACGATATCATAACCGCCATCGATAAAAGACAGTACTGTGCAGCCGTCTTCATTGTCCTGGCCAAGGATTCAGACTCTGTCAATCACTACGTTAGACTGTAAACTCTCCTTCCAGACTCACATTAAGCATCTCAAATCCAAAATTAAATCTAGAATCGGCTTCCTATTTCGCAACAAAGCCTCCTTCACTCATGCTGCCAAACATGCCCTCCAACAATCTACTCAGCAAATTGGATGTAGTCTATCACAGTGCCATCCGTTTCGTTACCAAAGCCCCATATGCTACCCACCACTGCGACCTGTACGCTCTCGTTGGCTGGCCCTCACTACGTATTCGTCGCCAAACCCACTGGCTCCAGGTCATCTATAAGTCTTTGCTAGGTAAATCCCTGCCTTATCTCAGCTCGCTGGTCACCATAGCAACACCCACCTGTATCATGCGCTCCAGCAGGTATATTTCACTGGTCATCCCCAAAGCCAACACCTCCTTTGGCTGCTATTCCTTCCAGTTCTCTGCTGCCAATGACTGGAACGAATTGCAAAAATCACTGAAGCTGGAGACTACCATCTCCCTCAATAACTTTAAGCATCAGCTGTCAGAGCAGCTTACCGATCACTGCACCTGTATACAGCCCATCTGTAAATAGCCTACCCTACTACCTCATCCCCATATTATTATTTTTGCTCATTTGCACTCCAGTATCTCTATTTGCACATCATCATCTTCACATCTATCAGTCCAGTGTTAATGCTAATTTGTAATTATTTCGCCACTATGGCCTATTTATTTTCCTACTTCTCTAATCTTACTACATTTGCACACACTGTACATAGATTTTCTATTGTCTTATTGACTGTACGTTTCTTTACCCCATGTGTAACTCTTGTGTTGTTTTTGTCGCACTGCTTTGCTTTGTCTTGGTTCTCAACTGGCCTACCTGGTTTAATAAAGGTGAAATAAAAAATAAAAAATATGAAGGTCAGTCAATTCGGAAAATGTCAAGAACTTTGAAAGTTTCTTCAAGTGCAGTCGCACTTACCTTTGATGCAGAGGATAAGTTAATTTGAGTTACCAGCCTCAGAAATTGCAGCCCACAGAGTTCAAGTAACAGACACATCTCAACATCAACTGTTCAGAGGAGAATGCGTGAATCAGGCCTTTATGGTCGAATTGCTGCAAAGAAACCACTACTAAAGGACACAATTAAGAAGTGACTTGCTTGTCCAAGAAACACGAGCAATGGACATTAGACCAGTGGAAATCTGTCCTGATGTGTCCAAATTTGAGAGTTTTGGGTCCAACCACTTTGTCTTTGTAAGACGCAGAGTAAGTGAACGGATGATCTCCGCATGTGTGGTTCCCACCATGAAGCATGGAGGAGGAGGTGTGATGGTGTAGGGGTGCTTTGCTGGTGTCACTGTTTGTGATTTATTTAGAATTAAAGGTACACCAGCATGGCACCAGCATGGCTACCACAGCATTCTGCAGCGATACGCCATCCCATCTGGCTTGTGCTTAGTGGGACTATCATTTGTTTTTCAACAAGCCAATGACCCAACACACCCAATTGAGATGGTTTGGGATGAGTTGGACCGTAGAGTGAAGGAAAAGCATTCCAGGTGAAGCTGGTTGAGAGAATGCTACATGATTCCGTATGTGTTATTTCATAGTTTTGAGGTCTTCACTATTATTCAACAATTTAGAAAATAGTAAAAATAAAGAAAACCCCTTTAACGAGTATGTGTGTCCAAACCTTTGACGGGTACTGTATATTATGTATTGCCTTCCTTCATGTAGACCAGTTGAGGGAACACTGCCCCTCTCATCTTCAATAGAGCTTACCTCTTTGGAGGGTTCAACATAGAGCAAATATATATTTAAAGCCACACTCCTAAATTGGTTTTGAATTGTAAATACTGCAGCTTCTTTCTTTTTTTTCTTTTTTTCTTCATCTTTTTGCTCTTTGTTTCTATTGGCATGTTGTCTATTGCACAAATTAATGATCATTCAAGATCATGGTCTTCTCTATTAGGTCTATTTCTGTTTAGTTTGGGCTTTTGAAGAACACAGAGATTTATACGAACAGTGACTAATAAAGGAACAGCCAGAGGTCAGAGAGCTCGGAACACACAACACACTGTCAGAAGCCTTCTCGCTCCACTAAATGACACAGCATGTGTTTAAACCCCCTCAAAGAAAGCCTCTTTTTGTTTTGTTGTGTGTGTGTGTGTGTGTGTGTGTGTGTGTGTGTGTGTGTGTGTGTGTGTGTGTGTGTGTGTGTGTGTTCTAATTGGTCCAAAATGATGGGAGCACAATGCCAAATTGAATTTTAGAGTTTAAAAAAAGATGATGTTGCTGAGCAATTAGGATTTTTAAGACACACACACACACACACACACACACACACACACACACACACACACACACACACACACACACACACACACACACACACACACATTATGTTATTCTATCCTCGTGGGGACCAAACATTTATTTCCATTCAAAATCCTATTTTCCCTAACACCTGTTAAACCCTGTACTAAAGACTGTATTTTAAGGGAATTATTATAATTATTACCCTAAATTATATCATACGCACATTTAGCTATTTAAGTATCTCTTCCTGTCATTTACCTGTACAGTTAATTTAACCATGCAAATATTCACTTACCTGTACATATAACCAGACTCTATATTAAGTAAACTATTATTACCCTCACTTATATCATACACACATTTAGATATTTAAGTATCATTCTCTTACATCGACCTGTATACTTTTGTGTATTTCGTTCTGGCATTTTGCACCTGCCCTGTGTTTTTCGTAGCTGCTATCCATCCATCCATCCATCCATCCATCCATCCATCCCTAAACCTAACCCCTAAACCCTAACCCTATTTGTAACCCTAACCCTAAACCTAACCCCTAAGTTTAAAATAGCCTTTGTCCTCATGGGGATGTGAGAAATGTCCCAACGACGCAGTATTTTCTTGTTTGACTCTACTTTTGGGGATTTTAGATCCCCACAAGGATAGAAGAACCAACACACACACACACTCACAGGACTGACGGCCCTCCACTACCATCTGTTGCCTCCTTTCGCTCTGACATCATCCCACCATCCCCCTATTGTGTTAACCCATCATCGCCCGACCTTCACCTTAACCCCTCCCCCACCCAGAGACACTGTGCCACTCGGTCCGTGCACTAACCCGTCAGCGTCTGCCCTCTTAACACCTGCCATCACACTCGTCTAACTGAACTCCCATTCTGGAGGCCATGCCAGTTTCTTCTCTATTTCGGCGGAAGAGCACACAGTGAAAAGCCCAAAGAGGCGCGCACACACACACATATGCTGAGACACACACATATGAACGGGCACACACACATACATGCACACACACACACTCATGGCTCAGAATAGCCTGAGACGGGACAGTTAGGTCTCTTTTGTCACCCCCCCCCAGACATCTTTTGCAGGGCGCTGAAGTGTAGGGCGCAGGCCTCATTGCCCAACAATGGCCACCGTAGGACCCCCTGGTGATAGGTGGAGGGCGAGACGTGAGGAAATGGGACAGTTCTGGTGCAGCTGACACAATAGTGCTTCTTTCCCGCGGTTGCCTGCCCTGCGTTGGCTATAAGAGAGCCTGGGCACTTTGCTCACTATTGTCGTTTTTGAGAAGGAAACCAACATCTTCTGCTGTGGTGTGGAAACCACCAACCTGCCACCAATTACGTGGCTGTAATGGATGTGTGTATATCACCCACCGAAATAAAAAACAACTTGCAACAGATGCCCCTTATCTTAGACATGAATAATGAACATATGTTTTTATGTTTGATATAGGAACACCTCATGTTTTTTTTTTACTTTAGGGTATCTATTGTGCTGGAGGTTGATTATCATATTTCCTTGTGATTATACCATCTGCCCCCCTTTTTATTATTTTTATCTTTGCTTTTCTCTCAGTGTGTCTCTTGTATGAGTGAGGTTAACTACCGTTCGTTGATGACGGCACATTTAGTAATCTCCCTTCACATTACTACCACTCTCAATGTGACCTTGGCATTCACTGTCAGTATTGTGATTGTGTGAGTGCATGTGTATGTGTGTGTTTGTGTGTGTGAGAGATAGAGAGAGAGAAATAAATGTAGTTTGTTGATAATGGCGTATTGATGGGGTTTGGAGTGGACTGGCCCTGAGGCCTGATCCTGACTGGTCAGGACTGAATGCACCTCTTCATGCTTCACTACACACACCCAATTAAGGCATGGGTAACAGAGGACACACACACACACACACATACACACACACTTTCAGTATAAGCTTCCTTTAAGGACAACCGTCAATCATCCTGTTGGGGACAATAGCCATTCCAAAATCAGTGTAATGCAAATTCTCTCCCTCTCCTCTCTTTCTTTCTTACACACACTGTTGCATTTATAAAACTTAAATACGCACACACGTAACACCCTCTTACATTGTGACGGTGAAACATACACAGTCAAAAACCGACTGTATGTAGAAATTAGGATTAGGCCCAGTGAGAGAAGCTCTTTCAAATGATTGCAAACTGTGGTTAAGGTGTGTAGCAACCATCATTCTAAAGAGGCTATTTTGGACAAAGTTGTTGATGTTCTTTGTATTCTCATAGAGTTGTTTTGTTGTTGATGACTGCAGCATTTCCCCTCTGTTTGACCTCCTAGAGACTGGTGACTGTGTCAACTGTGTCTTTGTCTGTCTCTGGGTAAAAAATATAGCCTAGTCAGGTATTGCATTGGTTGCGTGGTTATCATGTAATCTATAATTAGATTATAAAATGGCCTAATTGTTTTTTCTTGTTGTGTTTTTCAGGTGTTTTTCAATGATAATCTCTCCAGTCTTAATGATGGTTAATGAAAATTCCTCCAACAACAGAAGTAAAGCAACACCTACAGACATATCCGTCATCACGATCACTATGAGAATCTTATGACTTTGGAACGCACGGGCCAGTTTTCTTCATCAGGCATCAACAGACACTTGAGCTACCACTGGGGCCTGAAATGGAGGTGGAGCCGAAGCAGGAGCAGGCGGATCAAAGCAAGGCCGACTCTGTCAAGAGTGACCAGGAGGAGGACAATGCCTCTGGCCACACCTGTGACCTCTGCGGACGGGGCTTCCCTCTCCTGAGCTCGCTGTCCCAGCACATGCGCAGGCACACTGGGGAGAAGCCCTACAAGTGTCCCTACTGTGAACACCGGGCGGCCCAGAAGGGCAGCCTGAAAGCCCACATCCGCAGCCACAAGCTGGGCCTGATCAGCCGGAGCCTGGGCAAGAAGGAAGGGGAGGAGGGGGCTGGGGAGCAAGGACAAACACAGGGGCAACTGGATAGACAGGCCGACAACCTCGCCAATGGCACCTCGGCCAGGAAGCACAAAGTCAACGGCAAGACGAAAAAGAAAAGCTCCAAGAAGAAAGGCGAAGAAGCAGTCGTCCATGATGACGGCAAGGAGGACGAGCCGCAATCCATGACTGAGGACAACTCACTTCTGGGAGGGACCAACTGGGTGGACAAAGGGGACGAGGAGGCCAGTGCTCCTTTCCCCTGTGGCTCTTGCAGCCAGGTCTTCCCCCAGGCCCTGCTCCTCAAGGCCCACATGAAGAAGCACCGCGGCTCCCTGGACCACGGTTGCCGCATCTGCGGCC
The DNA here is from genome assembly GCA_023634145.1 of Thymallus thymallus. Taxonomy (NCBI): domain Eukaryota; kingdom Metazoa; phylum Chordata; class Actinopteri; order Salmoniformes; family Salmonidae; genus Thymallus; species Thymallus thymallus. The sequence goes on along the minus strand of CM042396.1, from coordinate 19,684,589 downwards.
GGCGCTTCCGCCAGGCCTGGTTCCTCCAGAGCCACATGCGGATTCATCGGGCCAAGAGCGAGCTGCGGGGTGGGGGTGGCGACAGCAGCAAGTCCCAGACCACCCTCAACGGGGTCCCCCGGGAGCCGGCGTCCCTGGTGAACGATGACTGTCTCTACGAGCTGTGTGCCGGTTGCGGCAACTTCTTCTACGACCGCAAGACCCTCCGGCTGCACGAGAGAGTCCACAAACAGAGCCACACTCCAAGCAAACCACCGCAGCAAGACCCCGACAACGACTCGTCGTCACCCGCCGCCAAGAGGCGCTTCCTGGAATGCCTTAACCTCAGGGCAACCGGGGCTGGAGAGGCAGCTATGGAGGGGAGTCTTGGAAGACGGATCCCCGAGCTGGACCCGATATGCAGTTACCAGGCCTGGCAGTTGGTCACCAGAGGGCGTGTGGTGGAGGTGACAGATAAAAGCCTAGGCTGGGAGGAGAGGCTGGCGGATGGCGAGGTGGCGTTTGATCAGGAGAAGGGCAAGTATGAGCCTCTGAAACAGGAGAAGCGCAAGAGGCAGCTGGACTCCTCCCAAAGCAAGAAGAAGAAAGGGGCCCAGGGTGTTGTCGTTAATGGTGGCAGCGGTGGGATCTCCCACCAGCAGGGTGACAGTAGAAATAGCCGCACCTTGTTGAACGGGCTCAGCCCAGAGATGTTTGGGATATTGCAGAAAAAGAAGGTGAAAGATGGTTATCAGTCCAGCAAGCAAGCCACTAAATCAAACTCTGCCAGTCAGCCCAGCACACTAAGACAAGAAGATTCTCTATCTGCCTCTTCCATGAAGAGGAATAGTATCCGGGACGCAACCAATGAAGGTAAGACAAAACCACACCTAGATTGGCAACAATTATAAAAATTTCTTGAAATTACATGACAAAAGACATTTTGGTCGTATTCACACTTAAAATCCTGATTGAAAAGGGAACATTTTTCTTACTACTACAGCAATAATAATGAAATAATTCCCCCCCAAATTCTGACATTACCATACCAAATAACACTCCCATAACACGTTCATTGAAGGAAATCAGAGTTTTCAGAGTGATTCAGTCATGGTTGGTTTGGCTTCTATTGCTACTCAGTCCTGTGTTATGGTCAATCTAATATCTTCCCATGGTAAAGGGAGGCCTCAGTGGTGTTGATTAATCAAATTACTAAAAGCCTCAGTGTATGAGTGGACATCTCTCTTACAAGTTGCTTAAGTATGTAGCATACTTAGTATAGTAGACTGCACATTGAGCTCCTAGTGTGTCAAACAGGGACCTATTCTTATGTTATGGTTTACTTTTCTGTATTCTTGTACATCAACTGATTATTGTAGACACGACAGTCTGAAAAGTGGAGCTGCTTTGACTGTTAAATTCCGTGATAGAATAATATATGGTTCCCTTCCAAGTCCTCTTGATAACAGTATTAACCAAGAACCAAGTACATGGTTACATGGTAAACATGCCCATAACTAGCAACTCACAAGTTTGTAATAGGCTTTTAATGTTTTAAATTGCACTCATGACATTGAAAAAAAGTGATAGGTATAATTATTAATTCTGTAGCACTTTTCTCACATTTGAAGTAGTATGGAAGTGGGTGTCTTAGTTCAGTTTTCCAGTTAAAAGCTGGTGTTCAGTTGCCATGGAGCAGTACTCATACAGGTAAAAAAATAATGTGTGTTCAGCAGTTGCCTTTAGTTGCCACAGCAAATTAGATGGATATATGGCGCCATCGTGTGGCATGGATTGCCAATTACATACTTCATGCTACATAAAGGAGTATGAAAGGCCTCAACATCTGCTACTTTGCTAAATAAGGCATAACCCTTTCTGTACCATTCATATAACTAGACATTTGTTTATTAATGTTTTCTGGAATATTCTATATGCCTTATAAAGGGCTCATGAAGGCTTCCTTAAACCATAAAAGTTATGTTGGACGTAACATTTAAATTTAGCTTATATTGTAAATAGTTGTTAGGGTATATGACGGAGAAATTACTGATGAAAAGTTGCATGGCAATGTCCTCCTTTCTCATCCACATGCTTTTTAAATCATGTTACTGCTTATTAAATCTTCACACCTTGCTGAAGCTCATTTTCTTAAAATGTCTGTTTCACAAGCTTAGTCTACCTGTACTCCACAGATACCAAGCCATACATCTGCGAGCACTGTGACTTCCACACCAGCGACCCCTCTTCCTTCACATCCCACGTGCACAAGCAGCACAAGGACGTCAGGGATGCACATCATCACGTACTGGGAGCTATTATGGAAGCCCCGAGCCACAGCGCTCCCAAGGCCTCAGGTTATATGGAATATCTCCGGCTGAAGAGCACACTGCTCAGCCAGCCCTACCCAAATCCCTACGTATGTCCTCCTGGCCAGGAGAGGCCGGCATCGAGCTGCCAGTCGGAGAAGTCGTGGAGCCTAAAGGTCAAAGGGCAACCCTCTCAAGATGCCATCATCAACGCCAGCCTCCTCAACCTGTCTGCCCCGCCCGAGGGCCAGGAGGAGGATGGTGTTGGGAACCCTGAGGGTAAGCTGGTCAAACACCAGTGTCCGTTTTGTGCCCACACAACCCATTACCTGGAGGTGCTGTGGATCCACCAGCGTGTGGCCCACAGGGTGGATAGTGGCAGCTCCCTGGCCCCCAAGTGGGCCCCCTTCGTCACCGGCTTCAAGGGCCCCAAGGCTAATGGACGGCGCACAGGGCCCCCGCCCTTCCTGGAGGGCAAAGACTGCCCGGCACTCCCAGTCCTCCGGGCCCAGCGCACAAAAGCTCCAGGTTCCACTGCAACACAACCTTCAGGTGGAGGCACCAAGAAGCCAAAGACCCACACAAGCACTACGACTACTACTGCCCAGTCCAACACCAGCCAGGCCATGGTGTCAGGGTCGTGTACCTCCACAAGGTTGCCCTCTGGTGGTGAGAAGTTGCTCCTACCTCAAAAGAAGAAGTCGAGCCGCCCAAGCCATACAGGGGAGGTGGCAAATAAGAGCGTCCGATCTAAAACGGAAGCCCACCCCAAAGTTCCTGCCGCCACCACCTCCACCGCCTCAACCAGCATTCAAGGCTTCTCCCAGCAGTCGGCAAGCATCCCAAAATCCGGAAGCCATTATCGGGCGGCTGCTGAGGAAAACCTGCTTCCCCAAGAGGGCCTTGGTTTTATTCTCGCCAGGAACCATGGCAGGGCCTACCACGCATCCCATCTTACCCCAGACAGAACTCACCTCCACCCCCACCCCCACCCCCAGCCCTGTCCACACCCCCACAGCCACCCACGGGATCCCCCTGCAGCCCAGAAAGCTCAAGACCTTTGGTCAGTCACAAACATGTTTGGGGTGCAGGGCAGCAGTGGGTACCTGGCACCCACCACCCTGCTCGGCTCCGGGAAGAGGGAGTCGACTGCTGGGGACAGCAGAGACACCCCGAAGGACATGGGCATCCTGGGTCTGTTGAAGAACTACAACCCCCATGACCTGGCTGCTCTCTACCAGCACTGGGGCTTTGTAGATCCCAGGCTTGACCCACAAGGTAAGGGGGGATTGAGTGTTGGGTAATGACAATAGCAGTGAATATTGTTTTCTAATATTCACCACATCCCTACATAATTCAGCATGTACACAGACACACAGAGAGGGAGAGAAAGATAGACAGACATTCACAAAACTGACCATGAATATTACTCATTCGAAGGTTTTTCTATATTTGCACAATTTTTTACATTGTAGAATAAAAGTGAATACATCAAAACTATGACATAACATATATGGAATCATGAAGTAAACAAAAAAGTGTTAAACATTAAACATTCTTCAAAAAGCCACCCTTTGCCTTGATTACAGCTTTGCACACTCTTGGCATTCTCTCAACCAGCTTCACCTGGAATGCTTTTCCATCAGTTTTGAAGGAGTTCCCACATATGCTGAGCACTTGTTGGCTGCTTTTCCTTCACTGCGGTCCGACTCATCCCAAACCATCTAAATTTGGTTGAGGTTGGAACTGAAAATCTCAAATCTGGACTCCAGACCAAAGGACAAATTTCCACCTGTCTAATGTCCATTGCTCGTGTTTCTTGGCCCAAGCAAGTCACTTCTTCTTATTGGTGTCGTTTAGTAGTGATTTCTTGGCAGCAATTCGACCATGAAGGCCTGATTCACACAGTCTCCTCTGAACAGTTGATGTTGAGATGTGTCTGTTACTTGAACTCTGTGAAGCATTTATTTGGGCTGCAATCTGAGGCGAGTAACTCTAATGAACTTATCCTCTGCAGCAGAGGTATTTCTGGGTCTTCCATTCCTGTGGTGGACCTCATGAAGCTGGTTGAGAGAATTCCATGCGTGTGCAAAGCTGTCATCAAGGCAAAGGGTGGCTACTCAAATATAAAATATACAGTATTTTGATTTGTTTAACACTTTTTTGGTTACTACATGATTCCATATGTGTTATGTCATAGTTTTGATGCCTTCACTTTTATTCTACAATGTAAAAAATAGTGTAAATAAAGAAAAACCCTTGAATGAGTAATATTCCAAACTGTATTTATATATATTTGTCCTCCACATTTTCTCTTTTCTATGAGTGTTTTGGCTTGAATGCTAATAGCTTGGGGAAACATGTTTACCAAGGCCAACAGAAGGACATGTTTCTGCCGGTGATAGTACCATTCAAGGAATAGGTCTCTGTCTAGTGTCGACCTGTGTGTAGGTCCTGGGGTGGTGTGTGTGTATGTATGTGTCAGTATGTGCGTGCATGGATCACAGTGACACAGATGGGCAGTGGGCACCCAGTACTGTGTGACAACGATAAAGGTGTTTGTGTCTGAGAGAGAGAAAGGGAGAATGATAGAGGTGGCAAAGAGTCCACACACAGTAAATTCCACGGACAGAACATCATAGAGACCTGACACAATCGGGGTGACAGTGGGGGAAAGCGAAAGAGTACAGGGAAAGAGAGAGAGACAGAGGAAAGAGAGTGAGAGACAGAGAAAAGAGAGAGCGAGACAGAGGAAAGAGAGTGAGAGACAGAGAGTGAGAGACAGAGTAAAGAGAGAGCGAGACAGAGGAAAGAGAGAGCGAGACAGAGGAAAGAGAGAGAGAGAGGAGAGATGGAGAGACAGAGGAAAGAGAGAGAGAGACAGAGGAAAGAGAGGGAGAAACAAGAGGCAGTGAAAGAGTGACCTAGTGAGAGGGATATACAGACATAAAGAGCGGGAGGAGCACACCTGACATGTGACACGGGAGCTGGCCAAGGGCACATCACAGAGGCCTGGCAAGTTAATTTGCAGTAATTTATGCGCTACTTCCCAGGCAGCCAGGGGGTGTCAGGGCTGTCGGATGCACGCTACCATGATTCGGTACGAAAGTCGCCATCCACTGCCCTGAAGGAAGCCCCCCCCCCCCATCTTAATGGCACATTGGATGTACTAATGAGCCCCATACTTTGTGGCTTAGGTGGTCTAGTGGTTAGCATCTCTGCCTCCAGCACATGTGTACCTGTGTCTGTGTGGGTTCAAATCTGACCAACAGCCCCTTGACACTGACTAATTATCTTTCTACGTTATGACCTTTTTGATCTGGAAGAAAAACCCAATGCCCAAAAAACCTACTACTTTTGCATAATACATGCCTGCTGCACCTTGCCGGTGGTTAAAAATTGGATAAGTTAAAATAGCGTGAGATAATTGTCGCAATTTCCATGAATGGAACAGGTTAACTACCTATCCAACACTTGCAATTGGAGCTAGCTGGTTCGCTAACTGTAACATACTGTAGCAGGTCAGCTGCAATGTAGGTCAGCTAGCTAGCATTTCCTCCATAAATGAAGCAAATTATTTACTAGCTACCAACCTCGAAAAATAGAAGCAAGAGATTGATGTTGAACTACCAGACAGCTTTGTTTATAAACATTCTGATTTGGTCTGTACTCATTCACTTCCCCAAATTCCAAATAATTGCACAGGCTTAATGGATTGGTGCAAGCACATATTTACACACACACACACACACACACACACACACACACACACACACACACACACACACACACACACACACACACACACACACACACACACTCACACACACACACACACACACACACACACACACACACACACACACACCATCAAAAAAGGTATTTACATTTCTTTACAAAGTGTTGTGTGTGTGTGTGCATGCCAGTCTGCCTGTGTATATGCTTTTGTCCTTGGATGGCAGTCCTTCAACTTTGAACAAACACATTTGCTTGTGACACTGACCTGTGAAATGTTTTATACATTATTAATCAGATGTCAGTTATGGGGATGTAATTGGTGTGTGTGTGTGCATGCTAATGAGATGCCTGTCCACCAGCATAGTGACCATTGGTCCTCTGTGTGCTTGCAAAGCCAGGATAATGGGTTCAATTCCCGCGACCACCAATATGAAACATTTATGCACACATGTCTGTATGTTGCTTTGGATAAGAGTGTCTGCTAAATGGCATATATTTTATAAATATATATATTATAAGTTGACCACAATTCAATGGAAGATAAAAAACTAGAACAAGCAGAAAAGCCAAGGCAATATTACCCTGAAATCCAGTTCTGTTTTTTACTTGTAAATCTTAGTTGGGATTCGAAAGTGTTGCTCTGTCTCTCTTGTTTCTACAGGGATACTGCAGTACAACGGACATTTTGAAAATGAAGTCCATTCCTCCACAGAGGCCTCCAAACAAGTATGGTACTTTCCTTGTTAGGGTTCTCCCCCTTAATTCCTCACCTGTGCCAGAGTCTGTTTGAGTGGTAATGCCCTATATGCCCCCTGGCCCAATTTATCTACAGTTGAAGTCGGAAGTTTACATAGACTTAGGTTGAAGTCATTAAAACTAATTTTTCAACCACTCCACAGATTTTATGTTAACAAACTATAGTTTGGAAAAGTCGGTTAAGACATCTACTTTGTGCATGACACAAGTAATTCTTCCAATAATTGTTTACAGACAAATTATTTCACTTATAATTCACTACATAACAATTCCAGTGGGTCAGAAGTTTACATATACTAAGTTGACCGTGCCTTTAAATAGCTTGGAAAATTCCAGAAAATTATGTCATGGCTTTAGAAGCTACTGATCATTTGAGTCAATTGGAGGTGTACCTGTGGATGTATTTCAAGGCCTACCTTCAAACTCAGTGCCTCTTTGCTCGACATCATGGGAAAATTAAAAGAAATTAGCCAAGACCTCAGACAAGTCTGGTTCATCCTTGGGAGCAATTTCCATGTGCCTGAAGGTACCACGTTCATCTGTACAACCAATAGTATGCAAGTATAAACACCATTGGACCACGCAGCTGTCATAGGAGTTCTGTCTCCTAGAGATGAATGTACTTTGGTGCAAAAAGTGCAAATCAATCCCAGAACAACAGCAAAGGATCTTGTGAAGATGCTGGAAGAAACAGGTACAAAAGTATCTATATCCACAGTAAAACGAGTCCTGTATCGACATAACCTGAAAGGCCGCTCAGCAAGGAAGAAGCCACTGCTCCCAAACCGCCATAAAAAAGCCAGACTACGGTTTGCAACTGCACATGGGGACAAAGATCCTACTTTTTGGAGAAATGTCCTCTGGTCTGATGAAACAAAAATAGAACTGTTTGGCCATAATGCCCATCGTTATGTTTGGAGGATAAAGGGGGAGGCTTGCAGGTCGAAGAACACCATCCCAACCGTGAAGCACGGGGGTGGCAGCATCATGTTGTGGGGGTGCTTTGCTGCAGGAGGGACTGGTGCACTACACAAAATAGATGGCATCATGAGGAAGGAAAATTATGTGGATATATTGAAGCAACATCTCAAGACATCAGTCAGGAAGTTAAAGCTTGGTCGCAAATGGGTCTTCCAAATGGACAATGACCCCAAGCATACTTCCAAAGTTGTGGCAAAATGACTTAAGGACAACAAAGTTAAGTTGGCCATCACAAAGCCCTGACCTCAATCCTATAGAAAATTTGTGGGCGGAACTGAAAAAGCGTGTGCGAGCAAGGATGCCTACAAACCTGACTCAGTTACACCAGTTCTGTCAGGAGGAATGGGCCAAAATTCACCCAACTTATTGTGGGAAGCTTGTGGAAGGCTACCAGAAACGTTTGACCCAAGTTAAACAATTAAAAGGCAATTTAAAGACCCACTGGGAATGTGATGAATCAAACAGACTCCAACCTCTCCACAATGGCCAAGACCAGAGAGCTGTGGACATCAGGGATAAAATTGTAGACCTGTACAAGGCTGGGATGGGCTACAGGACAATAGGCAAGCAGCTTGGTGAGAATGCAACAACTGTTGGTGCAATTATTAGAAAATGGAAAAAGTTCAAGATGACGGTCAATCTCCCTCGGTCTGGGACACCATGCAAGATCTCACCTCGTGGGGCATCAATGATCATGAGGAAGGTGAGGGATCAGCCCAGAACTACATGGCAGGACCTGGTCAATGACCTGAAGAGAGCTGGGACCACAGTCTCAAAGAAAACCATTAGTAACACTACGCCGTCATGGATTAAAATCCTGCAGCGCACGCAAGGTCCCCCTGCTCAAGCCAGCGCATGTCCAGGCCCGTCTGAAGTTTGCCAATGACCATCTGGATGATCCAGAGGAGGAATGGGAGAAGGTCATGTGGTCTGATGAGACAAAAATAGAGCTTTTTGGTCTAAACTCCACTCGACCGTGTTTGGAGGAAGAAGAAGGATGAGTACAACCCCAAGAACACCATCCCAACCGTGAAGCATGGAGGTGGAAACATCATTCTTTGGGGATGCTTTTCTGCAAAGGGGACAGGACGACTGCACCGTATTGAGGGGAGGATGGATGGGGCCATGTATCGCGAGATCTTGGCCAACAACCTCCTACCCTCAGTAAGAGCATTGAAGATGGGTCGTGGCTGGGTCTTCCAGCATGACAACGACCCGAAACACACAGCCAGGGCAACTAACAAGTGGCTCCGTAAGAAGCATCTCAAGGTCCGGGAGTGGCCTAGCCAGTCTCCAGACCTGAACCCAATAGAAAATCTTTGGAGGGAGCTGAAAGTCCGTATTGCCCATCGACAGCCCCGAAACCTGAAGGATCTGGAGAAGGTCTGTATGGAGGAGTGGGGCAAAATCCTTGCTGCAGTGTGTGCAAACCTGGTCAAGAACTACAGGAAACGTATGATCTCTGTAATTGCAAACAAAGGTTTCTGTACCAAATATTAAGTTCTGCTTTTCTGATGTATCAAATACTTATGTCATGCAATAAAATGCAAATGAATTACTTAAAAATCATACAATGTGATGTTCTGGATTTTTGTTTTAGATTCCGTCTGTCACATTTGAAGAGTACCTATGATAAAAATTACAGACTTCTACATGCTTTGTAAGTGGGAAAATCTGCCAAATCGGCAGTGTATCAAATACTTGTTCTCCCCACTGTATTTGGCTAAGGTGTATGTAAGCTTCCGACTTCAACTGTATCTGGATTTCGCCTATCAGATAGGATTCAATGCATGGAAATAGAATCCGTCTCCTTACTGTCTTCCTCTTTGCATTCCCCCTTATCCTGTCAATAACAAAATACTAATGGTATGTAGACCTTTAAAAAAAATCCCTTTTCTGCGCCCAGCTCTGAGAATCCGAAAGAGAAATCAGTGTTTGATACACTAAAGGTGAGGCAGTGATACTTGAGCGTCTGTGTCAGACGGCTGACTCCCTCTTTCTCTGCTTGGTACGAGGAGCTGAGAGGAAAACAAAAAATAAAAACGTCTTGACGTCCCCCTCGGGGTAAAGAGTCGTGCGTCTCCATATGGCATGTCAACATCCTGCCAATCATGACCGCATGCAGGCCCTCCTGGACGCTCTCTACCAGCCTGTCTGTTGTTCTCTTCTTACTTTATTCCTCTCCTGTTGCCTTTGTAATGCGTGAGACGCAAGGACACACTGACACACACCGGAAGATGAACTCACATACTCACACAAACGGACACACTCAGAAACACACAGTCGGAAGTATACTCGCACACACACAAATACACTCAGAGAAAGACAACTGACTCTCAGCAACATGCACACACACAAACGTGTCTTGGTATGATCTGTGATCTGACTACATTTGACCCTTATCTCTGTCCTCTGCAGGTGGTCGGCCGTTCCGCTGCTTCAACAGCCTCTCTCAGGAAGGGGACATGAAAATGTCATATGCCCTGGAAACTCGACTTCCCAAAATCCACTGTTGCAAGATGAGACAGCTGCAGTCCCTCACAGGAACCAAGCCATGACTGCAAGAGCTCTTCTACTCCCCCACCCATTACATGTGGATGTGACAGAGTAGAAATTCTTCTCCAACTGGGGTGTGAACTCACAACCCTCTGCACTATAATGCAACAAGCACCGTCAATACCTCGGACCCAGAAAGGCCAAGGCGTTTCTGCATCCAGAGCGACAGAACTTCTCAGAAAGGCAGTAGTGATGCACTTAACCATCTGCTACATCACACACTGGGCTTAGATCACAGGAGATTGGTGGCACCTTAATTGGGGAGGACTGGTTTGTGGTAATAGCTGGAGCACAATAAGTAAAATGTTATCAAATACATTTCCATGTGTTTGATGCCATTCTGTTCGCTCCGTTTCAGTCATTATTATGAGCTGTCCTCCCCTCAGCAGCCTCCACTGGCTTCAATGTTTCTGTGGTGAAAGTATACTGACCTAGAGATGGTGCAGTTGTTTAGCCAGTGATGATTGAAGTCAGGCTGGGTTAAATAACTGATACTAAATCAGGTGTTAAAGGGCAGAAAACCAGGATCCCCCAGGATGTTTGATGTAACCTTTAAACCCTTTAAATCCATGTCAGAGAAAAAAGACTGAAGCAAAGAGTGAAACTTTCATATTATAGCCCTCCAGAGAATTGATAGAAAATGGTAAAGTAATCGGATTGGTATGTGTATTTGCTGTGAATGTGTGTTGGTGTTTTAGTCATCCTTTTATTTAAGCTTTTGACACTTTTTGGTATTATTTGGAAACGGTTTGGATTGGTCAGGTCAGCCAGCTCACACAAACAAAGTTACCATCTACCTTTAAAGCTGGAATCCTTAATGGGGAAACAGCCGCTTCCCTTTGTGATATTACAACAACAAAGACGTTACTGCAAACAACAAACACTTTTTTCCCTCGGACATCATTGCACACACGACAGAACAGCAGCATACAGTATGTTTACCTTGATGCGCGACGCTCCCAAGCTCTGCTTCGTCCAAAATAACAAAAACAATAACAAAGGCTGTGGGGCGGACAGTGGCGTTGTTTCCCCCCACTGAGGAGTCCATCTTTAAGCAACAATAATGATGCAGCTGTTTGTGACTTACCAGCCATCTCCAGCATTGTTTACATGAACAACAGGTAGGCTAGACTCTGCTGACCTGGGAGGTAGTGGAGGGTAAATGCACATAAACGTTGGCAGGTAGCCTCGAGATTAGACTGTTGGGCCAGTAACGGGAAGCAAGCAGAGAGAGAGGTTAGTACAGTGGTTCCCAAACTTGGTCGGGGCCCTATGTGGGGTCCGCTGAGAAAATCTGTACTAATCTTATTAAACACATTTATAAACTAAAAATATTGTTCAATATCTCCCAATGTCCTACCTTCCCTATAGGTCAGCATCATCATGCAAACAATAAAGTTAAAAAAATGTCATATGTTTATGTCAGTGGTTCATTTTATCTCCATCACCCACTGGAGTTCACAGTTACCCACCTTCTTTTACCACTCCATCACAGCTGCTGACTATAGCACCTAGATGGAGTATGTAGGTTCTATTTTTGTTCTGTTGCGTTAAGTCTGTATGTCCACTCAAGTTGATATCCCAACGTTGAAAGGCTGGCTCCTCTGTGTTGAACTGAAAGAAATTCCATTGCTAGGGAGCACTCTGACCATTTCAAAAGTGTGAGCGGTTTCTCAGACCTCAGAAAGTTGTCTTCTGTTGAAATAATTCCACGTTCCAGGCCGTCGGATCCAGATGGAATGGAAAATGAATCCAAAACAAATTAATGGAAAAGAAAAGCAGCATGTAACTTTTGCAATGCTTCATGCACATAGTTGGATCTACACAACCAATGGCGATGTGAACTTGAACAGAAGGCCACTTTTGACGTCTGAGAACAGAAAAGGTAAATGTGCAGTTTGACTCTATGAAAATGACTACTCTTCAGTGAGGAGGATTGTGGGTCGGTCTTATACTGTCTGTTTTGAAACACTGTTCTTTAGTTCCTTTTGTAGTGTTTTATTTGTGTGTTTTGCTGAATCACTGGGTATCTCTGTCTTAGAAATGGCTTCTGCAGTTTTTTCAAGTTATTTCTCAAGGAAAGAAAGCCATCCATGTTAAACAGTACCAAACGGATGTTATTACTACGTTATTTATTGAATTGTATATGATAGTTAACCTCCTAGATCGATTGTCTTATGTAAAAAAAAAACGAAACAAAAAAAAGTTTGTTTTTATGAATTGAAGTCAGATTTATATAGATTATAAAACGGTAGACTTTTGTATTAAGAAAAGCTTGGGGCTTAGAGGGACATGTATTTCTCAGAATGCTTGAAGACTAGCTGTGTTCACTAATGGCAAGTGCTCAGATATTATTTTAGGACTTTAGGTGATGGGGTTGTATTTTCAAAGTATTTATATTGAATAATACCTGTTAGTACAAATAAAACTTGATATATTTACATGGGCATGGTTTTGGTCATTTTGTTATCCCATTTCATCAGCATTTGAGGTGATCTGTTTGTGACAATAACACACATAAATTGTGATCATGTGACATGAAAAGTTAATACAATTACATGTATTTGTAATAGGCTTATTTATCTCTCATATTTGTTTAACAGTGCTTAGTAAATCATTACACCAATTATTATTGCTAATTTAGCTGTTTTATTAGAAAGGAAAACGTGTTACAAAGCAATATGGAAGGAATTTGACATTCATTTTCTGAGTGGAGAATCCAGGTGTACAAAACATTAGGAACACCCTCCTAATATTGAGTTCCACCCCCTTTTATCCTCAGAACAGCCTCAATTCGTCAGGGCATGGACTCTACAATGTGTCAAAAGTGTTCCACTGGGATTCTGGCCCAATGCTTCCCACAGTTGTCAAGTTGGCTGGATGTCCTTTGGGTGGTGGACCATTCTTGATACACATGGGAAAATGTTGAGCGTGAAAAACTCAGCATCGTTGCAGTTCTTGACACACTCAAACCGGTGCGCCGGGCACCTACTACCATATCCTGTTCAAAGGCACTTAAATCTTTTGTCAAAGGCACTTAAATCTTTTGTCTTGTGTATGTGTGAATGGCACACATACACAATCCATGTCTCAAGGCTTAAAAATCCTTCTTTAACCTGTCTCCTCCCCTTCATCTACACTAATTGAAGTGGATTTAACAATTGACATCAATAAGGGATCATTGCTTTCACCTGGTCAGTCTATGTAAACGATCTACACATAATACTCTCTAATGTCAAAATAAAAACAATAACAAATAAATGAATGGAAAATAAAACATGTTTTGATTAGATTAGTATTCAACACCCTGGGTCAATACCTCTAACAATCACCTTTGGCAGTGATTACAGATGTGAGTCTTTCTGGGTAAGTCTCCAACTGCTTTGCAAACCTGGATTGTACAATATTTTCCCATTATTCTTTAAAAAAATATTTTGATCATTGCTAGACAGCCATGTTCAAGTATTGCCATAGCTTGGCCACTCAGGAACATTCAATGTCGTCTTGGTATGCAACTCCAGTGCCACAGTAGTCTAAGGCACTGCATCTCAGTGCAAGAGGCGTCACTACAGTACCTCGTTCAAATCCAGGCTGTATCACATCCGGCTGTGATTGGGAGTCCTATAGGGTGGCGGGGTAGGTTTGGCCTGTGTAGGCCGTCATTGTAAATAAGAAATTGTTCTTAACTGACTTGTCTAGTTAAATAAAAACTTATTTGGCCTTGTGCTTTAGGTTATTGTCCTGCTGAAATGTGAATTAGTCTCCCAGTGTCTGTTGGAAGGCAGACTGAACCAGGTTTTCCTCTAGGACTCTGCCTGTGCTGAGCTCTTTTCCGTTAATTTTATCCTAAAATAACTCCCTAGTCCTTGCCAATGACAAGCATACCCATAACATGATTCAGCCATCACCATGCTTGAAAATATGAAGTGGTATTCAGTGATGTGTTTGGTTCCCCCAAACACAATGCTTCAAGACAAAAAGTGTATTTATTTGCCACAAAGAAAAACTTTTTCACTCTGTCATTTAGGTTAATATTGTAACTACAATGTTGTTCCATCCTCAGTTTTCTCCTATCACAGCCATTTAACTCTTTAACTGGTTTACAAACACCATTGACCTCATGGTGAAATCCCTGAGCGTTTTCCTTCCTCTCTGGCAACTGCACTAGGAAGGACACCTGTATCTTTGTAGTGACTGGGTGTATGATACACCATCCAACATGTAACTATTAACTTCACCATGTTCAAAGGGATATTCAAATATATACCAATAGCTGCTCTTCTTTGCGAGGCATTGGAAAACCTCCCTTGTCTTTGTCGTTAAATCTGTGCTTGAAATTCACTGCTCGACTGAGGGAGCTTACAGATAATTGTATGTGTGTGATACAGAGATGAGGTAGTCATTCAAAAATCATGTTCAACACTTACAGAGTTAGTCCATGCAACGTATTATCTGTCTTGTTATGCACATTTTTGCTCTGATTATTGACATTTCAGCTTTAAAATGTAAAATCATTAACATAACGTAACTGGTGTGCGTGGCTCTTTGGTCACGCATACCATTCGTGGGATTGGCGTCAAATGCATGAGCAGAAAATAACCCCATACCTACTGTAAAGTATGTTGGTGGATATTTTATGTTATGGGGCTATTTTGCTTCCAAAGGTCCTGGGGCCCTCGCTAAGATCAACGGCATAATGAACTTTACCCAGTACCAGGACATTTTATCCAAAAACCTTGGCTGCAAGTGGATCTTCCAGCAAGACAATAACCTCAAGCACTCATTAAAATCCACAAATAAGCCAGACCTTATCCAAGAGAGAGTAGTGTGTGAACCCATAAGAGTCTAAGCCCTGTCATAGCCGGGGGAGGGAATTGTTTTCATTTGTGTGCTGTTGGATCCTACCCTAAACCTAACTTCATGTCTACATCCCAGTTCAACCTTAAACCGCTAAATGCAGACATGGTGTAGGTACAGTTTCTATCAGGAGATGGCGCACAGTAACAAGGATTGGGTGGATAAGAGTTCAGCTGCAAAGGAAGAAACACATAAAATAGTTTTACTGTCCATTTAGGATAACTAATGACACATGGCTCATTAATAGACAAAATGTAGATGACGTCACCACACCACATACATAATACAAGGAATACAAATGCCATAGCAATGTTAATAAAAGTACAGATTGTTAAGTGTGGATTGTCAAAAGACAAAAAAAACACAACCCTCTGTATAGCCAGCCGTTTAAACAATGGCTATAAATTGGGCCACTAAGCACAGATCAGTTTTGCTCTTTCACCCAAAATTATTGAGATTGGGTTTAAACTGAGGTAAACTGTCCCCACAACCACACTCAGGTGTGAAAAATCAGGTAAAACAATTTTGGTTTACTGAGCACAAAACATCCTAAATCAACGGTTTCTGTCTGTCTGTGTGTGTGTGTGTGTGTGTGTGTGTGTGTCAGCGAACCCCACAGTAGACGGCTTATCTCTGCAGTAATCGAGCAGTGTGCATATGACCCCAACACACACACACACACACACACACACACACACACACACACACACACACACACACACACACAAACACACACACACACACACACACACACACACACACACACACACACACACACACACACACACACACACACACACACACACTGCCATAGCAGCGTGTACCTATCACATCCTGTTTGTCAATGGGACTGCATCATCTCTAGTCGTGGTGACTGTGTCAGTCATCGGCCTAAAATACACAGATCGTGGCTAGAGCCACAAGCAGAGGACCAGTGAGAGTCATGTTGGCCATAGGGCCCGAGAGTAGATCATGTCACCAGTCTGGCTGGGAGAGGGAGAAGGAGATGGGATGGCATATGTTCTTTGACAGGAAACTGCCTCGCTTTAGTTCACCCCTTTGCAGGCAACGGGAGAGATGGACAGGTGGCTGATTGGAGTGACAGGCTTCTCCTGTCCTGTCGGTCCTTGTGAGGTGGATCTCTGTGTATGTGTGTGTGTGTGTGTTGGGGTCATATGCACACTGCTCGATTACTGCAGAGATAAACCGTCTACTGTGGGAGTTAATATCACACACACACACACACACACACACACACACACACACACACACACACACACACACACACACACACACACACACACACACACACACACACACACACACAACACACACACACACACACACACACACACACACACACACACACACACACACACACACACAAACACACACATTTGAAATACTTTATTTGAATCCACCAATCAAATTGACCAAAAAAAGTATCCAAAGCTTTCAAAGGTCCCTGAATGCATGGCACTCAAGGGTACAGAAAGTACCTCCTTTTCCAAACCGCTAGGCTGCCTACGACAGCTGAAACAGAGCAGTACCTAGCCAATTGCTTTGCCCTAGTTTTTGTCAGGCCCACAATCTGGAGGCCACACACACACACACACACACACACACACACACACACACACACACACACACACACACACACACACACACACACACACACACACACACACACACACACACACACACACACAGGTAGTCCATTGTATCCAATGATTACTTCCACTACGCTTGTGGGTTCGCTGATGACTGTATAATCCGATGCGGGATGCACACTGTCTGCCACATACAGAGCACACAAAGCCCTGTCCTATTGAGGCCGGTGCAGGCATGGTCATATGTCTTCTCTGTCGCTTCGCCAGGCGACGTCCAGTCCTTTCTTTAGTGATATCTTTAGTTGGTCCTTTAGCCACTTTTTCTGCCCACCTGCAGAGCGACGGCCTGGTTCTAGCTGTCCGTACAGCATCTTTTGCAACAGGCGATTCTCTGGCATCCGGATGGCATGGCCGAGCCATATAAACTGGTGGTGTGTGATGAACACCTCAATGCTCCTGCAGTTGGTTCTCTGTAGGATCTCTGAGTGCGGAACACAGTCCTGCCAGGTCACTTTCAAAATGCGTCAGAGGCATTAGACTGTCCATGTCCATGTTCAAATCATGTACACATATTTTGCAGATGTTATCGCAGGTGCAGTGAAATGCTTAGTGGTGAATATTTAACAGTCCGATGGCCTGGAGACAGAAGCTGTTTTTCCGTCTCTCAGTCCTGGCTTTGATGCACCTGTACTGTCTCCGTTTCACATCCATAAAGGAGTGTAGATACACAGCCAAACTCCTGGACCTGACTCCATCCTGGACCAAGCACACACCCTTGCCTCACAACAGTGCCAACTCCAAAGGGTTCAGACTCCTGACCACCAATTGTTACTTTGGCCACCATCCCCTCGTGAAACACATTTCCCAGGGCAGCCATACTGCAGGGGGACCTTCCAAAGGAGTTCACATTGTACAGTGTCGAAGGCTTTGGAAAGGTCCACAAAGGCCATGAACAGGTGTTGTTTCTGTTCACAGCACTTTTTCTGCAGTTGGTGTGCACTCAAGATCATGTCCACCGTTCTTCTGTTCTTTCTTAAGCCGCACTGGGACTCCGGTATCAGGTCTTCAGTGATGGTGTCGATGAGTCTGCAGAGCATGAACTTCGCCAGGACTTTGCCAGCAACTGCAAGGAGGGATATGCCACTGCTGTTGCAGCAGATGAATTGTTCTCCCATGTTTTTGTATATGGTGGCAATGTTTTCATCCCTCCATTGATGGGGCATGCTCTCTTGTCTCCATATCTCAGAGATGAACGGATTAACTCCTTTGGATCTCAGCAGGGATAGATAGATAGATAGATAGATAGATAGATAGATAGATAGATAGATAGATAGATAGATAGATAGATAGATAGATAGATAGATAGATAGATAGATAGATAGATAGATAGATAGATAGATAGATAGATAGATAGATAGATAGATAGATAGATAGATAGATAGATTGATAGATAGATAGATAGATACTTTATTGATGGAGTTAGGTCCAGGAGTTTGGTTGTTCTTCAGTGACCTGATGGCAGCGCAGACCTTAGAAAAGGTGGGTGGGAGATTAAGGCTATGGATGGTGGGTAGGGTTAGGAGTTCCTCCAGGACTGAGTAGTCAACTGGGTCAGTTGGTTTAAGAGGGATTCAAAGTGTTCACCACACCTCCGGACTATCCTAGTCTGGTATTTTATAAGAGTGGACCCATCTGCACTTCTGAGGAGACAGAGAGAGCTTCTTGGGCCATGGGTGGTATTCAGTGCATCATAAAAGTTGTGCATGTCATATACAGCGGGTGAAATAAGTATTGAACACGTCACCATTTTTCTCAGTAAATATATTTCCAAAGGTGCTATTGACATGACAATTTCACCAGACGTTGGTAACAACCCAAGTAATCCATACATACAAAGAAACCAAAACAAATAAGTTCAGAAATTAAGTTATGTGTAATAATGCGAAATGACATAGGGAAAAAGTATTGAACACACTTACTGATACTTATTTAATACTTTGTACAAAAGCCTTTGCTGGTAATGACAGCTTCAAGACGCCTCCTGTATGGAGAAACTAGTCGCATGCATTGCTCTGGTGTGATTTTGGCCCATTCTTCCACACAAACAGTCTTCAAATCTTGAAGGTTCCGTGGGCCTCTTCTATGAATCTTGATCTTCAGTTCTTTCCATAGATTTTCAATGGGATTTAAGTCAGGTGATTGGCTGTGCCATTCTAGCAGCTTTATTTTCTTTCTTTGAAACCAATTGAGAGATTCCTTGGCTGTGTGTTTGGGATCATTTTCTTGCTGAAATGTCCACCCTCGTTTCATCTTCATCATCCTGGTAGATGGCAGCAGATTTTTGTCAAGAATGTCACGGTAAATTTGCCCATTCATCCTTCCTTCAATTATGTGAAGTTTGCCAGTACCATTTGCTGAAAAGCAGCCCCACACCATGATGTTCCCACCTCCAAACTGTTGGTATGGTGTTTTTAGGGTGATGTGCAGTGCCATTTCTCCTCCAAACATGGTGTGTATTATGACATCCAAACAGTTCAATTTTGCTCTCATCTGACCACACTATATTCTCCCAGTATTTCACTGGCTTTTCCAAATGTTGTGCAGCAAACTTTAAACGAGCTTCAACGTGCTTTTTTTTCAGCAATGGAGTCTTGCGTGGTGAATGTGCATACAGGCCATGGCGGTGGAGTGCATTACTTACTGTTTTCTTTGAGACAACAGTACCTGCTAATTGCAGGTCTTTTTGAAGCTCTCCACAAGTGGTCCTTGGCTCTTGGACAACTCTTCTGATTATTCTTTTCACTCCTCTGTCAGAAATCTTGCGAGGAGCACCTGGTCGAGGCAAATTTATGGTGAAATTGTTGTCTTTCCACTTCCGTATTATGGCCCCAACAGTGCTCACTGGAACATTCAGAAGCTTAGAAATGCGCCTATAACCAATGCCATCATTATGTTTTGCAACAATTAGGTTGCGAAGGTCTTGAGACAGCTCTTTGCTTTTACCCATCATGGGATGTGTCTTGTGTGACACCTTGGCAATGAGACCTTTTTGTAGGCCATCAGTTGGGACTGAACCAGCTGATATTAATTTGCACTGACAGGGGGCTGGATGGCTTTTTAATTACTGATAGTTTCAGCTGTTGTCTTGGCTTTCCATGCCTTTTTGCACCTCCCTTTCTTCATGTGTTCAATACTTTTTCCCTGTGTCATTTCACATTATTACACATAACTTAATTTCTGAACTTATTTGTTTTGGTTTCTGTATGTATGGATTACTTGGGTTGTTACAAACATCTGGTGAAAATGTCATGTCAATAGCACCTTTGGAAATATATTTACTGAGAAAAATGGTGATGTGTTCAATACTTATTTCACCCGCTGTATGTCTGCACAAGGTTGGATTTCTTATACGTTGGAGATCCACCAATCATTTTGTAGATGTCGTAGAGTACTCTGTGCCCCCTTCCACTCCCCTTGCCATTGCTTTTTGAGGGCCTCAGAAGTAGGGTTGTTGAGTTTTCGTCGAAATAGTCCTGATGTTTCTTGCTGCTGTAACCGACGGAGTGGGCTGCTGACTCATAGAGTGATGTGCTTAGGGATGACAATTTGTCGTCAATCGCACAGTCCGTATTCAGGAGAGACTCAATGTTCTCTAGTTTTTCTGATAGATAGCGACGGTAGGTCGTTACGTGCCTCTGTTTCCTGAAGTCGAGCACAGTTCAGACTTTTTTAGTGGACTTCTTGAGGTGGATGACCGGGGCGAAACCTCCATTCTGAGCTTGGTTAAGATCCCTGATATCAGAGCTCCTGACAATCATGTGCTCTGATCTTGGATGCATCCAGGAGGTTTTGTATTGGCATGACCAACACCACGTGGCCTATCACTCCACTCCATCTCACAATCTCTCCCCACTCTTGTGTTGGGTCCATTTTTGGCCACTCTGTGGAGGGCCTCATCCAGCATCTTGTAAAATCGGTCTTTTGCGTCATCTTCTAATGGTAGAGTTCGTGCATAAACACTGAAGAGAGTGGCATGCTGCTTTTCAACGGAGGGAATGCGGAGTGACATTAGCCTTTCTCTAATGCCAGTTGGTGTTTCTGTGAGATTTCACAGGAGGCAGTTATGGACATGTCTGGCACTCATACCACCTAATCATCCCCAGCTTCCTATTGGCTCATTCATCCCCCTCCTCTCCCCTGTAACTATTCCCCAGGTCGTCGCTGTAAATGAGAACGTGTTCTCAGTCAATTTACCTGGTAAAATAAGAGTTAAATCAAAATAAAAACATAGAAGCTGTATAGCTTTACTGTACATTATGTCTGGTTATGCTCTGGCATGTGTAAATTGTCTGTCCTGTCTCTCATCTCAGGAGAGCAATGGAGACAGGTGGCCATCTTGACAATAACAGATGCTGAACTAACAACACTTTGATGAGATTATGTGGGAAGTAAGACAACAAGGGGTGTGAAAATCAAGTCAGCACTCTTACTCAAGGCAGGGTCCCACATGTTATTGAGCGTGTAAGCAGTTTATTCCCCTGTGACCAAGAACCAAACAGCAGCAGCCATACAAGACTAATCTATAATAGAGTGGTGAAAACTGACGCTATAAGGTTTTATGCGCGATGAAAGTGATATGGAGTTGTTTCACCATCACTATGAATTGAACATACATTTCATGTTGTGTTATGTATCGGTCACCTTTTGAAATAGAAACAGGTGGCAATGGGTTACAAATGGAAGCGTACTTATTGTTCAACAAACAACTGTGGAAGGAGACTAACAATATGTGGAGAACAATGGAACAAAGTGGGCCTTTGTTTTCTTTCTCTTTCTGTTGTTTCTTTCTGCCAGGGCAACTAAGGAGTGGCTCCGTAAGAAGCATCTTAAGGTCCTGGAGTGGCCTAGCCAGTCTCCAGACCTGAACCCAATAGAAAATCTTTGGAGGGAGCTGAAAGTCTGTATTTCCCAGCGACAGCCCCGAAACCTGAAGGATCTGGATGGAGGAGTGGGCCAAAATCCCTGCTGCAGTGTGTGCAAACCTGGTCAAGAACTACAGGAAACGTATGATCTCTGTAATTGCAAACAAAGGTTTCTGTACCAAATATAAAGTTCTGCTTTTCTGATGTATCAAATACTTATGTCATGCAACAAAATGCAAATTAATTACTTAAAAATCATACAATGTGATTTTCTGGATTTTTGTTTTAGATTCCGCCACTCACAGTTGAAGAGTACCTATGATAAAAATTACAGACTTCTACATGCTTTGTAAGTGGGAAAACCTGCAAAATCGGCAGTGTATCAAATACTTGTTCTCCCCACTGTATGTATGGAGTTGTGTTATGGCTTTATGGCTGTGTACAGTTAGTATAGCATCCAATTTTGGGGCGTAAAATTCTCCTCTTATTTTCCTGGAAAGCTCAGCCTCATTGTGTGTGCGTGTGGCTAGCTAATTTAGAGTCTGAGAATTCGCAACAATTTCTTGTCTATTTCACACACAATGTGAAGAAACACTAGAAGAACCCCCAGTTACCTCAACAAGGACGTAACACACTGCACCTCTACTCAGAGGAGAACCTGTCAGTCCATAAATGCTTTAGAGAGCATTTGATACACCCTGAATTTGAACTTGAGGCAAGGCAGGGATCAGTTCCACCTCAACTCAAGACGTTTCAGCACCCGATGTCACAGGAAGGCCAAAAAGATCATCAAGGACATCAACCACCCGAGCCACAGCCTGTTCACCCCGCTAGCATCTAGAAGGCGAGGTCAGTACAGGTGCATTAAAGCTGGGACAGAGAGACTGAAAAACAGCTTCTATCTCAAGGCCATCAGACTGTTAAATAGCCATCACTAGCCGGCTACCACCCAGTTACTCAACCCTGAACCTTAGAGGCTGCTGCCCTATGTACATAACATAGACAAGGAATCACTGGTCACCTTAATAATGGAACAGTAGTCACTTTAATAATGTTTACATACTGTTTTACAAATGTAATATGTACAGTGGGGAGAACAAGTATTTGATACACGGCCGATTTTGCAGGTTTTCCTACTTACAAAGCATGTAGAGGTCTGTAATTTTTATAATAGGTACACTTCAACTGTGAGAGACGGAATCTAAAACAAAAATACAGAAAATCACATTGTATGATTTTTAAATAATTAATTTGCATTTTATTGCATGACATAAGTATTTGATCACCTACCAACCAGTAAGAATTCCGGCTCTCACAGACCAGTTAGTTTTTCTTTAAGAAGCCCTCCTGTTCTCCACTCATTACCTGTATTAACTGCACCTGTTTGAACTCGTTACCTGTATAAAAGACACCTGTCCACACACTCAATCAAACAGACTCCAACCTCTCCACAATGGCCAAGACCAGAGAGCTGTGTAAGGACATCAGGGATAAAATTGTAGACCTGCACAAGGCTGGGATGGGCTATAGGACAATAGGCAAGCAGCTTGGTGAGAAGGCAACAACTGTTGGCGCAATTATTAGAAAATGGAAGAAGTTCAAGATGACGGTCAATCTCCCTCGGTCTGGGGCACCATGCAAGATCTCACCTCGTGGGGCATCAATGATCACGAGGAAGGTGAGGGATCAGCCCAGAACTACACGGCAGGACCTGGTCAATGACCTGAAGAGAGCTGGGACCACAGTCTCAGAGAAAACCATTAGTAACACACTACGCCGTCATGGATTAAAATCCTGCAGCGCACGCAAGGTCCCCCTGCTCAAGCCAGCGCATGTCCAGGCCCGTCTGAAGTTTGCCAATGACCATCTGGATGATCCAGAGGAGGAATGGAAGAAGGTCATGTGGTCTGATGAGACAAAAATAGAGCTTTTTGGTCTAAACTCCACTCGCCATGTTTGGAGGAAGAAGAAGGATGAGTACAACCCCAAGAACACCATCCCAACCGTGAAGCATGGAGGTGGAAACATCATTCTTTGGGGATGCTTTTCTGCAAAGGGGACAGGACGACTGCACCGTATTGAGGGGAGGATGGATGGGGCCATGTATCGCGAGATCTTGGCCAACAACCTCCTTCCCTCAGTAAGAGCATTGAAGATGGGTCGTGGCTGGGTCTTCCAGCATGACAACGACCCGAAACACACAGCCAGGGCAACTAAGGAGTGGCTCCGTAAGAAGCATCTTAAGGTCCTGGAGTGGCCTAGCCAGTCTCCAGACCTGAACCCAATAGAAAATCTTTGGAGGGAGCTGAAAGTCTGTATTGCCCAGCGACAGCCCCGAAACCTGAAGGATCTGGATGGAGGAGTGGGCCAAAATCCCTGCTGCAGTGTGTGCAAACCTGGTCAAGAACTACAGGAAACGTATGATCTCTGTAATTGCAAACAAAGGTTTCTGTACCAAATATTAAGTTCTGATTTTCTGATGTATCAAATACTTATGTCATGCAACAAAATGCAAATTAATTACTTAAAAATCATACAATGTGATTTTCTGGATTTTTGTTTTAGATTCCGCCACTCACAGTTGAAGAGTACCTATGATAAAAATTACAGACTTCTACATGCTTTGTAAGTGGGAAAACCTGCAAAATCGGCAGTGTATCAAATACTTGTTCTCCCCACTGTATGTACTGTACTCTACTGTATTCTAGTCAATGCCACTCCAACATTGCTCATCCTAATATTTATATATTTCATAATTCCATTATTTAATTTTTTGATTTGTTTGTTGTGAACTGTTAGATACTACTGCACTGTTGGAGCCAATAACACAAGCATTTCGCTACACCCGCAATAACATCTGCTAAATATGTGTATGTGATCAATATAATTAAAACATTTAAGAATGAGCCACTTTGGTTTCCATAAGGGTTGTTAATTCATGAAACAAATCCAATGTGTTGTATTAACAGAGTGAAACTAAAACAGACCAAAACCCTGATTGTGGCCTCACCTTCCAGCATTTTCTGCTGTTGGTTTGTATGTTTAATTTTCTGTTGAACATGTTATAATATGTTTTGCTACGGTGTGCCCTACTGAACATGACCCAGGTCTTAGAGCTGCATACTTACAGTATAGGTGTCTAGGACCAGGATTGAAGAGCACTGTACAGCAGGGCCTCACCTTTTCTCATGAAATCAAATCAAATTTTATTGGTCACATACACGTGTTTAGCAGATGTTATTGCTGGTGTAGCGAAATGCTTGTGCTTCTAGCTCTGACAGTGCACTAATAACAATTTCACACATATACTATCTAACAACTTCACAACATATACCCAATACAAGTAAGGAACGTAATTAAGAATATATACATATATGGACGAGCAATGTCAGAGCGGCATGACTAAGATACAGTTGAATAGTTTAGAATACAGTATATACATATGAGATGAGTAATGCAAGATATGTAAACATTATTAAAGTGACTAGTGTTCCATTTCTTAAAGTGGCCAGTGATTTCTATTCTATGTCGCTACGCAGCAGTCTCTAATGTGCTAGTGTTGGCTATTTAACAGTCTCATGGCCTTGAGATATAAGCTGTTTTTCAGTCTCTTGGTCCCAGCTTTGATGCACCTGTACTGACCTCGCCTTCTGGATGATAGCGGGGTGGTTGATGTCCTTGATGATCTTTTTGGCCTTCCTGTGACATCGGGTGCTTTAGAAGTCCTGGAGGGCGGGTAGTTTGCCCCCGGTATTGTGTTGGGCAGACCGCACCACCCTCTGGAGAGCCTTGCGGTTGTGGCCGATGCAGTTGCCGTACCAGGCGGTGATACAGCCTGACAGGATGCTGTAAAGGTTTGTGAGGGTTTTAGGTGCCAAGCCAAATTTCTTCAGCCTCCTGAGGATACTCTGTTGCGCCTTCTCCACCACACTGTTTGTGTGGGTGAACCCTCTGCTGTTTCCAGAAGTCCACGATCATCTTTTTTGTTTTGTTGACGTTGAGTGAGAGGTTATTTTCCTGGCACCACAGTCCCAGAGCTCTCACATCCTTCCTGTAGGCTCTCTCGTCTAATCAAGCCTACAGTACTACTGTTGTGTCGTCTGCAAACTTGATGATTGAGTTGGAGGTGTGCTTGGCCACGCAGTCATGGGTGAACAGGGAGTACAGGAGTGGGCTGAGCACGCACCCTTGTGGGGCCCCAGTGTTGAGGATCAGCAAAGTGGAGGTGTTGTTTCCTACCTTCACCACCTGGGGGAGGCCCGTCAGGAAGTCCAGGACCTTGGTGCACAGGGCGGGGTTCAGACCCATGGCCTCGAGCTTAATGATGAGTTTGTAGGGTACTACTGTGTTAAATGCTGAGCTATAGTAAACGGACAGCATTCTCACATAGGTAATCTTCTTGTCCAGATGGGATAGGGCAGTGTGCAGAGTGATGGCGATTGCATCGTTTGTCGATCTATTGGGGCGGTCTAGGGTGGCAGGTAAGGTAGAGGTAATATGATCCTTGACTAGTCTCTCAAAGTACTTCATGATGACAGAGGTGAGTGTTACGTGGCGGTAGTCATTTAGTTCAGTAACCTTTACTTTCTTGGGTACAGGAACAAATCTTGAAGCATGTGGGGACAGCAGACTGGGATAGGGAGAGATTGAATATGCCCGTAAACACACTGCGTTGTGTTCTAGTTGAGTTTGATTCTATTTAGTTGTTTCTTTATGTGTTTTTTGTTCTCTCTAAGGGTACCATTATTATGCTGTGTTGTTGTTTGTAGAAACATAGTAACTCAATACAGATATTACATATGCATCATGCAAAGAGTATGAATCCTTCTGGCAAATGTCATGAATGTAAAATATATTTTACAATGTAACTACTGCAATTTAGTTAGATGGACAGTAAAAAGGAAAATAATTGTGGGTACTTTGTATCTTGGCTTGTTTTACATTCATGGAGAAGACCGGTCATGAATGATTCATGTCACAGTTGTAAAGGCTTTATGACTTACCATTTAAGTGAAGTGTTGCCACTGATGTCTTTGCCCGCCCTGAGTGTAACGTCTCATTTGAAACCCCTCTCAAAAATTTGTTTTCCCTGTAATGTCCAGTCCGCCACAAGCTGTTTGTGACCGTTCCTGGAACATTTCAGTCCCTAGACACTCTCTCTCATACACACGCACGCACGCACGCACACACACACTTACACCTCCCCCTCGGGAGTGCAGAGAAGTGATAGATGGACATGTGTCTGCATCACAGAAGCACCTATCCACGCTCCGGTGTCAGCTCGCCTTTATCAAACTGCGGTCCGGGTATATTCTGCTGTGATGCCTCATTACCCAGTGCCACCGGGGTGTCGTGCCTGAAATGTTTGAGCTGCTCCCATCCCTTCCTCAACACCTTCACCCCTCCTCCCTCCCTCATCCTCCCTCTATTATCACCCCTCCTTCTTTTCCTCCTCCCTTTCTCATAGAGATATCTCTTATATCTCCTATTTCCTATTCTCCTCTCCACTCTTTTTTTCTCTTTATGTGCATAGTATTTTCTCACACCCCAGACCTCACCCTTCCTCCCTTTGCATCCCCTCTGCCCCTCCCCCCCCCCCCCCCCCCCCCCCCACCCCCCCCCCCCCGATGACTGCATTGCCTTGTTCTCTGTTCTCTGTCAGGGGGACCTTGTCACACCTGGGTGACAATCGGAGTGGCAGCCATGAGGGGGCACAACCGCGGCAGTTGCAGTGCTACCTGTGGGCCGAGTGATGGATCTCACTGCGACGCAGTCTCTCAGGCTCAAGCACTCGGCGATCGCACTGCTAACGAGGGAGCCATTACTATAACCCAGCTGGGGTGAAGGATGGCCATCGGTGGCCGTTGGTATTGGCAACCGATTGACGGGGAGGACCCCTGAAAGCCCTCTTACCCTCCTGACCCCTCTTTAGAGCACTCTTCCTCCCCCTTCCTCACTGTCGCTGACCGCTGTTTGACATCCTACAATAGGAAATTGAAGTGGGTTCGGGGACGTGACAGACGTCTAGGTAGAATCACACGTACACCTGGGTCATGTTCATTAGTGCATGCAATGGAAAATGTTTGACAGCATAGTGATCTAATGTTTTTCCCTCATCTAGTTTCAAGACATTTAAGCTCCTATGACCTGTGTGATGTCGAACCACCAATCCCATCAAAGTAGTTGGTTTATTTACTACTGGGCTTTGTTCATTAGGCTCAAAATGGGAGACAAAAAACTGAAACACTGTCAAACGTAAAAAAAAAAAAATGTCATTGTGTACCTGAGC
Source organism: Thymallus thymallus (assembly GCA_023634145.1). Taxonomy (NCBI): domain Eukaryota; kingdom Metazoa; phylum Chordata; class Actinopteri; order Salmoniformes; family Salmonidae; genus Thymallus; species Thymallus thymallus. Next base: position 19,656,592 of record CM042396.1, on the reverse strand, counting down.
CTGTTCTATGCTGTGATGTGTTACCTCAGAGCAGTGGCATCAAAGGAAATAAATTCATCTTGTTAGAGGAAAACTAACAGCCTTGGGTCTCCTGGTTAGCAGTGTAGCACTATTACTCTCCTGATAAAGTGTTGGCCATTACCAAACCGCGTGAGAAGAACACTCCATCTTTTCAGCATGTCTCCTCCCTAGTGGTGTCTGCTTACTGTAACTCTTAGTCTACTCTGATCATATACTATGACACAAAGAAGGGCTAGCTGACAACATCACAAAACTAATACGTGTGCTTCAAAGGGGGGAATGTTGTTTTGTTTCTTGATGGCCAGATAGCTAGCAACAATGACAAGAAACTGCCATGTGGTGAATCTGAAGTGGCTAATTTCAGGACATTTGATCTTGTTCTTGACACCATGTTTTTAGGTGTTTTAACTGATGTCACGTCTATGCTAATATGGCTAAAAGTTGCTAGTTAGCTAGCAACTAGTTAGATAACTAGTTAGCTAACCAACAACTATAACAATTTATTTGAGAGACAAGTGCTCATTGTGCAACTTTATTTATGTTTTCATAAATAAAGTATAGTTTACATCAACAATCTAAGCCAAACCTGTCTGTTTTGCCTCATAGTTGCGCACTTGCCGGATTTGTTGCTAAACAACCAATCCATCTATACATCACTCTTAAACATATTATTGAAGCCATTCTCATATCACCGCTGCATTAAATATCGAACCATTAAAGTTTGTATCTACAACAACAGCCCACTTAACTCTTTGAAAGTACTCGCTTCAAACCAACGAGGTATGTGGTTTGGTTTGTATGTTTAAATTTACTGTACATGTTTGTTCCACGTACTGTATGGTTATAGGTTTGTAACATATAAAAAACAGGAAGAAGCATCCCACTGGGAAAAAACTAGTTGAATAAACGTTGTTTACAAGTAATTTCAACCCAAAGATTCAATGTGATGACATTGAATCAATGTGGAAAATTGACTGAATTTGAAAAAAGTAATCAACGTAAGGGAATTTCGTCTTTGTTTCACCCAACTTTTAACCTAAATCGATTGACATGGTGAAATGTTGATTTAACGTTGAATTCACGTTAGTTGACAATGTTAGTTGACAACTAAACCAAATGTGTCACGATGCGGAGTAATGGGACGATAAACGGAGCGCTGATGGAGCGTCATTCCTTTATTATTTTGGAGTTGGACTCACGAAGCACAAAATACATAAAAGGAGATGACTGAAATCAAATATACAAACTCTAACGAAGCAAAGTAACTCACGTGCTGAAAACACAAGGCAGACACGAACAATGATCCACACACAGGTGGCTTTGTGTGGGGATTAAATACTATCCCCAATCAGAGACAACGCTATACAGCTGTCTCTGATTGGGGATGATAATCTCCCTAATAATGTGTGAGAGCTTGGTTGTGTGCCTCTCTCCTCCCCTAGGTGGGAGTAAGAGGCCTTACCACAACTAAGCCCTCACAGTACCCCCCCCCTAAGGTGCGGACTCCCGACTGCACACATACAATCCCCCCTCTCCTGAAAGAAAAAAAAAAAAATGTCCAAAACTAGGGGGGACATGGCGGGGTACTGAGGTGGTTGCTGGTGGGGGCTCCGGTTCCGGTTCCGGGCGTGGCACAGGCTGTGAGAGTAGCTTTCCTCCTACCTCTCCGTTGCACGCCCGGTCCGGTCCGGACCCCGGCGCGGTGGTTCCCCCCTCAGTACTCCTGCCATTCACCAAGTCCTGTCTGGACCCTGGTGCGGGAGCCCTCGACCCTGGAGAGGGGCTGACAACCGGCCCCGGACTGGGCACCGGTGGAGCGGACTGCTCCGTCACTGGAGCGACGTAGACGACCGGCCCCGGACTGGGCACCGGTGGAGCGGACTGCTCCGGCACTGGAGCGGCGCAGACGACCGGCCCCGGACTGGGCACCGGTGGAGCGGACTGCTCCGGCACTGGAGCGACGTAGACGACCGGCCCCGGACTGGGCACCGGTGGAGCGGACTGCTCCGTCAATGGAGCGACGTAGACGACCGGCCCCGGACTGGGCACCGGTGGAGCGGACTGCTCCGGCACTGGAGCGAAGCAGACGACCGGCCCTGGACTGGGCACCGGTGGAGGAGGCTCCAGCCCTTGAGCTGTGGCTGGAGGCTCCGGGCTGCTGACCTTCGCTGGAGGTGGCGGAACGCTGACCTTCGCTGGAGGTGGCGGAACGCTGACCTTCGCTGGAGGTGGCGGAACGCTGACCTTCGCTGGAGGTGGCGGAACGCTGACCTTCGCTGGAGGTGGCGGGGCGCTGACCTTCGCTGGAGGTGGCGGGGCGCTGACCTTCACTGGAGGTGGCGGGGCGCTGACCTTCACTGGAGGTGGCGGGGCGCTGACCTTCACTGGAGGCCTCGGGCTGCTGACCTTCACTGGAGGCCTCGGGCTGCTGACCTTTACTGGAGGCCTCGGGCTGCTGACCTTTACTGGAGGCCTCGGGCTGCTGACCTTTACTGGAGGCCTCGGGCTGCTGACCTTCACTGGAGGCCTCGGGCTGCTGACCTTCACTGGAGGCCTCGGGCTGCTGACCTTCACTGGAGGCCTCGGGCTGCTGACCTTCACTGGAGGCCTCGGGCTGCTGACCTTCACTGGAGGCCTCGGGCTGCTGACCTTCTCTGGAGGCCTCGGGCTGTTGACCTTCTCCGGAGGTCTCGGGCTGCTGACCTTCACAGGAGGCCTCGGGCTGCTGACCTTCTCCGGAGGTCTCGGGCTGCTGACCTTCACAGGAGGCCTCAGACTGCTGACCTTTACAGGAGACCTCAGGCTGCTGACCGTCACAGGAGGCCTCGGGCTGCTGACCTTCTCCGGAGACCTCAGGCTGGATGCCGTGCCCACCCTGGGCACCGACGCAGAGGTGGTCTTCAGCCCTGCAGCTGGTCTGGCTGTCGGCCCCAGACTGGGCACCGACACGCTATGGAGCTCCTGCTCCACAGCGGGGCTGAACGTCGTGCCCACCCTGGGCACCGACGCAGAGATGGTTTCCAGCCCTCTGGTGGGGCTGGCTGTCGGCCCCAGACTGGGCACCGACACGCTATGGAGCTCCTGCTCCACAGCGGGGCTGAACGTCGTGCCCACCCTGGGCACCGACGCAGAGAGGGTTTCCAGCCCTCTGGTTGGGCTGGCTGTCGGCCCCAGACTGGGCACCGACACGCTATGGAGCTCCTGCTCCACAGCGGGGCTGAACGTCGTGCCCACCCTGGGCACCGACGCAGAGAGGGTTTCCAGCCCTGTGGTTGGGCTGGCTGTCGGCCCCAGGCTGGGCACCGACGCGCTATGGAGCTCCAGCTCCACAGCGGGACTGAACGTCGTGCCCACCCTGGGCACCGACGCAGAGAGGGTTTCCAGCCCTGTGGTTGGGCTGGCTGTCGGCCCCAGACTGGGCACCGACGCGCTATGGAGCTCCTGCTCCACAGCGGGGCTGAACGTCGTGCCCACTCTGGGCACCGACGCAGAGATGGTCTCCAACCACAGAGCTGTGCTGGCGACCGTCGCGGTAGCCTCCGTGCGAGGAGTAGGCACGGGGCATACTGGACTGGGGGAACGCACCACTGTTCTGATGCGAGGCGCTGGCACAGGTCGCACCGGGCTGGGGAAACGCACCGTTTGGCTAGTGCGTTTAGCTGGCACAGGTCGTACCGGGCTGGGGAAACGCACTGTTGGGTTGTTGCGTTTAGCTGGCACGGGTCGCGCCGGGCTGGGGAAACGCACCGTTTGGCTGGTGCGCGGAGCAGGCGCGGGCCGTACCGGGCTGGGGAAACGCACCGTTGGCTGAGTGCGTTTAGCTGGTACGGGTCGCACCGGGCTAGTGTTGCGCACCGATGGTTTGGTGCGCTGAGTCGGTCTCCTCCTCCTCCGACTCTGGACCGGCGCTGGAGGCACCGGACTGGGAACTGGCGCTGGAGCACGACTGTCCCTGTCGTGCCTACTCCACCGCCAATCCCCATCCTGTGAGGGTTCTTCCGGGAACCCCCACGAGTGAGGGAACAGAAGCACATCGTCGTCGTCTTCCTCCGACTCCTCTATGTACTCCCGCTCCCATGGCTGTAGGGGCTCCTCCTGGAACCCCCACGAGTGCAGTGGTCGGGGCTCTTCTCCCTCGATCCCCGACCACCCCCATAGCCCCCCCCCAAAATCAGTTTGAGGGGTTTTCTGGGCTCCAGGCTGGTCCTCAACTCTAGCCCGGTGACGTGTCCTCCGTCTCCGGCACCTTGGCTGCTCCGGACCCCAGCCTTTCTCCACCGCATGATAATGGTAGACATCCTCTTTCGATAATTTCCCCATATCGTAGAGGATGTCTACCAAAGTCTGCTCTCGCTGCGTCCCAGGGTGGTGGATCATTCTGTCACGATGCGGAGTAATGGGACGATAAACGGAGCGCTGATGGAGCGTCATTCCTTTATTATTTTGGAGTTGGACTCACGAAGCACAAAATACATAAAAGGAGATGACTGAAATCAAATATACAAACTCTAACGAAGCAAAGTAACTCACGTGCTGAAAACACAAGGCAGACACGAACAATGATCCACACACAGGTGGCTTTGTGTGGGGATTAAATACTATCCCCAATCAGAGACAACGCTATACATCTGTCTCTGATTGGGGATGATAATCTCCCTAATAATGTGTGAGAGCTTGGTTGTGTGCCTCTCTCCTCCCCTAGGTGGGAGTAAGAGGCCTTACCACAACCAAGCCCTCACAAAATGAAGAAGAATACTGCTTGTCACAGAATTGTGATTACATGACGGGTGGCATGTTGTTAGCTGGTACAACCACATGGCTATACAGTAGTTGGCCAGACGAGGAGAGCCATATACAAAGACTATAGTATATTCAATGTTAGTGTTTCATCTCACCAGACTCCTATAAAATCAAATAAAATATAGTCACTGACTTCAATCCAAACTCCTCTCTCTCAACATTTAAGTGCCTATAGTCAACCTCTGGGTCATGTTCAGAAGCAAACAGGCTCAAACAGAGAGGAACTACTTGTACTTGTTCAATAAGAAACGTGTTCCATTGCAAAATGTTTTCCTTGCGTGCCCTAATGAATACAAGCAATGTCTTGGGACTTTCATGATACGTGTGCTAAACTAAATCATGCAGATACAGAGCAGGTAAAAATAATGGATCTGGGATTTGGGACTGCTGCACTGCTGAACTGCTGAACTTGAGATTATAAACAACTGTATGGTAGGATACTGTGAAAAGCATATCCATTATTGCCATGGTTAGGATATGCTCTTGATAATAGTGATTGAGCAAAACACTTGGTACCAGTAACCAATTGTGTTGAATTTGTTGAAGGAGGTATCAGAGTACTGATATTGTTGTTTGTGTGTGTGTTTGTGTGTGAAAGAGAAAGAGGCCTCCTGAGTTGCGTAGCGGTCTAAGGCACTGAAATGTTTGAGGCCCATGAGGTGGCGCACTATTGGCCCAACGTCGTCTGGGTTAGAGGAGGGTTTGGTCGGCCGGAATGTCCTCGTCCCATTGCTCTAGCGACTCTTTGTGGCTGGCCGGGCGCCTGCAAGCTGACTTCGGTCACCAGGTATACAGTGTTTCCTCTGACACATTGGTCCTGCTGGCCTCTGGGTTAAGTGAACAGTGTGTCAAGAAGCAGTGCGGCTTGACAGGGTCGTGTTTCAGGGGACGCATGGCTCTCTCGACCTTCGCCTCTCCTGGGTCCTTATGGGAGTTGCAGCGATGGGACTGTAACTACCAATTGGATATCACAAAAAAAAAAGAAAGAGAGAGAGAGACTGAGGGCTGAGTTAGGTAATGGACAGCCATAAATACTGCACAAATGTAATTTGTACTGAGCCATTGTTATGAAACTGTGTTCCGAGACTAAGAGAGATGGAGAGAGAGACAGAGCGAGCCAGCAAAGAGACACAGAAGAGAAATAAGATGTATCAATCAAATTAACACATGGCCGACTTGATTGCTATCTCCCTCCAACTCTATTGTAGCCAGCCGCGGTCACGGCAGAGCCCGCGGCCAGGGTGATTTGTCAATGCAAAGCTAATACCATCAATATGAATCTAACTAAAAATCTATATTTCATTACCAAATTGTTAGCGGGAATGAAGAGGGATGAGCGTTAGCCGACTCTATTCTCCCGGGTGGGAGCATCTGCAGTTCACGGAAACAGCGTGAGTGATGGGCGACATCAGGGGCGTGGGGAAGGACACGGTGAGGACATGAGGCTTGAGGCTGGGCTTGCAGTGGCCTGAACCTGAACAATCCCTTTCTGGTAAAACTAAACCATTTTCGTCTCATGTAGACTAGCTTGTAGTTTTTCTCAGATGTCTGATGTAGCTTGTACTGTATGTCCTAACATATCTCTGTGGTGTTTGAACCTAGAACAGCACACAGGCAGGTCCTGAAGTACACTGAATATTCAGGCTGAGTACCTTCCATACCTCAGTGCCTTGGACACAGTGGCCTAAACATTTGGTTGTCTCCCACTCTCTATTTCAGCTGAACTCACAAGCACAGGCAGGCATTCACTCTTTTGGCTTCGCTTAGACAGAACACACATTCTGCATTCTCTTTCATCCTCATCTCCGATCCCATCTTCTCTTAACTCCTATATCACCCCATCTCATTTGCCACTCTTCGCCCTTTGTTTTAGACCACCTCCAGTTCCGAATATCTCACACTCCTTACTCCTTTTTTTGGGCTCCATCCCCACTTGCTCCTAGCCCCACTTGCTCCCTCTCTCCTCACCCTCTCATCCTCCTCTTCGCAGGCATCTGTCTTTCACTCCCCGTGTTGTGTGTGCAATTTAAACAAACAACTACTTCTGAATCATTCTCACCTCATCTAGTATGTACGACTGCAAGTTTTTGGTCTTCAAACCAACAGAAAATCATTTTGATTGCTCACCATTTAAACTGTGTTTTATCTTGCTCCCTGTAAGTGAGCTTTTGATGAGTACAGATCGAAATCCCCCTATGTTTATAAAAGCCCCTGGCAAAAGCTCTGGAGTTACAGTAAAACTAACAGACTTTTCTCTGGAAGTCAGAAAATATAATTTGATCTAAGAAGAAGCAGCTCCAGCGGTAATGATGATATGATTGCGCTAGCTGACTTCAGGAAGAAAGCTATAGATGATGAGTCCCTATGGTGGTCTCTGGGAGTGACTTGCCTGTGTGCATCCTTCAGAGTCTGAGATAATTTCTTCCTTTGGTGGGACGGTAATTGGGTGCACATATGGCCGTCAAGATGTCTTACGTAAACATTGTATGACACACATATGTTCACTATGGCTTCCACAGGAAAATGGATACACTTCAACTTTCATGTCAAAATACTTTTTGGTCTGTGTTCCCTAAAATAAGTCATTTTAAGGTTAGTTTTAAAAAGCAAAAATGGAAATGTGTTTGGCTAACTGTCTGAAGATATTCTTGTAAAGAGTTCATTGTGTTTGCGAATATTTCACCACAACTTTTATCAAGTTGTTTTTCCTCAATTCCTCACATCCCCTCTTCTTTCCTTCTTTCTCAAAATGCATTGGGCGAGAATACCCGAGATCCGTACCCTTGGACCTTCTCCTCCAATGCATTTGAAGGAGATGAGGAGAGAGGACGCAAATAATTGAAGAAACATGATTATGGAAAAGAGCCGAACTCTGCTACTGCAGCTCAGGCACTGTGTTTTTTCTGAAAGGTATTGAATCAAACTCGTACTACCAGAGACGACCAAAACCCCCCATGCTGGTGAGTATAATTAGTAGCTGTGAACCAACTCAGCTTGAACACTATTAGAGCGGATTAAGAAGTGCTCTGTTTGTAATTATCAAAGGAGAGTAGAAGCAGGTGTTTAAGCTCTCTGAGACTGAAGAACAGTGGGTTTGTGGGGAACGGCTCTGTGAACAAAGCCAAGAGGGAGAACCAAGAGAGAACAGCAGTGTCCCTATGGTTTTCAACAATTGTGTACCGTTCCCCATTAACTTTCATTAGTAACCAATGATATAAAAAATTTAATTAGGTAATGCTGTAGTTACCTTGGCCATCCTCCATTTTGTTTTCACCTGCATGAAGTCCTTTAAGATCATTGGTCATAACGACAAGAAGATTAGTAAAAGGAATGTAAACGGTATTAGGCTATAACCCATGTGGCGATAAGTCAAAATTGAGTTTTTGAGACACACATGGAAAACAAAGATAATTTGAACAATGCCGTGTTTTAGAAAACTACATTGATGCTATTTCCATCCAATTTGCAGCTTTTTTCCCAAATGTCCCTTGACTGTCACGCTTTCTGTGCATGTGATTATAGTGGTGCGGGCGCGGTGAGGATCTGTTAATAAGGAACAATGTGGAGGGAGGTCCCTTGAGTATGCTGGCAGATGTTTACATGCAGGAGGACTGCATGTGAGGCTTGGGCATTTTACCCCCTGGAGGAAAAGTCTGTTCTGACTATTCGGGTGTTGGAAAAGCTGGAACTGAGGATGTTTTAGTATAATACAATACTTTTGTTACTAAGCCCCGTAGAGAGTAAAATAAGTCACTATGGGAGACAAAGCAGATTGATGGGTATGTGGGTGTGGATCTGTCTTTTACTTGAAACACATTTGGTGTCCAGATTAAATTGACATATTGTTGCCAAGAAAACTAAAGACCGGGTTTGTTCCACAAAAATGGTTGTTTGGCTTGCTATGTCTACTCAGTTCCTTCTATGATCATGACTTTCCATACTTAAGTGTCTGTTCTTGTTGCCGATACCCAGGTAACATCCATGTTGTTTCAGAAGCACGACCTCTCAGATGTTGCTGTTCCAGATATGTTCTGTAAACAGGATCACTCAAAATCAGGGCTACTACAGTATACTGTGTGAATTATAGTGAATTTAAACATTTTCAGAGTGATTTATTTTATTCGCCTAACATCACACTATCAAGCCAAACTTAATCATTTGAGTCAGGGAAAGGAGCTTGAGTACTGTAGAGTCTTTGGGTGACCCTGTGTCCACCACCCATGCAGTTATTTATCCTTCCCAGGCAACCCAAGAGAACACATCCTTCCCCTACAGTGAAGAACCCACATGTTACAATCACTTGGTCAAGGAGGCTGCCCTCTGGGGGTGTAATGGGGCACACTTCTGTGCCCACATTCACCATCTCTATCCTTGGCCCACCTGCTTGCGTGTCACTGCTGTCAAAAGGGGCTGTGAACCTGGCCTGATGGGGGCGGGGCCTTGACCAAAAGGTGAACATTTCCATGGAGATACACACACCATCCTAACAAAGTTGCTCTTTCATCCCTATAGCAGAAAGATCTGCATTCTCTCCCCTTACCAGCTATGTTTTTCATTTAGTTTTTTTATGAGTAGAGGTCAGAGGTTATGAGCTAATGAACAGTAGGGTAAGCACGTTGGCCGCCTGGGCACATGGCACATCAACGACCCAACACACACATAAACATACACGCTGAGAAATTATTTGTATTGATGTTGGGTCCCCTTGCAAAACTCATTTTGAAAGGGTGGACATTTGTTAATCGATTTCAGTGTTGTTTAAACAGTACAGTTCAGTGAATGGGTCTACATGTGCACATGTATTCCCACTTATTATTTGGTTCCTTTAATTAATTCACTCTTAGAAAAAAGGGTTCTTTGAAGACGGGTAGGGTTTGGGGTCGGGTTCTGTGTAGACCCTTCCTACATTTTCTCCCTAAAGAAAGGTTTCTTTGAGTGTTCTTTGTTGGAACCAAAAAGGGTTCTCCTACAGGGACAAGCCTCAAAACTCTTTCAGGTTATAGCACTAAGTGTAAGAGGTAACCACACACATGGCACACAATAACTTTCAACAAAATAACTTACAAGTAAAAGGACATAATTAGTGTTTTTCACCTCCACTGCCAACTTTCACATCCCTCCTCTCACGAGGATGGAGGGATAGATAACACATCCTCCACTCTTCTGTGGAGGTGAGAGAAGAGGAGAGGAGGCGAGAGCCACATATTGGATCAGGGTTTCCAAACACAATCATTCTTTGTTTGAACAAATGTTTAGCAGATGGCTCTGTGAGTTTTTGACAAGGGCCCTCCGACGTAGCTGATTGACTCTTTGTCACATCTTTACAATGGATTGTTATGAGTAGAGATATTTTGAGAGAAGCTAAAGCTGTGTGCAGTTAAAAATGAATGCTTACTGTGTTACAGGCATCAGTATTATGTAAAACCTGACTTACTTGCAGTTTGACAACAGCAAGTTATTCACCTGTCAGTTATAGAAATAAAATGACTTTTTTGTAAAACAGTATAAGCATCTATGAGTAAAATGGGCATGCTGTATATGAACAGCGTTTAAAGCTTATGAGCCACAAACCGTTTTTTTCATTCACATAGAATTTAGGATCAATTTGGGGTGAGAGGGACTGAAGGTAAGTCAGAGGAGAGATATAAGATGGCAATCTCTATCACTTCTCTCCGTCAGTTACTAACTGTCCTCAGCTGGATATCCTCCAAACTGCTTTGCCACTCAGTCATATGTGGCTCTGAAATCTCCTTATCACCAATGTCCACCTGTCTGGCTCAGCAGTCTGTCTTTGGCCCGCTGTCCAACCATTACTGGCACAGTAGGGTCTGTTAAGCAGGTATGAGTGACATCCAACCCTCTACTTCTCGAGCAAAACTTTGAAAAAGACAACAGTGGCAACATACTGTAACTGCCATTTTGGTTCAAGGTAGACAGTTAAAATCACAGTACAGATAGAGTTGAGGCAAATAACACGTTGGTATAATGGAGGAATGTCTTTTTGGTCTGACTTTGACGATATTCAGTACCACCTCAGACATGAATACTTGAAAAAGACATTTACAACATCATCCTACCCAGGTCATTTTTCCTTTAATTAAATATAGTATAACCCTGATTAAGTGATCAGATTTAACAAAACAATGTAAGCATATCACCCAAAATGTGATTACTTAACATTCTATTGTGAGGCATGTATTTACTTGTCCTCTCTGTATATGTAACAGCTACTGTTCCCCCCTCAGGGCAAGGCTGGCATGCAAGTGGCAAAACACTGCCACCACGTCGCCACCCGTTAAGGCAGCTTCTCACACATCTTCTCGGATTGACTCGGAGAATTAGACTTGTTTACCCAGATTTTTCCTCTCCTCACTCCGACGTATCCCTCCGAACAGAATGAGGTCAGACGTGCATTAGGAGACATACAGGGAGAGATCAACAAGATTAGATTAGTTGAAGCGCTTCACAGGGCCACCGTTTTTACAGCTCATATCCCCAAGCCACCCGGTGATGGCTACTCGGTTAGATGCTCTTGACGTGGCCAAAACAATGTGTTGATTTGAATTTCCTGTTGCTGGATGCTCTGTGTCCATACAGTTTATGGAAATAAGAATGCCATTCCGTTGGGGTTAAGTTAATTCCGGCCAGCACTATTTTAGATGAAGTCAAAAGAGGGAAAGGCATAAAAACATGGAGATGACCTCTAAGCTTAGGCCTCTGTGGTTAAAGTCACTAATGTGTGTCACTAATGTGAATGTGGCAATGTTTATTTTATTGTCTGTTTCATTCTGGAGCGTTCTGGTTCCACAAAAGGAACAACATGATAGTTTGACCTTGGACGTGTCGAAAAAATAAATGTTCTCTTATGTTACCATGCAACATAGCCAAAATAAATTAACCGTATTGCACTCTATCACTACGCTTGTGTAACCTTTTAAACCTTTAAAATGTGTGATTACAGCAAAGTGATGTGGGGTGTGGGTGTGTGTAGCTATGGGAATGCACAAACAGACGTTTTCTCCTTTGCAGTTTGCACAACCAACTTGGCTTTCCTACCCAGGAAAAACTTGCTTTGCCCCACCCCTATTATTTATTTTTTCTCCTTTGCATTTGTTCTTCCCTTCTTCTTTTGTTGTCTTTCTCTAAAGAGAGATGTATTGTTTTCCTCTCCCATCTCTTTTGTTCTCTACCCACTTTTGATTCCTCTGAATCGAGGAGGAAAACCATGATGGTATTGCCTCAGGTAAAGATTTTGTAGGTTTACATTTCAAAGCTACTCATTTTTTTTCTCTCCCTCTCGTTCAGTTTCACAGAAGATGTTTGCCTTACCACATGAGAAGAGCAAATCCGCCGAAACAAAAGGGATTATCCACTCTCTGACGCCGTTGTCTTATTTATCTGTTTTAACTCCTTGCCAGAGTTACATGTCAGTGTCGTGACAACGCAACATGATGCACACAAGGTAAACACTATGAACAAAACAGAGTATTTGTAAGTAGCAACGCACGTAAGTGCTCTCTCAACTGCTTGTCTTGTGGGTTCCGTTTGGAGTTCTCTCGTTTTCCCAATATTTCTATTGCGTTGAATAAGAAGTTTGCCCTCAATAAAGTAAAGCTGTCTTCATTATCTCATATTGGAGGCTGTGATTTGTATTTAAGACGGCAAACTACTGACATATCCTTAACTTCTGTTATGTGTAAAAAAAATATATAGTGAGTGTGGGCCGAATTCTAACTTGAGATTCTTGCACGTACCTCACAGAAATAATTTATTTAAAATGTTTTCCATTGCGTGCCCTAATAAACATGACCCTGGAGGCTGGATTTGCTCAGTTAGGAGAGGGGGGCTAAAGCCAGAGACAATGCTACTGATGTGCTTGCGGATGGCACTGACGGTGACCATGTTGCAATCTGGGGCAACGTCTTGAGCCTGTGTGAGCCACGTCACTGAGGGAACTGAATGGACATGACAGTGTTTTGAATACGGTCATCATGTGCTTCTACCCTGATGCTCTGTAATGCACAGTATTTTTCAACAGTGTTGACATAACTCGGGGAGAGAAGGAGGAGAAGAATAAAGAAGAGGGGAAGAGAAAAGGAGAAGTCTGACTGCAAGAGTTGGGGAGGGAGATAGAGGGAAAGCAAAATAGCATTATGGGGACAGAGAGGAAAGGACGATAGCGTTCGATCAGAATTGTATACTGTCCAATGTCTTCAAAATACTTTACTGTTATAAATATACACACTGAATATATGTACAGTATTGTATTTGGCTTCATACCAATCACATCACATCAAAAGACAAACAAATTTAAAGGTTGCCTCTCGTTGTGTTGTTGTCCTCCGGTGGCTAGCTAGCTAGCTAAAATTGACCCTTTTCTAAATTAGCCATTGATGGAGATAGGGTTTTGGACTTGTGTTTTTTTCTAAATTCTTTGTGCTGGCCAATGATTATAACTGTGATTCTGATCCAACCATACATGCATACATTGTGCCTCTGGCCTGACAGGATGGCAGTTCAATATGTAGCTAAATGTAGTAGACTAATTCTAACTAACTGGCTAATCATTGCCCATGAAAGGAAGTTAGGCTAGCGAGCAAGCATTTTAGCCAGGTAGCCTAGGACAACAAAAACTAAAATTGTGTACTGTATGACAGTCACAGACCATTTCGGCAACATGAAAGAGAGGAGAATGTCATTAGTTGTCACTGTATTAGAAAAAAACATTGGTGATTTGATGACGTTAAAATGTTGAAGTTGAAATGGTGCTGGAATAGTGGAGGCAGCTCCTGTTTTCTTTGGAACTTGCGTTAACACTCAGGTGTTCTAAATCAACAGTTGTTTATTACTCCAAAAATGTTGGAAACATTACCTTGATTGACCATGCTGTGGGTCATGTAACTGTTTGTTACATGCAACATGCCTTGTGGACTTTTGTGATGAAACAAAGGTGTGGTTGAATTTATTCTGCTACTGTGTCTTCTTATTGTCTGCGCCTTAGGCCTATATATCACGGTGTCAAGGCATATGAACTAACAGGTTATAGAGCAAACAATGCAATTATCACAACACATAGGTTGAAATATGGCCTTTTCCCTGGCTTGGCTTCCCCAGTGATTTTACCCTCGCACTGCTACGGTTTCTATAAGGACTCTGAAATTATCCTCTTGCTCTCTTTCCATCAAAACACAGCAGCCAGCTGCCATCCGGTGGTAGAGCATAACTCTTGCAACACCAGGATAATGGGTTTGATTCCTGCGCCAGCTACCCAAATGTATGACTGCTAAATTACATATATTGTACATTTTGTAATGACAGGAATAAAGAAAGTATGGCTGGATGGATGATTAAGAGAAGAGGAAGAAGAAAGACAGAATGTGTGTCTGGCTGCTGTGTGTGTGTGTGAAGACTTGACTGGTGTGCAGTGGGAACCCTTCCCTTGAGACCCCTGGAGCAGAGCATGTAGTGGCTAATTGGCTCTTTTAGGGTCAGCAATTAGCGACTAGTGCTAGTGACTAGCCACTAGCCTGTTACAGTACTGCTTTTTCTGCTTAGCTGTTGACACTCTCCCTAATGTTGACACAGTGTGAATAGGCATTAGGAGTGGGGAGGAATGAGGAGCCTCCATCATAGCCAAACCCACTATAAGGATTTTGACGGTGTTAGACATTTCCAGAATGTCCTCCAACTGGGAATCCTCCAATGGGGATTTCTGGAAAATCTGTGAATTTTAGGAACATTTCAGGAATTTTGCCACCCTACTACCTGGCTTGCCAAGCCTTCACCTTGTCTTCTTCACGACCACTGCAGAAAAAACTTGATAGGTGTTTCTGCCCTACATGTGCATTGTAGCAATTTGCATTGAATTGAATAACATATTTTTTTACAAACAAGAGAGCTTTAATAATAATAAGCTTTAATAATCAGCTTTAAAATTTCAGTTAGATTCTGGCTTCCATCAATGTAATTGTCTGCATAATTTCCCCTGTTAAGTTACAATATATTATCTTCATTCATCTTCCGTCTAAGCCACCCTATAGAAAAATGTGTATAATTGCAGGATATTAGCTGTAAAACTGCTAATTGCTCTCTCCGCCCCAAGGCAAAATGTTAAGAATTGCATGATATTTGCTATAAAATAGCAAAATCTTCTCTGTAGATTTGCAGAAAACTTTCTTTAAAACTGCAACATTTTGTCTGTGCCCCATGGCAAAATGTGTAGAATTGCAGGATTTTTTTCTCTCTCTGCTGTCAAGAGGGGGAACGCTAAAATGTTTTGCTCGCAAGGTGTAGGAATTTTGTTTTTGCTCTGACTGCATGTGTGGGTATGGATATGGATATGCAGACCCGCGGGCCACTGCGGCCCCCCATGATGAGTTCAGATTTTTTATGGCTCCCACTCTATCAAAGTTGCCCATCCCTGCACTAAGCAGTGTTCTTGTTATTATGCTTGTGTTTATCTGTTGAGGCATGTGTGTATGTGTGTGTCTGCTTTATTTGGGCCATCAAATGGCAGTTGGGGGCAACATGCTTGGAAGGTTGGGCTGGTTACCACGACAACCAACCAGGTGATGTCGTTGATGCTCCTATTATCATAGCCTGCGGGTCATTAGGAAAGGGATCTTCATACTCCCAATAACCAAATTAGCCTCATGTTATTATTGTTTGGAGGACATGACTGGTGCAGGGCTTTCTTAATGATGTAAGGCCAGCAGGGATCGACAATAGCACTAGAAAATTACGTGGTTCCTGATGAGACACCATTGGATATAATCCAACAAGGCTACATTGCGCTGACATTTTGTTGTGTAGAAACAATATTGAAAAAATGTTGCATGTAGAAGAAAGAAAAAGAGAGATGGAGAATAGGAAGAGATAAGAGGAGATGGCAATAAGGAAAGATAGTGAAGAAACAAATAATTGAATGTAAAGCTAAGACAAGAGAGATAGAAAATAAAAGTAAGACATGAAAAAGGAAAGAGAGAAAAGTGTTGGCGTTGCAAATTGTGTCCATTTGCAAAATAAAATTGACTCTTCAAAATGGTGAAATTATATTTTGTGTTTCATTGTACTAGAAAACACATTGAATTTGCTGATACTGGACTCAGGGGACAGTATCTCAAGTTTGATCTAATTTTCCCCCTTCAAACGCCAAGAGACAGAATCAAGAGCTTGGCATCAGTTTGGTATTGCCATGGCAACAAATACAGATTTTTATATGTTTTTATAAATTGCCAATTTCAACGCAACCAAATCCAGGTGCAGTGTAAAGCCGAGACAGATGGAATTTGAGGAAATTATGAAAAGAGCGTTTGACAGATTAGCACATGGGAGAGCAGAAATGAGAACTACATGTAGAACTACGTTTCCTTGGGTGTGTCAGTTGGGAATTGTGTTGATTGGATGCTGCGTTAATTGGATGTTAGCGTAACGAACACCGTATAGCTCATTATTCGGATTGAATGAAACACAAATACAAATGTTATGTCTCGACAGTAAAAAATAATCTGGAGTTGTGATACTTTTTGCTTCATGGACATGGGCAGTGTTGTGCAAGCTACTCTGATAATATGTAATTTACCAAGCTATTAATTATTTCATTATTGGAAGACATTAAGCTACGCTAAAGCTACCCTTAAGAAAAAATTCAGTTACTTTGAAAAAGGAGTTCACTACATCTTAAATACTTAATGAAAAATCATCATATCTAAATTTGAAATGTACAAATCGATGTTAACAGAACGTGTAATTTATCTTATTAAACACAAAAACAATGTTTCAATTAAGAATTAAGGTCTGATGCTGAAAAATACAATTATTGCCTTTACCCATAAAAAGTAGTGTGTAGTTCCAGTCGTTAGCTACACAACTACATGTAAAAAAAAACACTACCAAGGTTTTAATTTAGTTCAACTACCACCAAGCTACTGTAAAATGAAGTTTAATTGAACTACATGTAGGTCACTACTTCCCAACACTGGACATTGGCATGTGCATATCTCATTAAATTAAGTGGTTTGCTCTTCTTAGAGTGTGTCAGTTTGGGTCATTGAGAGAAATAAAAGAACACGATAGCTACGAAGCTTTCGGGAGTCTAAACCCAGTATGTTCTATCAATCAGACCATACACGACTGACTGACATCCTGACTTGTCATAATGTGACAGGCTATGAAAAATACACCCTACTGTGAACAGTGGGAGAAGGGTTAGAGGGCTGATGAGTTTCTATAGGAGGGCTTGAAGAGGTATGGGAAAGAATAGAGAGAGTGAAAGGATTCTGATAAACCATTTGAGTGCATTGGTGCGAGAGTGATCAGGAATAGAGGAAGTGAATTTTCAGGAACAGAAGAAGGGCACAAAAAAATGGAATGTGGCTTTGGAAGTGAACACTTCATGTAGCGACATCATCTAATTACCGTAGATGTTTGATAGTGTTGCTGTGTGTTGATTAATTGGGAAGGACTCGCTAGCCAGCTTTGAAACTGTGCTGGATAGGATACCAGCCAACGTGCTAGGTGACGCCTGACGTCGAATAGATGCAGTTAGTTCATGTCGAATGAAGAAATTCGAAATCTCCAGTGACTCAAAACAAAGGTGCAAGAACAACCCCTCACTCCCAGCAGAGAGAAACAGAGCAAGCAAGAGCAATAGTCTTGTTTCCTTGAGTTGTTATTCTCATTTACAAAACCCAAGTCCCAAATAAGATGTGGCAGCAGGGGAAGGGGTCCCAAAGGGCAATGCTGCATACCCCCCCCCCCACACACACACACACACACACACACACACACACACACAGAGAAGCCTCAGTAGCCTCATCAACAAACAGTATTCACTGTGTGTAGATTTTCTTGCAGTCAACTACCCCTCTTCATTTGGATTTTGGTGTGTGTCTCTCTTTGCCTTGTGAAGTCATCAATGTGCTAGCCTGAGGGGGAACCCCCCGGCAAACCCAGAGTGGTGCCACCCGGCTTCCTTCACCGTTCCATTAGGAAGGTAAGGCCTGTCAATCAACACACACACACACAAGGCCTTATGGGATAGCAGCGGGAGGGCATGCGCCTCTCTGAGAGGCTCTGACACACACTTCTCAAAAACACACTTCTCACAAACACACTTCTCACAAACACACTTCTCACAAACACTTCTCTGTCTATTAGATGCAGAAGCAGGGAAGGGCAGCTGGAACTGAAATGTTTGTGATGGCGAAGAGTCGATTATATTTTTTGGGGTGTGTTCACTGGTCAATGTTTTGAGTGTTGTGTGTTTCTTCCTTTTGTTAGGTATCAGCCTCAATTTATAGCTAGATAGAAATGTGGGACAGGTAGGTAGAACAGGTAGGTAGAAATGTAGGACAGGTAGGTAGAAATGTAGGACAGGTAGGTAGAAATGTAGGACAGGTAGGTAGAAATGTAGGACAGGTAGGTAAAAATATAGGACAGGTAGGTAGAAATGTAGGACAGGTAGGTAGAAATGTAGGACATACATTTTGGCACAGATTAATATCTTGATAGCAAAACTCTGCAAAGAAATGTACTTGTTGTTCTATGTAAGATCTTTATAGAGTTTTGACATTTAGCTATGGATGAATGTGTAAACAAAAGAAAATAAATGTCCAATCATCACAGATATATTTACCATTCAGCTCACACAGACATCCCAAAATGAAGTAAACCATTTTTTTTGTGTCTCTAATCCAAAAGAAATTGCCATTTTTATTTTCATGTTTACAGGCCTCCACTCTCTCCACCTCCAACGCAGCTAAAGGGGGGCTCAATTTAATTACGTCGGAGCAGAGTACATTATAACATTACAACGGCCAGGCTTTGGGAGTAAGGCCAGATCTCATCCTGGGGACAATCAGGCACTAACTACACATCACCGTGACAGAGATGCACCTCCTCTCTACCTCTCTGTATTGATTTTCTTTCCTGTTGTTAATGGTCCCGTTAAACACCGTTGTCTGGCACTTTACCGTGCCCGGGCCCACTTAGCAATAAAACTCCCCTCCAGTCCTGTTTTAAACGCCGGAGAGGGGGAGGAGGGAAGGAAGGAGAGGGGGGGGAGTGAGATAATTCACCTACCGGCTGGACAACAAGGTCATACGACATGTTTTGGGAGATGTCTGCAGTGTCTTGCTTGGCGCTGTCTTGGCTCTTTGGCAGAGAGAGATGCAGCCTGATTGCTTAGGAAGTCAAGTCTTGTGTTTCTGTGAATGTATTTTGCAGACTGTATCTTAACCAGTGGAGGCTCCTCAGAGGAGGAAGGGGAGGACCATCCTCCTCAATACATTTAATAAAAATACAATTGTAAAACATTACCGGTGTGATAATATAGCCTACCTCAAATGTTGAAATATGATTAATGTCCCGAACATGAATTTGAGCAAAGCCAATTTGCGATGGTATTGTATTGGGCCTATAGCTTACTTCACAAACCTTATTGCTACAGTACTGTTTTAAATTGGTTGATGTTGCATAGGTGTTGTTTTAAAAAAAGAATCTGAGCGGTAGAGCTCGGCTTGCATTTTGATTCAAAGTGATCTTGACTAAGGTTGGTGACCACTGTTCTAGAGTTTTCCCTGTTAACACTATCAATGTTTCCCTTTACTGTTGCAATTGTGACACACATTATAAGCCATTTTCAATGCAACCTACCGAAACAATACACAGTATGCAACAGATTGAGTTGTAGGCATTCTATTGCATTGACATTCACTGCTCAACCCGTACTCTACACAGACTGGTGCGGCATAAACAATCAGAGCTGCAGTAGGCCTATATGGAAATAAACCATTGCCATATATGGATCTGTGCCATTTACGTTGAACTGCACTGTGTTTACAACATTAGCAGTCGTAAGTAGACGTGCTTGTTTTGAGATCAAAGCAAGAGCTGCACGTAACCACGTGTGGACATTTTGTTCATTTCCTCTGCTAGTTAGTGAGTTGTTAGCTCAGTTATAGATCATTTGTAGTCAGCAATAGGGGAGTGATCGCTTCCTGCAAGAGCACAAAATGTACACATTTCTTTGAAACTCTAGTCAGATAAAGAGCTTTTTTTTTCTCTTAAAGGGGCAGTGTTGTATTTTGAGACAGGCTTGAATAAGCTAAGTAGCCAATAGGCAGAGCGTAGCATAATTTTTCTGATTCTCTGTAATAATGGTATGGGAATAATGATGCATTTTATGATGCAATATGTTCAGTCACCTCCTTGTCTGAAGGAAAAGTGGATAAACAGGATTTTTCAAAAGGCTCATGGAATGTAGGCCTACATTGAACACCACACATTGGATGCTACTGTAGGCTGAATGATAGAACAGCTTTGTCCATGTTAAAATGTTATGTGATGCATTTTCTCCATTGTTTATGATGGTAGGTCACTCTGGTAGGCCTACATTACGATCAAATAGCCACAATAGCCTACTTGGCCACTGTTAAAATGGGAAACTGTGGATACAGTCTCAGTGTCCACCGTAAACGCACGCTGGAAGACGCACAGCATTTTCAAAACTTTCAAGTTTGCGCTCAGCAGACCTGAAATTTGCTCAGTGCAGAAAAACATTTGAGTTAACCTTGGTTCTCACCCCTTTCCATAGACTTACACAGTAATTATGACAACTTCAAATCAGAGCTCTTGCAGCATGAACTGACATGTTGTCCACCCAATCAAAGGATCAGAGAATGAATCTAGTACTGGAAGCATAAGTTACAGCTAGCTAGCACTGCAGTGCATCAAATGTAGTGATCAGTTAACTCAAAGAGAGAGAAAGATAATAGTTGAACAGTTTGAATAAATACATTTCTTAAAAAATGAAGGAGAAGTAAGAGAGAGCGAGAGAGAGAGAGAGATTTTGTCATTTCTTTTCACTTTCAGTTTCACTTACTTAGCTAGAAAATGCAGCTAGCTAGTTTAGCCTACTCAAACACACTGCTCAAACAGAGGGATGCTATGTTAGCTAGCTGGCAATTACTATCTAACACAACACTGGAACTCTTCCAAGTCAAGGTAAGCTTTTGGTTTTACAAATGTATTGCCACCGGCGCCCACCGGTGTAACTGCATGATTGTAGTGGGTTTACTAACACGTTAGTTCTATGTTAGCTAATATGGTGACAACGATGTAGGCTGTGTGTAACGGTTATGATATGTTTTTTTTCTCCTTGTCACATACAGCTGATGTGTTGTGCACTGAAGTCAACAAATGAAGGGAAAGGGTGAGAGGTGGAGAGTGCATCGATGCGAGAAGGAATACAACGTGGCTGCTATGAAAGTGAGCTGTGTTTGTTGAAAAACGTTTCTTAATTTAACCTTTACTTTATCAGGGAGTCATACTGAGACCAAGGTCTCTTACAGATGAGCCCTGAATTACATAAATTACAGAAAATACATATCAAAATATAAATACTGTCACGGCCCCTCCTCTGCGTTGCAGGGGCGGTTCCTCCTGCAGGCAGAGGAGGGTCGTTAGTGATTGGAGCCACCTGGGCTCAGGGTATTTAAACTGCTTCACTAACCACTCTTCCCTCTCTCTTTGCTCCTCCAGGTATGATTATGTTTTGTTTGTTCCTTTGTAGTTTTACTTAGTTTCCACTCAGTCATGTTTACACACACACACAGATTCACGCATCCCTGCACTTTACATACACCTTACGTTATGACATTTTCACACCTCATTCCTTTTTCTTTGTTTAAAGTTAATCATTTTTGGATTATAATAAAGAACCTTTTTGATTGGCCTACACCTGTTATCCGTGTCCCCTCATTTTTGCCACAGGCTATGAGCCGGCCTGTGACAATACAAAATGCAAGTAGAAAGAAAAACATGGTCATAAAAAACAAACCCATTCATCAGTAATAAGGTCCTCAATCAGCTTTCTGACCTAGAGGCACCTGAACATCACATTCATCAATAATAAGGTCCTCAATCAGCTTTCTGACTGGCCCTAGAGGCACCACAACATCACATTGATCAGTAATAAGGTCCTCAATCAGCTTTCTGACTGCCCCTAGGGGCACCACAACATCACATGCAAGAACATTTTGAAGATTGTTCCACAAATAAGGTGCAAGAAAACTAAAAGCTGATTTACCTAAATCAGTAGAGACCAAAGGAATTTCCAGAGTTAGCCATCCCTGAGACAGGGTGTGGTAATTCGTATGTCTAAAGTTTAGTAATGATGTAAGGTACAGTGGGATCTTTTTAAAAAAGGCCTTTACATGAAAACATAGCAATCTATCAACCTACGCAACATCTAAGAGGGCCAACCAACTTTCTGGTAAAGAATGCATTGATGACTACTAAAATTGTCGCCCGTAATAAAGCGCAGTACACGATAAACTGCATTCATCGGCTTTAATGAAGTGGCAGCTGCGTTCATATATCAATCAATCAATCAATCAATATAATGTATTTATAAAGCCTTTATTACATCAGCAGACGTCACAAAGTGCTATACAGAAACCCAGCCTAAAACCCCAAACAGCAAGCAATGCAGATGTAGAAGCACGGTGGCTAGGAAAAACTCCCTAGAAAGGCAAAAAAGTAGTAAGAAACCTAGAGAGGAACCAGGCTCTGAGGGGTGGAGATTATAACACGGTAGCACGTCCGGTGAACAAGTCAGGTTTCCATAGCCGCAGGCAGAAGAGTTGAAACTGGAGCAGCAGCACGACCAGCAAGGAGTCATCAGGCCAGGTAGTCCTGAGGCATGGTCCTAGGGCTCAGGTCCTCCGGGAGGGGAGGAAGAGAGGGAGAGAGGAGAGAGAGAGAGAGAGAGAGAGAGAGAGAGAGAGAGAGAGAGAGAGAGAGAGAGAGAGAGAGAGAATTAGAGGGAGCATACTTAAATTCACACAGGACACCGGATAAAACAGGAGAATAACACCAGATATAACTGACACTAGCCCCCCGGCACATAGACTATTGCAGTATAGATACTGCAGGCTGAGACGTGGGGGTTGGGAGACACTGTGGCCCTGTCTGACGATACCCCCGGATAGGGCTAACCAGGCAGGATATAACCCCACCCACTTTTCCAAAGCACAGCCCCAACACCACCAGAGGGATATCAACAGACCAACAACCTACTACCCTGAGACAAGGCTGAGTATAGCCCACGAAGATCTCCTCCACTACAAGAGCCAGAGGGAGCGACAAACTGGAGAGGAAGATCACGTCAGTCACTCAACCCACTCAAGCAACACACTCCTCCTAGGGACGGCATGGAAAGCACCAGTAAGCCAGTGACTCAGCCTCCGTAATAGGGTCAGAGGCAGAGAATCCCAATGGAGATACGGGAACCAGCCAGGCAGATACAGCAAGGGCGGTTCGTCGCTCCAGTATCTTAACGTTTACCTTCGGAGGGTAGGAGCGGTGGGTCAGAAACCGAAAAGTTGCTGGATCGAATCCCAAGCTGACAAGGTAAAAATCTGTTGTGCTGCCCCTGAACAAGGCAGTTAACAAGCCGAAGACGTGGATGTCTATTAAGGCAGCCCCCCGCACCTCTCTAATTCAGAGGGGTTGGGTTAAATGTGGAAGACAGTTGAATGCATTCAGTTGTACAGCTGACTAGTATCCCCCGTTCCCTTCCCTTCACCCCTGGGCCAGACTACACTCAATCATAGGACCTACTGAAGAGATGAGTCTTCAGTAAAGACTTAAAAGGTTGAGACTGAGTCTGCGTCTCTCACATTGTAGCAGCCATGTTTAGCACTAACTGAAATGTATTTAGTGCTTTATCTGGGTAGCCAGAGAGTAGAGTATTGCAGTAGTCTAAATTACAAAAGCATGGATTAGCTTTTCTGCATCATTTTTTGATAAAAGTTTTAGATTTTTGCAATGTTACGAAGATGGAAAAAAGCTGTCCTTGAAATATTCTTGCTCGTCAAAAGAGAGATTCGCATTCAGACCCCTTCACTTTTTCCACATTTTGTTACGTTACAAATGTATTCTTAAATGGATAGAATGTATTTTTTTCCCCAATGCCCAATAACAACAAAGCGAACCTTTGCCATGAGACTCGAAAATGTTTCCTTTGATGATCCTTGAGATGTTTCTACAACTTGATTGGAATCCACCTGTGTTAAATTCAATTGATTGGACATTATTTGGAAAGGCACACACCTGTCTATATAAGGTCCCACAGTTGACAGTGCATGTCAGAGCAAAAACCAAGACATGAGGTTGAAGAAATTGTCTGTAGAGCTCCGAGACAGGATTGTGTCGAGGCACAGATCTGGGGAAGGGTACCTCAAGAAAACAGGGGGTTCCAAACTTCTTAAATGGAAGAAGTTTGGAACCACCAAGATTCTTCCTAGAGATGGCCATCTGACCAAATTGAGCAATCGGGGAGAAGGGCCTTGGTCAGGGAGGTGACCAAGAACACGATGGTCACTCTGACAGAGCTCCAGAGTTCCTCTGTGGAGATGGGAGAACCTTCCAGAAGGATAACCATCTCTGCAGCACTCTACCAATCACACCTTTATCAGTAAAAGGCACATGACAGCCGGCTGGAGTTTTCCAAAAGGCACCTAAAGGACTCTCAGACCATGAGAAACTGGTCTGATGAAACCAAGATTGAACTCTTTGGCCTAAATGCCAAGTGTCACGTCTGGAGGAAACCTGGCACCATCCCTACAGTGAAGCATGGTGGTGGCGTTTTTCAGTGGAAGGGACTGGGAGACTTGTCAGGATCGAAGGCAAAGATGAACGGAGCAAAGTACAGAGAGATCCATGAGCTTTCAGGACCTCTGACTGGGGCGAAGGTTCACTTTCCAACAGGACAATGACCCTAAGCACACAGCCAAGACAACGCAGGAGTGGCTTCGGGCCAAGTCTCCGAATGTCCTTGAGTGGCCCAGCCAGAGCCCAGACTTGAACCAGATTGAATATTGACCTGTCAATAGCTGTGCAGCGACGCTCCCCATCCAACCTGACAGAGCTTGAGAGGATCTGCAGAGAAGAATGAGAGAAACTCCCTAAATACAGGTGTGCCAAGCTTGTAAAAAGTCTACAGAGATACAATTATGATTAAAAGCATCCCATTCTTCTCATTTATGATGCCAGAGTCAGACAAACCTTTCTTAGTGCATTTTCTGTTTTCCAAAAAACAAGGATCAGCTGGATTTAGTTTTCTTAATCGAGATAGTTCATCAATAAATGTGAAATGTAAAATGCTTGCTTTAGGTGTTCATTAAAATGTTTTGCTACTGTAAGACACATTATAGGGTTCGGAGAGTGGAACGTCAACTATAAGTTAAGACTAGACAGAGACTATGTAAAATGTGTTTTTATTCTCAAGAAGCAACCACCATCTCAATCAGTTCACGTGACAGACAGGAATTTATAGACACAGGTCAGACAATACTAATCAATTATGAACATCCAATTCTCATTGCTACATGCGTACCCATCTCACTAATGTCCTCGTTTCTCTAACATAAAGTACACTATCTAGGGGCCTTCTCGCTACATACTGCAAATCACTCTTTGAGATGTATCTGGTTCACCCTGTGTTCTATATAAAATATTATAAAAACATTGAAATTCAGAGCAAAACGTGGCATTTCATTCAGAAAGTGAAAAAATAAGCTGTCCACACATTCGTATCAAAGTAAAATCTTCTTCAAGATATCTCCACTAAAAGCAAGGCTCACTTGGAAACTGATGAAAAGGAACGAAAATGGACTCAGTAGCAGTTTGATATTTTTTTCTTCCTATAGCCATCAACAAATACATTTCACTAGTGTGTTTACCAAGAAAACAACAGCAGCACAGACATGGGACTGTAGATTGGGGAAGTGGAGGAGGAGGGGGATAAAAAGGAGGAATATATTTTGAAGGCAAACAATTGTGTTTGCAGTACATTTAGAACAGGGGTCTTCTGGGAGCCGGAGTCTTTAGTAAAGGACTTGGGTTTTATTAGTTGAATGATATAAAACATGACAAAACAGCTACTCAAAGAGGCTCAGAGATTCAACCCCTTTTCCCACAGGGATTTCTATGTAGGCCAAGAGCTGCTCCCCTCTTTCCTTTGTGGGTGTGAGTGTGCGTGTGTGAGTATGCGTTTGTGCGCGTGCGTGTGTGTATGTGTGTGTGTGTGTGTGTGTGTGTGTGTGTTGGTAGGGAAAGGGGACATTTTAGCACACACAGAGGAGATTGAGAGGTAGGGTAACGCTAGGCAATCTTATCCGCTGTAGAGATGACAACCCTGGAGACCTGGGAGAGCGATGTGTGCGGGGAAAATAAACAAGTATCTGCAATCCCATATGCACAAATGTGAATTAGAGTCATCAACATTAGCAGTCCGTTCAAAGCAGACGAGACGCTGTTTATAGACCTGTTCTTGTAGCCTTGGATTTTTTGAAAACAGAAAGGTATATAAAAAAAAAAGGTTGTGTTGTACCTTTCTGTTAATACCAATATACTATACTACATAAAACATTCATAAAAATTCATACAAATGTTGCAAGAATTACACAGAATACCATTCATTATAGGTTGCAGGGCTATTACTCTGGACAATAGCATAAGTGTAAATGAAAGTATGAATATGACATATTTGTCATTTATAATCATTACATTTTAGTAATTTAGCAGACAGTCTTATCCAGAGCAACTTACAGTTAGTTAGTGCATACTTATTCATGCTTTTTTTTGTACTGGTCCCCCATGGGAATCAAACCCACAACCCTGGCATTGCAAGTGCCATGCTCTACCATCTGAGCTACACAGGACTTAATCATGCCTCATGATATTGTACAGCACACATAATAAAAGGTAACTACGTACATTTTCCTATATAATGATATGCAGAATGGAAGAACAGTAGCATGCCAACCCAGCTAGCACATTTGGTTCCTTGGAAGTTGTGGGAATGTACGTTTTTGGTTTCCCATTAGTTCTGGGAACAAAACCATAAGTTTCCTGACTGTTAAAATGAAATATTTTTTAAACAGATAGGACACATGGAAATTAATTTGCTTAGGCATTAATAATGCAAATACATGTATTTTTATTGTGGCGTGGCATCAGTGAGATTCAAACCTATGATGATCCATGGAATTATTCCACTGCACCACCATGATGATGCCTGAATGCCATGTTGTTTTCACTCATACAAGCTATTCATTTTTGTCTAGAAAAAAAAAAAACACTCATTAAGATCAGGTGTGGCCAATTAGTGGGTGCGGCAGACACACCTGAACACACTTAACAAGAGAGGATAGAGAGAGTTTTGTTGATGCTGAGAATGGAACGTATATTTTTATATAACATTCTTAGAACATTCTTAGAACTTTACTAATATTTTCTTGTGGTTTTTATAAAACATCTTCTTAATGTTCTGAGAACATGACTTTCAATAGAACCATGAGGAAACATGTAGAAAACGTTATGCTGAAGTACTGGAATTCCCATATAAGAAAGTTGTTTCTTAACATTCTCTGAACATTCTGAGAACATTACTTTGAATAGAACCACAACGAAACCTGTAGAAAATGTGAATCTGAAGTGCTGAAATTCCCACAGAAGAACGTTGTTTCTTAACGTTCTCTGAACAATTTGAGAACATTACTTTAAATAGAACCACAAGAAAACATGTAGGAAATGTTATAGGAAAGTTTCATGCAAAATAACCATAGGACAACCACGCTCTCGCCAAGCTCTAAGAAACAGATGGTTCTCCGAACGTGTACTAGTTGGGAAAGGTGAGCTCAGGGAGCAGATGGCCTTCCTGAACACAACTGAGCTGACATCAGATGTTGGCATTGAAGACAGACGGCAGCGTCGACCTCAACTGACCTGGAGACAGTTTATTAAAATGAACTGCCCCAATAATCTGAAGTATTTCAGTTTTCTCGTCTTTTTATATGCCTACAGACCTGAAAGAGTAAACCAATGTTATTTGACCTGTCAGAGCTCCTGAAGAAAGGAAGAGGAAGGAGATGAGGAAAGGAAGCTATCTAATAGGATGAATGGGACACCACCATTCAGACATGGTATTGCTAATCTGACAACTGACGATGTCCTGATATAGATGCCGTATATTTAAATTGGGTATTAGAACACAGACCATACTGTACATAGCTAGTGTTATTCAACTCAAGTTACTGATCTGAACTAAGATCAGAATTGGGCTTTGTAGAGCCGAACACAGCTATGAACTGAATTGAGCCTAGATCAGTGTATTATTATCAGAGTGGAAAGTGAGGAGGACTCCATTCCATAATGAACCCAGCCAAGTGGAACAAGACACGGGAGGGGGGCGAGGGTACTGTGTGGGTGTGTTTGTGTGTGCATGTGTGCACATGCATGTGTACTCTGTGTGCAACGGCAGAAGACATGCGTTTGGCTGTTAAAAATCAAACGTGATCTTTAGCTAAGTTGACAGCTTTTAATGCCCTTTTTCCCTCGGTCAGATTTTAGGCCAAAAGCGCAGCCATAGTGAGAAAAACAATAGCAACATGCTCTTCAAAGTGGTATCAAGCTATTCACAACCCAAGGGGCATTTCTCTAGGATCAGTACACCATGTAAGGTAACATGGTCCATGTCCTAATACCCCATTACACTGATCTAGGATCAGTACATCTCATAGCTATGTGTGTGTCTGCAAAGAAGTGTGTTCATGGCATGTGCATGGTGTATGTGTTTGTCTGTGCAAAAGTGTATAATTATGTGTGTGTGTGTGTGTATGTGTTTGTGAGTGCAAGCATGGTGTGTGTTTGTGTGTGTGTGTGTGTGTGTGTGTGTGTGTGTGTGTTGACCTGCTAGTTGGAGGGGTGGAGCCCATCCCATATCTCCTAACAGACCCTCTTTCCTTCAGTGGACTGGCTTTTCAACAGTGATCTATTGGGGCGATGCTGACAGTAGATTTTCGCTGGCAGCAATAAATGTAGGCTGATTCAAAGAATAATTACAGTATGCAAATGAATGGGATTTCTGGGCCGTCCTTTTATGGATGGGACCTCGCCGCCATTCATCAGGGAAAAGGCGGATTTAAAGAGAGGGAGGGATGGGTGAAAGAAGAGGAAGAAAGAGACAAAGAGAGAGAGCGAGAAAGAGAGAGAGAGAGAGAGAGAGAGAGAGAGAGAGAGAGAGAGAGAGAGAGAGAGAGAGAGATGGGAGGAACACACACACACACACACACCTCCCCTTGTTGTGACTGTTTACAAGGCCGCCTGGTACCATGCTCTCTGCCATGTCCATTCCCAGAATAGAGATGGTTGACAGTATGGCACACTCCCCCAACACCTCTCTGTTTTTGCTTTCCTCTGGCCTTGGGTTAAAAGGCTTAGTACACTGATGTTGGTGTCAGAGTTCAGAATGTTAGTGTTCCGTCACAGATCCTTATAAAGACTGATACATTTTATGGCCTTTTTGGATAAGCAGGTGCCTGGGCCCTACCCACTGGGCACACACTGGTTGAATCAACATTGTTTCCACATAATTTCAATGAAATTACTTATCTTGATAAGTGTGTGAATTGGACCATTTTTGTCTCAAAATGTAACAAGTAATTTTGGGTGTCAGGGAACATGTATGGAGTAAAAAGTACATTATTTTCTTTAAGAATGTAGTGAAGTAACGCTCAACAGTTTCCCTTGTGTATCAAGAATGGTCCACCAATGAAAGGACATCCAGTCAACTTGATACAACTGTGGGAAGCATTGGAGTCAACATGGGCCAGCATCCCTGTGAAATGCTTTCAACACCTTGTAGAGTTCATGCCCCGACAAATTGAAGCTGTTCTGAGGGCAAAAGGGGGTGCAACTCCATATTATGCAGGGGTTCCTAATGTTTGGTATGCTCAGTGTATGTAGGTGTTTTATGGGTAAACTCCACGCTATTGGCATGATTGGAGAAGGACTCACACTCACAGATGCTCCAACAAATACAATAAGACATTTATGAGATGAGGGTGGGGAATAGAGGGGCCGTGGGTAATCAGCTGATCAAAGTGAATGTAGCTAGTGTATTATTTAAATCAGTATACTGTTAGCTAGCTGTTTAGCTATGCTGCCTTTTACAAAACAAAAACGGTCAAATTCTACCCTGCTCTGAGAGACGACAACTCGCAACTCAAAACTAGGCTTCTACTGAAAACTCACCATCCGGCGCCTGTAGTCAGGATGAGTGTAGCAGTGTGTGTTCTCGTGGCGGCAGAGGGGCAGGGGAGGGGGAATTCAAGATTCAAGAGCTTGTGAGATTAGCCTACCTAGTTTGATGGGTAATTAATTACATTTACAGTTACAAGAAAGAAAAGGGAATAAAATATGTCACCAATCTGCATGCACACTTTTCTCATAGGGCACGTGCTCAAGCACCCCTAGGGCCTATCAAACTAGGTAGGCTAGGCTAAACCTAAAAGCTTATACAACTTCCAAGGACATGAGAGTTTGTGGACTTAAAGCTGTACTGTTTTACCTCCTAGGCACACAGAGAGTTGTTATGAAAGATGCTCGACTGTAAGCGAGTAAGTGGCAGATGCCAATATGGGCCCGCCCTGCCAAATCTGTCACAGTTGGAATGCCATCTCCTTGTCACGGGTCTCCAGATGGAACAGCCATCCCCGCCTATCGCTCCGTCTGTGCCGGCACTTAGTCCCCCCCTCCCCTCCCCCCCTCCCCTCCTTTCCTTCCCTCTTTCTCTCTCTCTCTCTCTCTCTCTCTCTCTCTCACTTTCTCAAACACACACAGACACACACACACGCGTGCGCATGTACAAACACACACACGGCAAACAGACAGACAGACAGACAAACACACACAGACACTTACACACACATCGCACACACGGAAGCAAGCACTCACACACACATGCAAGCACACACACATCACAAACACATACACACACACACGCAACATCACCCAACATATTACATATAGTAGCATTGTGAAAGATGACCAAACAAATCGCCAGCATCATCTGTCCACCAAACACGCCATCCAAACATGGCGCCATCTTTATCCCCCTGCATCATCAATCAAATTACCCTGTGCGTATGTTTTTTTGAGTGAAGGGAAAACAGTCAAACAGTCTTCCCCCGGTAGTGATGGGGGGATGGAGGGAGAGATGGAGGGAGGAAAAAGAGGTATGTCATCTTTGACAGCACAAGGCTGTTCCTCATCTCTCCAGACAGACGTGCGCATTTCCTAGCGTCTACCCCAGGTGTTACAGATAAATGGAGAGCTAAGAGAATGGGAGACGATTTACAAGACAGTATAGAAGGCGCCATCAATATTTCATCAGAAAGTGTGTTTGCGCACGCAAACAAAGAAGAAACAGCGTTGAGAAAAAACTATTGCAGTGGTTCTTTCTGACTCTGTGATTGTTCTCTGCAACTGGATCCTGGACTTCCTGACGGGTCGCCCCCAGGTGGTGAGGGCAGGCAACAACACATCTGCAATGCTGACCCTCAGCCCCAGGGCTCCTCAGGGGTGCATGCTTAGTCCCTTCCTGTACTCCCTGTTCACCCATGACTTCATGGCCGCACCCGACGCCAACACCATCATTAAGTTAGCCAACGACAAGATGGTGGTAGGCCTGATCACAGATGGCGATGAGATAGCTTATAGGGAGGAGGTAAGAGACAAGGCAGTGTGGTGCCAGGACAATAACTTCTCCCTCAATGTCAACAACCCAAAGAAGCTGATCATGTCCTACAGGAAACAGAGGGGCGAGCATGCCCTCAAGACGAGGCTGTAGTGGAGCGGGTCGAGAGCTTCAAGTTCCTCGGAGTCCACACCACTATGGATCTATCATGGTCCACACACACCAACACAGTTGTGAAGAGGGCAGGACAATGCCTCAGGAGGCTGAAAAGATGTGGCATGGGCTATCAGATCCTCTAATTGTTATACAGCTGCACCATTGAGAGCATCTTGACTGGCTGAATCACTGCTTGGCATCCAACCGCAAGGCGCTACAGAGGAAAATGCGTGGGGCCCAGTACATCACTGGGACGAGCTCCCTGCCATCCAGGACCTCTATACCAGGCGGTGTCATAGAAAGGCATTGTCAAAGACTCCAGCCACCCAAGTCCTAGACTGTTCTCTCTGCTACCGCACGGCAAGGGGTACCGAAGTCTGGAACCAACAGGACCTGAACAGCTTTTACCCCCAAGCCATAGTTAGTTAAATAGTTAACCATATAGCTTGTCTCATCACATAAACTGCTGCCACTGTTTATTATCTGTCATTTTATTCCTAGTACATACAGTATCTACCTCAATTACCTCGTAACCCTGCACATCGACTCGGTACTGGTACCCCATCTATCTATCTATCTATCTATCTATCTATCTATCTATCTATCTATCTATCTATCTATCTATCTATCTATCTATCTATCTATCTATCTATCTATCTATCTATCTATCTATCTATCTATCTATCTATCTATCTATCTATCTATCTATCTATCTATCTATCTATCTATCTATCTATCTATCTACCTACCTACCTACCTACCTACCTACCTACCTACCTACCTACCTACCTACCTACCTACCTACCTACCTACCTACCTACCTACCTACCTACCTACCTACCTACCTACCTACCTACCTACCTACCTACCTACCTACCTACCTACCTACCTACCTACCTACCTACCTACCTACCTACCTACCTACCTACCTACCTACCTACCTACCTACCTACCTACCTACCTACCTACCTACCTACCTACCTACCTACCTACCTACCTACATAGTCAAGTTATCGTTACTCATTGTGTATTTACTATTACTTTTATTATTACGTGTTTAGCTTTTCTATTTTTTCTCTTTTCTCTTTCTCTCTGCATTGTTGTGAATGGCCCGTAAGTAATAATTTCAATGTTAGTCCACACCTGTTGTTTACGAAGAATGTGACAAATACAATTACATTTGGTTCTCTCTCTCTTTCGCTGTCCTTCTCTCACTCAATTGTTTCTTCTCCACTACTTTAAACCTTTGTTTCTCTCATTCTGTTTTCTGTCCTTGCCTTTTTCTTCCCCCCTCCCACTTTTTTATTCTCTCT
This sequence comes from Thymallus thymallus, assembly GCA_023634145.1. Taxonomy (NCBI): domain Eukaryota; kingdom Metazoa; phylum Chordata; class Actinopteri; order Salmoniformes; family Salmonidae; genus Thymallus; species Thymallus thymallus. The sequence continues at coordinate 19,623,757 of CM042396.1, read as the reverse complement.
GTATTTCCCTTCTCCCCCATCTCTCTCTTTTTATCACTCTGCAAGTAACTTTAACTTGCTGAACCGAGTGAATTATCCAATATGGTTTCTTAGCTAAACACAATATTTACAGCGGCTGGTACTGTGGATGTTTATGATAACTTGTATTGTGTAGCCTACAGTTTGTTCAGAGGCACTGTGTGATTCAGTGAGAGTTTATGCAATGACAGGGGAGTGAGGCCTGAAGTCTTGGTAAGGAGTTATGAGTCATTATAGCAGTATATTAACTACTATAGTGGGCATCTGGCAAAATATGCTTTATTTTAAATCAAATAAAAAAGAGATTCCTATCTCAGTGGGATTCAATTTAATAAATAATCAATGCAAATAAAATAAAACATAAGTTAATAACATACTTTCTCCATTACTTTCCATTTTTCATTTACCCAACAATAATCAAACCTACTTTTCCTGTGAGAGAAAACAGTGATAGGCTGTCTTAGATACTGGAGTCTGCACTGCTCCCATAACCAACCCAGAAGCCCTTGTGTCAGTGTGTGTTTGAATTCACGCTTGTTTGTTTTTAAGTTCTGCTCTGTATTAGGCTTAAGATTAAGAGTGGTAGTGGTTTGGGTATTTTGGGCGGGGCTTGCTTTCAAACGTTTTTACTGATATTCCCCTATCTCGTGGAGCCTCAATTTGAATACAGACGTACGATTTGAGGAATTAAAGAAATGTTCTGCTTGTTGTTTTTGTTTTGATGTGTGCTTCAGGAAGGCGCCTCCATGCTTTGGTCTGACGCTTTGAAGAAAGTGGGAGAGAGTCATTTTTTAAGAGGCTGTTTGGAAAGTGTTTCTGTCTTCATAACCCCCTCCCTTCTAAGTGCACACACACACAAACACACACACACACACACACACACACACACACACACACACACACACACACACACACACACACACACACACACTGAGAGAGAGAGAGAGAGAGAGAGAGAGAGAGAGAGAGAGAGAGAGAGAGAGAGAGAGAGAGAGACCGTTGCTCTAGAGCACACAAAAAAATATACATATCTCGGCCTAAACATCAGCGCCGCAGGTAACGTTTACAAAGCTGTGCATGATCTGAGAGACAAGGCAAGAAGGACCTTCTATGCCATCAAAAACAATATACCAATTAGGATCTGGCTAAAAATACTTGAATCAGTTGCTCTTTATGGTTGTGAGGTCTGGGGTCCGCTCACCATCCAATAATTCACAAAATGGGAAAAACACTAAATTGAGATTCTGCATGCAGAATTCTGCAAACATATCCTCTGTGTACAACGAAAAACACCAAATAATGCATGCAGACCAGAATTAGGCCGATACCTGCTAATTATCAAAATCCAGAAAAGAGCCATTAAATTCTACAACCACCTAAAAGGAAGCGATTCCTGAACCTTCCATAACAAAGCCATCACCTACAGAGAGATGAACCTGGAGTAGGGTCCCCTAAGCAAGCTGGTCCTGGGGATTTGTTCACAAACACAAACAGACCTCACAGAGTCCCAGGACAGCAACACAATTAGACCCAACCAAATCATGAGAAAACAAAAAGAGAATTACTTGACACATTGGAAAGAACTTACAAAAAAACACAGCAAACTAGAATACTATTTGGCCCTAAACAGAGAGTATACAGTAGCAGAATACCTGACCACTGTGACTGACCCAATCTTTGACTATGTGCAGACTCAGTGAGCATAGCCTTGCTATTGAGAAAGGCCGTCGTAGGCAGACCTGGCTCTCAAGAGAAGACAGGCTATGTGCACACTGCCCACAAAATGAGGTGGAAACTGAGCTGCACTTCCTAACCTCCTGCCAAATGTATGAGCATATTAGAGACACATATTTCCCTCAGATTACACAGATCCACAAAGAATTCAAAAACAAACCCAATTAACTCCCATATCTACTGGGTGAAATACCACAGTGTGCCATCACAGCAGCAAGATTTGTGACCTGTTGCCACAAGAAAAGGGCAACCAGTGAAGCACAAACACAATTGTAAATACAACTCACATTTATGTAGTCTAGTGTAGTTCAGATGTTAGAGCATGGTGCTTGCTACGCCAGGGTTGTGGGTTTGATTCCCACGGGGGACCAAAAAAAGATAAGTATGCTCTGGATAAGAGTGTCTGCTAAAATGTTATTTGTTTTAACTATTTGCACATTGTTACAACACTGTATATATACATAATATGTAATTTGAAATGTCTTTATTCTTTTGGAACTTCTGAGTGCAATGTTTACTGTAAATGTTTATTGTTTACTATCTACTTCACTTGCTTTGGCAATGTTAACATGTGTTTCCCATGCCAATAAAGCCCTTGAGAGAGAGAGAGAGAGAGAGAGAGAGAGAGAGAGAGAGAGAGAGAGAGAGAGAGAGAGAGAGAGAGAGAGAGAGAGAATCTACCTTGACAGGCACTTTTCTGGGATAAGGAAAGAAGATAATTGTCAGCAGTTCAATAATTTCGCTTCTCCAAAGTTTGCCAACAGAAGGGGCTCTTCTGTATTATTTGGATTTTAATCAATCTATGAATACATTTCTCACAAGGTGCTTAAAATCAACCCAGCCCTAAATCTCAGTGCAACTTTGATTTATTTCAGTGCATTATCTTACAACCTTCCCAGCTAACAACAAATGTTCCCACAACTTTAGAGAATGTTCCATTAGGAGTCTGTAGGGCTGTACCTAATTTTTCATAGGAATGTTCCAGTGATGTGTAAGGACTGTTTCCAAGAGTCCATTCCCACAAGCACCTCCCACAAGTTGGATTGGCTTGAAGGACACTTCTTACGTACCATACGGTCAAGCTGCTCCCACAACAGCTCAATAGGGTTGAGATCCAGTGACTGTGCTGACCACTCCATTAGAGACAGAATACCAGGTGACTGCTTCTTCCCTAAATAGTTCTTGCATAGTTTGGAGCTGTGCTTTGGGTCATTGTCCTGTTGTAGGAGGAAATTGGCTCCAAATAAGCGTGGTCCACAGGGTACGGCATGGCGTTGCAAAATGGAGTGATAGCCTTCCTTCTTCAAGTTCCCTTTTACCCTGTACACATCTCCCACTTTACCACCACCAAAGTACCCCCAGACCATCACATTGCCTCCACCATGCTTGACAGATCGCGTCAAGCACTCCTCCAGCCTCTTTTCACTTGGTCTGCGTCTCACAA